>OY744543.1:35363553-35376053 GCA_963556195.1 Sepiola atlantica
ATTGATTTATTTATATTTTGATTTTTCATTTATATATTGATATTTTAATTATATATTGATTGATTTTTTATGTATATATTGATTTTTTATTTATGTATTTATATATTTATCTATATTTATATTTTTTATTTATATATTTATCTATATTAATGTTTTTACTTTGAATTGAGAATTATTAATTGAAATGATCGAAATTCATAAAAACATATATATATTTTTTATATAATGATGAATAGTTACCTCCCCTTTTTTAGATAATTTAATTAATTAGAGTTGCGTACCTTAATTAATTATTTTCTACATATATATATATGAAAATAATATATATAAATATAAAAGCAATATTTTATTATTATAAATTTAATTTTTTTATTTTTCCCCTCCTTTCTTTCTTTCCTACTTTCTTTCTCTCTTTTCTTTCTTGCTTTACTTCTAAATATAGAATCTTTTAACGGCTTTTTCTGTCCTAAGCGTTTCTCGTCGGCTCTCCATTTCAAAATTCTGTGTACATAGCGTTTCATAACAGTTAGATGTGTTTTTTGAAGAAATTCCATCATTTACTATTTCAGACTATGCTGAAGACGACGGAATCGGGAATTCAACCCGTTTCTTGTCAGAAACCACTGGTCCATGTCTGATTAAAATCTGTATTTAAAAATAAATATATATATATATATATATATATATATATATATATATATATATATATATATATATATATATATAATTATAATAAATATTTTAAAATTATTATCCACATACATATATGTTTCCTCATTTTAGGGAATCGTCCGCGTGGAAATAACCCAGACATGAGTCACCTTTTAATTCAAGTCTGAACCATTTAGTCTATGCGGCCAACCAACAGCTATGCGGAAAGAAAACAAATAGAGTCTATTTATGTTTTTTTTTTCAAGTGAACATATGGTAAGCCGTCATATATAGTATTCGATTTGTTAAAGGGCACAGCCATAAAGGGAACTACGAAATGATTATTATAATAAAATAAACATTTAAAATTATTATCTACATACATATATGTTTCACCCTTTTTGGGAATCGTCAGCGTAACCACAAACACACACACACACACACACACACACACATATATATATATATATATATATAGATTTAGATTTTTCACTTATAAAATAGATCATTCAGTGAAGACCGGGGTTGTTCCAATAAAAAACAAGCTCGATGATACTCGATTACAGAGCACATTGTTCCGGTTTTGTGGTTTTATTGAATGTATTTGGGACCGATTATTTGCTTGTTGGCTTGGTGGAAGAAATAATGCACAAGCTACTTTTCTAAGACTTTTCTAGGACTTTCTTTTTTTATCGTTGTTCTTCCTTGCTTTTTAAGTTTGACTTTTATTTTTATTTTTATTTTTTTTCCTCTTCTCTTCTTAAGTGACCTCAACTATTACAACGCCACATTGTGTTTTGTCGGCAGTTGAAACCAGTATTCCAGACATTTAATTTCCCTGATGATCTGCCAAGCAAGTAACTGCTTGGTAGTGAAACACGTGTAGGAAAAAACATTTAATTTGAATAACTAGTATTTGTAAGAAAAAATATCTTTAATGGTGATCATTGGTGTCTGGAAAGGAATGCTTTGGTAAGCCTTCATAAAATCACACATATATATATATATATATATATATATATATATATATATATATATATATATATATATATATGCCTGATTGTGGCAAAGCAATTATATATCTAGTAATCCACAGCCATCTGTTTCGTCGTATTACGGCTCTTTAGTGTCGCTAGACGTCACATATTTTCCCGCTGAGATTTAAAACCTGGTCACAAGATCACTTGAAGCTGTGATAAAGAGTATGTTAGGTTTACCTCTACTTTATTACACTCACCTCGACAGTATTTATTTACTCCTCTCCAGGAGTTAGGCACAAGGCCAGTTTTATCTTACTCCCACAAGTAAGATGTGACCCAAGGTCGGATCGGGAAAGTGGGGTTTAAAAATTGCCTGGGCAGCCCCGTCGGCATTCCCCGGTAGAGGCGCCGCAGGCAGTAAGCAATAAATTTACTCCTCCCCAAAGACGGGAGGCAAAGCCTGGGAAGGTTGACCTCCCGGAACTGCACAGGACAGACCCATTGACCGGCGTAAATCAAGACCCGAAGGCCAAGACAACACCAGTATGGGGTGCAGTATCCATCGGAACAGATACTACACTTTGATCTTAGCCAACACCTCGACAGTAAAGGAAATGAAAGCAGTCGTGTAATTTGTTTACATTCGCGCTACTTGTAAGCGGGAGAACTCTATTCTAATTACAAGAGTAATCCTTTACGCTAAGTGGAAACCGTTATGTCACCATGTATGTGTGTGAGAGAGAGAGAGAGAGAGAGCGAGCGAGAGAGAGTAGACATACCGTTAGTGGTAGAATCTAACAGTCATATAAATATCTGATATTGTCGCGGTGTTTTCCTGACATATAACATTAAAGTCCGCAATAAAAAAAGAAAGAAAAGTAACAAAGCGGGGGAACTGGTGGTGTTACTCGTATGACGCACACATAACATATCGATTTTGTGGTTTCAGTGTAGCCTGAGCCGAGGCGAAGAGTCTTCGTGTGTCGGGATTTGCAACGAGTGTCTTTCGTCTGTGAAGCTTATTGCAACGTCAGTGTAAGTGACTGTCTACGCACGCACCACAATTGAATGGCTGCAATGTTCGCGGCAAAAAGCGTGTATTAGCCGTACTTAAAAAAAATAGAAAAAAAGCAAACGCTATTTTCGCAGTACGATCTGAACTTGTTCTTTATCTGTATTATCTCCCTGTCTTATTGGTTCATTGCCATCTCTATCTATCACCATGTGTATTATCTCACTCTATCGCCTGATGTACTATCTCTCTCTATATAGCCATTTGCACTATATCTCTATCTTCATCTCTATCTATCATCATGCGTACTATCCGTCTCTATAGCTATCTGCAGTCTCCCTCTCTCTATCTTCATCAGCACTATCTATCTATCAATAACCATCGCTACTATCTCTCTATCTCCATCTGTACTTTTCCTGCGCTCTCTCTCTCGCTCTCTTTTCTCTCTCTCTCTCTCTCTCTCTCTCTCTATATATATATATATATATATATATATATATATGTGCATATATATGTATTGATGCACATATATATATATATATATATATATCCATCTTTATTATAACTCTATCTCCATTTGTACTCTCTTTATCTGCATCGATCTATCTCCATTTGTACTATCTATTTCTATATATCCATTTGTACTACCTCTTTATCTCCACCTGTACCCTTTCTCTCTCTCTCTTTCTATCTATCCATCTCTCTATTTCTATTTGTACTCTCCCTCTCTCTATCGATTTATCTTTCTCAATCTATTCCATATCTTTATCTTCATATGTACTACTCTCTCTCTATTAATCTATCTACATCGATACTATCTATTGCTCTCTCTCTCTTCATCTGTATTATATCTCGCTATATAGCCATTTATACTATTTCTGTATTTTCATCTTACTCTCCTTTTCGCCATATATACGATTCTCTCTTTATCTCCAGTCGTACTCTTTTATCTGCAACCGTAGTATCGCTTTATCTCCCTCCATATGTACTATTCTCCTTTCTAACTCTATATCGATCTATTTATCTATCTCCATTCATGGTATTTCTCCATCTGTACTATCTCTCTCCATCTGTACTGTCTCTCAATCTGTACTATATCTCCCATCTGTACTGTCTCTCCATCTGTACTATCTCTCCCATCTGTACTATATCTCTCTTCATATGTACTATCTCTCTCTCCATCTGTATTATCTCTCTCTAACTGTACTATCTCTCTTTAACTGTACTATCTCTCTCTGCATCTGTACTATCTCTCTCTCCATCTGTACTATCTCTCTCTAACTGTACTATCTCCCTCTAACTGTACTATCTCTCTCTCCATCTGTACTATCTCTCTCTCCATCTGTACTATCTCTCTCCAACTGTACTATCTCTCTCTAACTGTACTATCTCTCTCTTCATCTGTACTATCTCACTCTCCATCTGTACTATATCTCTCTCCAACTGTACTATCTCTCTCTCTCTCTAACTGTACAATCTCTCTCCATCTGTACTATCTCTCTCTATATATAACCATATACACTCTCTCACTCTCTCTTATCTATCTATTTTCTACTTTTATATATACTTCCCTGTCTTCACCCCCATTTGTACTTCTATCTAAATCTTTACTATCGTTCTCTCTCTCTCTCTCTCCCTTCTTCTATCTTCATCAGTACTATATCGCTATCTCCATTCTTTGTCATCTACCTACCTATCTATTTATTTCTTGTCTATCTATTTATTTATATGTCCATTCCCATTTACACATCTGTCTATCATTACTCGTTTTATCTAGTTATCTCCATATGTATTATCTTTTCTTTTGATTCTCATCCCTTTATCTATTTCTTTGTGTGTATCTATCTATCAATTCAGTGCTTTTCTATTTACTACAATCGCTACCCACCACCACCACCACCACCACCACCACCGCCACCACTACTACTACCACCACCACCACCACCACCACTACTACTACTACTACTACCACCACCACTACCACCACCACCACCACCACTCCCACCACCACCACCACCACCACCACCACCACTACTACTACTACCACTACTACCACTACCACCACCACCACCACCATCACCACTACTACTACTACCACTACTACCATCACTACTACTACTAATATCAACAACGGCAATCATGATGTAAATAAGAATGCAGAAACATTATTCCTATCCTAATGATCTCTTCACTATTTCAAAGAGAAATTACTAGTAGCAAATCTAAGTGGATAATAACAATAAAAACAATAACGATAACAATAATAACAATAACGATAACAATAAAAACAATAACGATAACAATAAAAACAATAACGATAACAATAAAAACAATAACGATAACAATAATAACAATAACGATAACAATAAAAACAATAACGATAACAATAAAAACAATAACGATAACAATAAAAACAATAACGATAACAATAATAACAACAATCAAAGCAATAATAAAAATGCATTATTATTGTTACCGTTATTGTTATTTCTCTGAGTTATCACACCAGTTGTTATCAGTGATTATCAGATGATAAAACTGGTGACTAATCCTGGAGTATGAGTGAAAGCAAGCAGTACCCCAAAACTAGCAGTACTCTCCGTTCCCGCGTCAGCTGTTTATCGGTGTTTTCTTGTTGATGACGACTCGCGATTTTCTCCATAATCTGATGCACAATAAACTTTCAGAAACTCTAATAATCCGCGTAACCTACAGTGGAGGTCGGGATAGTACTGTCACCCCTAATTTTTGGTGCAACGCCGTTTTATTATTTTGAGGAGGTGTCAGGTTATAGTATTTTTTTATATTATAATGAATGGGGGGAAAGAGGTATTTCCATTATAATTAAAGCTTTTCTGTGATAGAAGGTCTATCTTACTCTGTATTCGAAATAAGTCGATAGAATGTACATCTGATTCATAGATTGAATAAGTAGACAGCAACAAACGACATTGAAGGTTAATGGAAACATTTTTTTTATTTGCGCTGTGCTGAAAATGTATTAAAAACAGCCAGGCGCGCTACGCATCTTAGTCGATATTATCATGTCGCTGGAGAGTTGAAAAGGCCAACAAAAAAGCGTCCTGTTAGTACCAATTTAAAAGTACAGACTGCGTAGGCGCTACAAGAAATAGTTCCACAATCTACATTCTTACGCCAAGACATCTAATCAGCATATGACCCAATCACTCAGCAGTAAACCTGTCTATTTACATCAGATTAAAATAGTTCATCAAAATATATGAGTGCTACGATATATTTATCCAAGCAGTCGCAGTTCCCCTGCGTTCGTCTTTATAGACTCCATATGTCTCGCTAGTTTGGCAGTTTTCATCTTCCATAGTGCCTTTCGGTTTTCTGACACGTTTCAATATTTATCAATTAATATCACTTTACATACACCGCTGCCATGATGAATCAATGCTGCGTACATCCTTGAACCCCACCCTAAAAATTTAATTTTTCAAACATAAACAGTAAAAATAAACATGTATCGTGCTGGCAACAAAAAAAACATGGGCTTTCTTATTCAATTATGTAAAATGCCGAGTATTTCTGCTATTCATTTCTGTGTTATTTATACAAATCTGTCTTAAATCTAATGGTGGGGGGGGGGCAGTCATTTTTTGTAGATATTGGACAACTGAGCTAGAATTTACAAGATGCATGGTAGGTGGCGGGATATGGTAGTGGTTATCCCGCCGCCTTACCATGTATCTCGTAAACTCAAGCTCAATTTACCAAGATGTACAAAAGCATAACTGCCCCCTTTGATTTAAGACTAATTTTAGTTAATACCACGAAAATAACATTTAAAATTTTTTTTAAATACTTGAAGCCATCTTTATTAAACCCTAGAATCCCACAATTAATGACATTACGTATGACACCAGTCACAACATTTTAAAATGCTTCACGTAATAAAATGCTATCCTGTGACACTAATTCTGGCGATCCGGAATTTAAATTGTAAACGTCCTTCCTGGAATAGTGCGACTCCGTTCTCTTGAGTATAACTGACTTTACCTGCGCGTTCTTGCTGCCTTTTGAAATTCTAAGCTTTTCTCCAGATTATTTTCTCCATTTGTTTTTGTCACCTGAAGATGATTCGACAAAGAATCAGAAACGTTCGTGCTACATATGGAACATGCATCTTTTTGAATTCATTTTAAAAAACAAAAGTCATTAGAAAAATTTAAAAATAATAAAAGGTATAATGAAGCTACAGAATTCTGTTATTTTTTTAAATATTTTCTTGAATATATATATATATATATATATATATATATATATATATATATGTGTGTGTGTGTGTGTGTGTGTATTAATCAGACTCCCCTAATTTCTGTTAATCATTGTATATAGCTATTTGTTTATTTTCCGAAAATGTCATTAAGCTAATGAGACAATTATTCAATTTCTTAGAATTAGTTTGTTGGTTTAATACGCTTCAATTATTTTCTGTTGTTTCAGAAAGTCATTTCCGGTTGTTGTTCCGGTGTACATTTAATTATTCGTTAAAACATGTTGCCTTACATACAACCGCTATATTTTGTCGGTTCATTTGCTATTATAAACAAGTCAAATTCTCGTCCTCAAGGTTGATGATGATGATGATGATGATGATGATGATGATGATGATGATGATGATGATGATGATGATGATGATGATGATGATGATGATGATTCCGATTCCTCTAGTCTAGTTGTTGTTGATTGTGGTGATGGCATCAATGTCAATACGACGATATCAATGTTACTACCCTTCAGCAGGTGATGGTGATGGTGCTGATGTTAATTTTCAGTGTGCCGTATTGGATGCTCATGCCCATGGTGATGATGGCAGAGCTTTTCCTGCTGCTGCTGCTGTTCCCTCTCGTTTACCGCTTCTGAGATGTTGACGATGATCGTGATCTTGGCGACGATTAAAGGTTTATTTGAATTTCATCATTAGCTTCATTACTAATTATAAAATTTCGTATCAAAAGCGTTCTTCATCATACGTTTTTAGCAATTCTAACCAATAGCTTTAAAGCCTATACTTATTATATGATTAAACGAATAAGTCATGTAACAGTGTGTGGGAAGTACTTCGATCCCCTATCAGATGGCTCGTAATCCAATCATTGACAGAAAACTACTCATTCGCTCGTTGACACGCTGTAAATAGTTAGCTCACTGGATAGTGGTGTCTCTGTGTAATAGTGGCAGTAGCATTCGTAAAAATGTTGATCTTTTCTTTTTCCTTTGTTGTTGCTGGAATAATTGAAGCAATTAAAAAGAACAGTGATAACTCCATTTTTGTTACCTGGGAGTTTTTATTTACTTTTAAAGTAATTTACAAGAACGTACATTTAGATGAACTGCAGCTTCTAGTGTGGTAGACGTGCCTCAAAAACAGACGCCCGGTCGCCAGGAAGTCGAACACCCAAGAGGCAGAAACGATCTCGCTTTATTGACACGTACTTTCCCGCTGATGTAACTTCCGGTACACATAAACGTGACCTCGAATTTAGAAAACCCCTCTTAGTTGGTTATTATATCCTTGAATGGAAAATTCCGTTTTTAGTACTATTTTTTTACACACCCACGGTTACTATTTCTACAGTCAGAAATAACTGAGCAGTCAAAAAATGTGGTATTAAAAAGGGGGAGAGTGTAAATGGTCGCCGGATCGAATAAACTGAATTAATGAAAGCTTACGACTTTTTCTTATATCTTTTAATAACATAAAATACATGCTAGAATATCCCTCAGTTTGTAGATTGATTAATGTTTGAAAAAAATTCCCATGCTACTTTTACTAATTAGGCGTAATTTGCAATTAATTCAGCAAGGGGTGAATCTAATACTTCGTTTCTGGCTATCGCTGTCAACAACTCTCACTGTATGCTATTTGTAACCCAGCTCTTATTGTATAGTGTATTTATCACGTTCACTTCCGCTACGCCCGACTTCTCTGTCTATTCAGTCAAGGGTAATAAACTCCTACCACCCCCTGTCTGTATTGTTTGTATTGACGCAGAGAGGCAGCGATAAGATAAGAGTCCGGCGAAGATGTCAACTAAGCTTCTGTCTCACCTCTCTATCGCCGCTTTTAAAAAAAAATCTTCCTCCACCTCATCCCAATTTCTATATTGACAAACATAGAAGGGAGAAAATAAAAGGCCGGCGACGGCGAATATGTCGACTATTGCGACTCGCTCTCTGTCAGCTTCTAACTCACTTTTTCGTTCGTCGCTGCTTCCTTCCTGCTCCGCCTCTTCTCTCTTTCGATATGGACAAAGTGTGACAGCGAGAAGATAAGAGTGGTAATATTATTTAACTCGTAGCTGGAGAGTGAAACAGAGAAAAAGAGTAGAGGGGCAGAAGAAGACAAATTTTGTGATTTTTCATTCCCTTTAAAATTTAACTGGCTTTGCAAATCCACCTTTTTCTGCTTTAAACAATCTAACCCGGGCTCAATAGTTGACCAAACAACACACATATTTAATAGTATTAAAATATACAGTATTAGTGATATTCACCCGGTGTTGTACGGGTAGAGATATATTGCCGGTAGGAAATCATTTCAAATATAGTTATGTTTACAACTTTTTCCTTGGCAAAAAAGTTAAAAAAATAACATTTGCAATATGAGGTCAAGTAATAAAAAAACTTTTAGCGCGTTTAAGCAATTTCTTCTGGACGATGCGTTCCTTATTGTAAAACGGCAAATGGCTGTAAAAAATCGAAACGAATTCGTTTATTTTCATCATGTTGAATCTTATAAAAACAATAAAAATGATGTATTTAAATGTTAAAACGTTTTTTAAATACATTCTTACCTGAGATATTATTTTTTTAATTTTATCTATGTTTCATTAAACGAAAACAATATATTTAAAACATGAATTACGTTTCTTTACGTTCTAATATATATCAGTTATTTCATGGACCTAACGGGTAAATGCCCCTAGAGACCACAGATGGCATTGAACGAACATTTCAATGGTGCCTTTAGATTCTCTGAAAAGTTTAACCCGTATTGAAACTTATTTGAATGTTCTAACTGCTACCATATCGATTTCTATAACGAACAAATAAATATTGACTTTTATATATGACAAACAGAGACATTGATAAAAGAGAAAATATTAGACTTATTTATAGAATATTTAGCTAACAATGACAATTATTTCACGGTAAGAAAATAGAGAATATTTATTGGTTTCAAAAGAATAACTAGCTACGATTTTAAATAAATAAATGAATACATAAAGAACAAATAGACGGTACCTGAAGATCTCAACAGTGAAGGAGTGAAATTTAGCTAATTGTCGGGTTGGTCGAGTGTATTACGACGCGGAGGCACCAGAGCAAAAAGTTCGTCGGAGCACATTCTATAGTAGTATTTGTAAAACCAGCACGGAGATGCAATATTGCGGCGATGGGACAGAGGCTATTGCTTGGTGGGCAGTCTGGGACCTATTAGCTGAGAGACTGTTTTGGGGATCCTGTCTAAGAGGGGTAGACTAGTGGTTGATGCACTAGCCAACATGTGACAACAATGCTCTATGCATGAGCGAATGGTGACTTTGTAGAAATATAGGATACTGGCAGGTGAGAGAGAAATAGAAAGGGAGATATAGGGAGCAGAGAGAGACTACTTTGGTGTGTCGTCTTTTTATTTCTTTAAATGTTATTGGCTTTGCAAACTCACCTTTAAATAATTGTAACAATTTTAACCTAACTAAATAAGTGACCAAACGGGTCACATGTTTTTATAATATTATGATATATAGCATCTACTAATTATTATTATTAGTTGTATTTTATTTTGGACCCCTTAGAGCAACTTCATGCTGAATTTAGTACAATTATGTTCAGTACTGTCGGTGATTGATATGAGACGGCCCGACAGGTCAAAGCTGTCAGTTCTCCCGACACCGTTTGGTCAAGCTTAAAATTGCAAACTCGGCCTCGTTTGTTTTGTTAGCCCGGTTCATTGGTTGTCTACATTTGGCAAACAGCTTCCGAGTGTCCCCCCTGATTTAGTTTCCTGTTGGGCGACAGGCGAACGCATGCGTGCGCGTTCAGCACAACAGTGGCAAATATTCGTGCGCTTATTTGATTGCATAGAATGTAAACGGGGATTTGCTTTTCAATACTTGCTACAATCATCTTTCGTCGTTCTTTTTAGCTCCTTAGTTTTTTTTAGCTCCTTAGTTCTTTTTAGCTCCTTAGTTTTTTTTTAGCTCCTTAGTTCTTTTTAGCCCCTTAGTTCTTTTTAGCTCCTTAGTTCTTTTTAGCTCCTTAGTTCTTTTTAGCCCCTTAGTTCTTTTTAGCTCCTTAGTTCTTTTTAGCTCCTTAGTTCTTTTTAGCTCCTTAGTTCTTTTTAGCTCCTTAGTTCATTTTAGCTCCTTAGTTCTTTTTAGCCCCTTAGTTCTTTTTAGCTCCTTAGTTCTTTTTAGCTCCTTAGTTCTTTTTAGCCCCTTAGTTCTTTTTAGCTCCTTAGTTCTTTTTAGCTCCTTAGTTCATTTTAGCTCCTTAGTTCTTTTTAGCTCCTTAGTTCTTTTTAGCTCCTTAGTTCTTTTTAGCCCCTTAGTTCTTTTTAGCTCCTTAGTTCTTTTTAGCCCCTTAGTTCTTTTTAGCTCCTTAGTTCTTTTTAGCTCCTTAGTTATTTTTAGCTCCTTAGTTCATTTTAGCTCCTTAGTTCTTTTTAGCTCCTTAGTTCTTTTTAGCTCCTTAGTTCATTTTAGCTCCTTAGTTCTTTTTAGCTCCTTAGTTCTTTTTAGCCCCTTAGTTCATTTTAGCTCCTTAGTTCTTTTTAGCTCCTTAGTTCTTTTTAGCTCCTTAGTTCATTTTAGCTCCTTAGTTCTTTTTAGCTCCTTAGTTCATTTTAGCTCCTTAGTTCTTTTTAGCTCCTTAGTTCTTTTTAGCCCCTTAGTTTTTTTTAGCTCCTTAGTTCTTTTTAGCTCCTTAGTTATTTTTAGCTCCTTAGTTCTTTTTAGCTCCTTAGTTCTTTTTAGCCCCTTAGTTCTTTTTAGCTCCTTAGTTCTTTTTAGCTCCTTAGTTCTTTTTAGCCCCTTAGTTCTTTTTAGCTCCTTAGTTTTTTTTAGCCCCTTAGTTCTTTTTAGCCCCTTAGTTCTTTTTAGCTCCTTAGTTTTTTTTAGCTCCTTAGTTCTTTTTAGCCCCTTAGTTCTTTTTAGCTCCTTAGTTCTTTTTAGCGTTTTAGTTCTTTTTAGCTCCTTAGTTCTTTTTAGCTCCTTAGTTCTTTTTAGCCCCTTAGTTCTTTTTAGCTCCTTAGTTCTTTTTAGCCCCTTAGTTCTTTTTAGCTCCTTAGTTCTTTTTAGCTCCTTAGTTCTTTTTAGCCCCTTAGTTCTTTTTAGCTCCTTAGTTCTTTTTAGCTCCTTAGTTCTTTTTAGCCCCTTAGTTCTTTTTAGCTCCTTAGTTCTTTTTAGCCCCTTAGTTCTTTTTATCTCCTTAGTTCTTTTTAGCTCCTTAGTTCTTTTTAGCTCCTTAGTTCTTTTTAGCTCCTTAGTTCTTTTTAGCCCCTTAGTTCTTTTTAGCTCCTTAGTTCTTTTTAGCTCCTTAATTCTTTTTAGCTCCTTAGTTCTTTTTAGCTCCTTAGTTCTTTTTAGCTCCTTAGTTCATTTTAGCTCCTTAGTTCTTTTTAGCTCCTTAGTTCATTTTAGCTCCTTAGTTCTTTTTAGCTCCTTAGTTCTTTTTAGCTCCTTAGTTCTTTTTAGCTCCTTAGTTCTTTTTAGCCCCTTAGTTCTTTTTAGCTCCTTAGTTCTTTTTAGCTCCTTACATCAAATGGGTTCATGTCTTGTCTGGAACGACTTCGATGAAAAAAAATGTAAGTGCGGCTATCA
>OY744543.1:35381053-35416053 GCA_963556195.1 Sepiola atlantica
TCGTATTCGCGAATGAGCGGATATGAATATCAAACAACAAATCTCGATCGGTCGACGATGTAGTACATTCTATTATTACTATCTTAATATAACTGCTTGCTTCAGTGGCCGAGTGGCTTAAGTGCGGGTTCGAATCATATCGTATTCGCGAATGAGCGGATATGAATATCAAACAACAAATCTCGATCGGTCGACGATGTAGTACATTCTATTATTACTATCTTAATATAACTGCTTGCTTCAGTGGCCGAGCGGCTTAAGTGCGGGTTCGAATCATATCGTATTCGCGAATGAGCGGATATGAATATCAAACAACAAATCTCGATCGGTCGACGATGTAGTACATTCTATTATTCGAATATCAAACACAAATCTCGATCGGTCGACGATGTATACACTTCTATTATTTCTATCTTAATATAACTGCTTGCTTCACGATATGAATATCAAACAACAAATCTCGATCGGTCGACGATGTAGTACATTCTATTATTACTATCTTAATATAACTGCTTGCTTCAGTGGCCGAGTGGCTTAAGTGCGGGTTCGAATCATATCGTATTCGCGAATGAGCGGATATGAATATCAAACAACAAATCTCGATCGGTCGACGATGTAGTACATTCTATTATTACTATCTTAATATAACTGCTTGCTTCAGTGGCCGAGCGGCTTAAGTGCGGGTTCGAATCATATCGTATTCGCGAATGAGCGGATATGAATATCAAACAACAAATCTCGATCGGTCGACGATGTAGTACATTCTATTATTACTATCTTAATATAACTGCTTGCTTCAGTGGCCGAGTGGCTTAAGTGCGGGTTCGAATCATATCGTATTCGCGAATGAGCGGATATGAATATCAAACAACAAATCTCGATCGGTCGACGATGTAGTACATTCTATTATTACTATCTTAATATAACTGCTTGCTTCAGTGGCCGAGCGGCTTAAGTGCGGGTTCGAATCATATCGTATTCGCGAATGAGCGGATATGAATATCAAACAACAAATCTCGATCGGTCGACGATGTAGTACATTCTATTATTACTATCTTAATATAACTGCTTGCTTCAGTGGCCGAGCGGCTTAAGTGCGGGTTCGAATCATATCGTATTCGCGAATGAGCGGATATGAATATCAAACAACAAATCTCGATCGGTCGACGATGTAGTACATTCTATTATTACTATCTTAATATAACTGCTTGCTTCAGTGGCCGAGCGGCTTAAGTGCGGGTTCGAATCATATCGTATTCGCGAATGAGCGGATATGAATATCAAACAACAAATCTCGATCGGTCGACGATGTAGTACATTCTATTATTACTATCTTAATATAGCTGCTTGCTTCAGTGGCCGAGCGGCTTAAGTGCGGGTTCGAATCATATCGTATTCGCTCTGAATAATCATAAACTTTATGTATATTATAATTAAATTTTATTTTAACTATATTCACACAAGTCTTTTGAAGACTCATGAGTATAGATTCTAACAACTGGCCTACCAGCGAGTTCGAACTTACAACCCTTGAGCATGTAATTCTACTTCCTTAACCCCTTGACTAGCAGGTAAGCTGCGCGACTGAGACGTATAAATATGGTTTTAAAATAAAAACCATACCAGTAATTACATCTAAAATGTTCAACCAGAAATGGAGGGATCTATAACGTTACTGCCAGGACGATATAATTATTTTGTCCCAATCAAAGTTGCCTCCCTTTATTAAGGGGCTCGTCTTTTGAAGACACGTCAGTGTATATTTAAACAACTGACCAACCTACCAACGGGTTCGAACACTAAAACAATACCAATCCCAGGACAGGTAAAATAAATTCTTCAATCAGAACCGTTTTGTACCACTTTTATGTTTTCTTACAAAGATTAAAATCAGGTTATAATGCTGCTAAACCGTACGTCTAAAATCCTGATTCTAATTTTTATTCTAAAAATTTTTCAAATTTAAGGTTTCAGCTTCAGACGCATTAAGAAGGAATTAAACTTCCGGGATCTTGTCTAATGACTATAGATAAACTTTAATACAAATCTGATGTATTTGAATTTTTAAATGGGGGTTTGTAATAATTTTAGGCTCCCTAAAAACCCTTTAAAATATTTCAAAGAAACTGAAATTTGAGGAATATTTTATAATACATATTGTTAAAATTTTACAAAAAATCTGAGATATCTGAATTCTCACGAAGGGTTTCAACTCCTTTTTGCGCTCTTTGCATAAACCAAATTAAACTAAATTTAGACCAGATTGCGCCAGCATCGGTGTTCTAAAATTAATAATGATCGGTTAATTAGTTTAAGAATGAATCATATACATACACATATATAAATATACCTAAATTTATATATATATATACATCTTAGACGAACTCATGACTCATTGTGTTTACAAAAACTAGCACAATCTATTCTATTAATACAATTAAGTATTAAAAAATTAATAAACTGTGACATATATGTTTAGAAATTCTCCTTGCTTAACTAAATATAAGTCTTTTTACTGATATATTCTCAATCAGGATAATATAGAAATAAAGATAGTTTTTATCTAATTTACATGCGTGTTTGTGGTGTGTACAAGTTAAATTAGATGGCAACTCCAAAAACAGTCACTCTTTCTCTAAATACCTTCAGAGACATTAAGAAATATCAGACCGAGAGGGCGAAAGAAATCTATAGATAGATAGGTGAGAGATGTGTGGCATGTTCAATTAATTACAAATTACAGCTAAAACAATTATAGCAGATTCTTTTTTCAAACATAACTCAATCCCAAGACTGAGCTCAATCTTAGCATGTATTTTGTGTGATTAAGGTATATAAGAAAGAGCTTTTAGGGAAACAAGCGTTTATTGGCTTAGATTTAGTATAATAAGAATAGATCAAACATTCGTTATATTATTACGATGAGATTACACGTATGTAAAAACAACAGCATTGAATTTCCCGAATCCTGTGGTGTGTGGACTTCAAGAGATTAAATAAACAAAGAAACAGTTTTTTAATGGCGGGCGTATCGATGAATGCGCGGGGGAAAAAAGGAAGATAACATCACCCGCGTTCTGTTGGGATCGAGACTGATCGCGTACGTGATCGTTTATGCGTTCATTTTCAATAGAAATAACATGACATAACGCAATAATTTATTCAGCACGTTTCGATCGAAAAATGCTTAAGTTTGAATATAATATGTCTGGCAAGCTCCAGCCTTGTCGCATCGCCGCAGTGTTGCATCGTTGCATTTGTTTTACAAGTATTTACACGGAATGTGCCCCGATGAACTTGCTGCACTTGTACGCGCTCGACGTACATAACCCCGCTGCACCCACGAGCAACAACATCGCGTTCCTTCTCTGTAGAGATTCCCAGATATCGGAAGATTTTTTTTTTTACTCTAATTGCTTATTTCCTCGAACCGCTTGTCTTTGGTATTCCTTCCATTGCGCCCTATTTCCCCGACCGTGCCAACATGCTGAAAGGTAAATGTAATGTGAACAAACATCTTGCTACACAACTCCCCACTTAGGATGCCGCCTGTAAATGCGTCTCCTAATCATAGTAGCCCCTTGCGCCTCAGCGACAAAATGCCTTCTTTGAGGTAAACAAAAGTTTTTTAAAAAATCACAAAAAAGTCGGGGATTCTTCTGGTTTGCCTCCGCAATCTTTTACGGTGACATCGATCACGAGTATCCTGTTTTTCACCTCCTTATGGACAACATTCACCATCGCAGATAAGGTGCGTTTCACATTTTTCAGAACACGAACGCCGGAACTAGTCTGCATAACATGAAACTTTTAACGCTGCTGGGATGGGGGGGGGGGATTCCAGAAGCCCAGAGTTTTATACTCAACTGAAGAGTAATATCAACAACTTCGGTCCTCTATGATGTTTCCATTCGTGGAGGGATTTCCTTGAGCAGACGCATTAACCGTTACGCAATAAAACGACCTCGTATCACATCTCGTCATCATGCGAAGGTCGGTACACTACCACGCACACTAACAAAACATTCTAATTCACATCTTCTGTCTTTGGACCAGGGGTTTTCAAACTGTGGTCCGCGGACCACAGGGGGTCGGCAAGGACAAGATAGGGGGTTCGTGGATTAACTCATCACGTGAAATTCAACGTATAACTTTTCAATGTCTGGATATTTATTTTTACTTATTGATGTTCCTAAATGACAAAAGCTGGCATTATCAGCCATTACATGTAAACGTGTGTATTCAAAAAAAGAATTCTGTGCGTGTAATTGACAATAAAACTATTTGTAAAATACTATTACTGTTTGCATTTATACGAAAAATTAAGTTTTTAATAAAAAAATTAAATTTTTTACGTTTTGCATCAACATACAGTATTAATTTATTTGGACATTTACGTCTAAAGTAAGCTTAACACCAGTTTTTTTTTTTAGTTTTTACCCCACCCTATAGACCGGTATTGTCCGGGCCTTCGGGTCTGGATTTACGCCGGTCTATCGGTTGTCCGTCCTGTGTAATTCTAGGAGGTGCACCCTCCCAGGCTTTGTCTTCTCACCATTTGAGAGGGGGTTAGTTTATTGCTAATCGCCTGAGGCGCCCCTACCGGGGAATGCCAACGGGGCTGCCCAGGCAATTTTTATATTACCAGAGTGCTCAAATTATCGAGCGCTGGTTTTTTTCCCACTTTCCCGACCTTGTGTTACATCTTACCTTGTGGGAGGAAGATAAATAGAACCAGTTTTTTGCGTTAATGCAAAATTATATGTGATTTTGAGCAAAAATGTATGAATAAACTTCATAAGCGTTGATAAGGGAGTCCTTAGGGTAAAACCTGAAATATAAAGGAGCGCGAAAGTAAAAAAGTTTGAAAACCCCTGCTTTAGACTATTGTCCTCATCAAAATTAGTATTTATAATTTTTTACTACGTTTCAGCCGATGTGACCTCCGATTTTCTACGGGGGTTTATATTGTAAATACATACAGTAAAGAAAAGGGGCATTGAATTGGATTGAGTGAAGAAAATACAGGTCATTTTTTATCGTAACCTACTTTGCTAGGCCTAACTCTGAGATAAATAGAGTTAGTCATTTGTCGTGTACTCTTCTGTTCACAATACGTTAACGTCTTATCCTGTTCCTATTTAATTGTCTCAACACGACGGTCAAGTTAGACACACGGTCGGGTTTTTATGTGGGGAAAATCCAGCATCCCCACAAGGGGCACTCTGGAACAAAAATAAAGATTGCATCAGTCTAGAAAGACTTCTCCTTCACTGACCTAAGACAAAATAGTCAAAGTGTAACATAAAAACAGATACTACACTTTGTTCCAAGCCAAAAAGGCCATCCTGCTGTTGCGATAAGCTTCAGAGGCTGCTCCCTTGAGAAATGAATCAGACTTGTAGGATTATGTTGTATATATGTAAAGGTGCCTATTTGTGTGTTTGTATTTTGTAATGGCACGCTATTACTAGTCTAATTTCCTCTGTGATGCATTTCTTCCTCTGCATTGTCTTAGGTTTCTGCTGATCATATTTATTTACCTGTATTTGATCGGTTGTATTCTGTTACCTGAAATAAAAAGGGTCAATATTCGCAGGATGCCGAACGGGCCCCCATATTGGCTATCAAATAAGGTATCCGCCAATCATGACGCTTAGATGTTTCTACTGATTCCCATGAATTTTATATTTGTTTGGTGTCATATTTTCTTTATTTTTGTTGGCATATATAGCAACACCAGACCCAGGCTTATTTTACATGTGATCCTGTCACAGTGTTTATCTATCTAATATGTAGAAATAAGAGTGAACATTTTACGTGTTAAATGTTTGCAATAAGAAATGTTGATCGGTATTTATTTCAATAGCCTATATAACTCGGAAACTAAGCGCTTCCGGACTAGGTTTAAATATATTCCATGAAAAATGACAGTATACTAAAGTCATATGCCCTTAATAGGGTTAAGATGAAAATTCATATACACTAAATGTACAAAAGAAAAGAAATTCCCAAATTTTTACACTTTTATTGGCATTAAGGGTTTGCGAACACAACAGGGCTATGTATTTTACTGGTACGAATTTTTCTTCAGCGGACCTCACCCACTTCATCCACTCATGCATAGAAATTTATACTGTAGTGATGTGATAATGAAATGGTTTGGTTGATATGTAGTCATACCCTTAATGACAATAAAAGTGTAAAAATTTGGGAATTTCCTTGCTTTTGTACATTTAGTGTATATGAATTTTCATCTTAACCCTATTAAGGGCATATGATTTCAGTATACTGTCATTTTTCATGGAACGTCACTACTTTTGTAAATACAATGGTTATTTTAAAGTTTTTTTTTTAACTTTCTGGATCTCTGGGTTGTCTTGACTAATGATGCTGAAATTCTACACACTTATAGAACCTATCAAATAAAAGTTTTGTGCAAAGTTTTAACTAATTTGGTTTATTGGTTTTTGAGTTATGATTGATAAAGGAAATGAGATTTCCAGCATAGGCTATTCGTGACGTCTATTATGGGATAGGGCGCTCTCGCGCCTCCCTTGATTATGGAACAAAATCACTAAAGTATTCCATCGATTTCCCAAACACTGTGTGCGTATGTTCGTGTTTATTAGATACTTACCTATGATGAGCTGATACTTTTGTTACGATTATGTATAAAAATAATTATACATAGCGTGGATCGCTATTCGCGTGCAGGAAGACGTGCGCACGATTTCTCATAAACCGTATTTAGATCACAAAAAAAAACTATTTTGATTAATCTTTTTGTCTTATTTTCCTTCAATCAGCGTTTTCTATATTTCGCCTTCAATACGGGTACTCGTGACACGCTATGCATATGCGTGTTCGTTGATTTAAAAATAAGCAGCAAAGTCATCATTTCATTAGACTTAATTGTTATGTATTGAGAAAAGACAGAGAAGCGTAAGTCTCGTGTAGATGTGACGTCACGAGCGAGAGGTGAGACGTCGGTCATCCAGTTTTCTCGACTAGACCAGCAGAGATAGTTTGAGGTGCATACTGAAAAGCTTATGAATGTCTTATATCCTAGTTTGTTACGGTTTTCGAAGCAACGTGTTCAGCTAATATATTTACCGTAAAGTTTGTCGCCATTTTGGGCGTTGTGTTATCAATGATAACACATACGTGTGTCGGAAGAAAGAGAAAATGATAAGAGTTAAGAAACAGTTGGATTTACATACACATTTAATGCTGCAATGAAGGTGGGCTTCCTAGAAAACCTCTGACACCTACCAGTATCCTATATCCACAAGGTCACCATTCGCCAATGCATTAAGTATTATTGCTACATCTAGACTGGTGCACCAACTACTCGTGTCTCCCTCTTAGATAGGGTAAAAAAAATAGCCTCTAATTTAATAGGTCCCACATTGTCTATCAAGCTCCAGACGCTGTCCCATCGCCGCAATGTTGCATCCCTGTGCTTGTTTTCTTCAAAGGAATGAACACCGACGAAGTGGTTGTACTTGTGCCCCCTCGACGAACCCAACAATCAGCAAAATCCTACCCCTTTAAGACATTTCCTAGTATTAAAATCATGTAATGGATTTTATTAAAATTGGAATAAGGATTCTAGAAATAAGGTTTAGCAGCATTATATATTGATTTCAATCTTCTTAGTGGGGCGTAATAAGGCAAAACTGTTCTGTTAGGGGAATTAATCTTAACTGTCATGGTATGAGTATTTTTCTAGTATATATATATATATGGCGTAGGGGTTAACATCGCCGACTGTCAGCGTTTCGATCCCGGCTTGAGGCACTAACTGGTCTAGCCGCACTGATGAGCTGTGAAAAAGCGAAACAGTCTGTATGTGGATGACTATATAAAGCTCCCCCCCCCCGTTTGTAAGGGTATCGCCAACTGCCATTAGCGTAAAAAAGGCAATGCTCATTAGGTAAACACTAATTTGAGCTCAGGCAATTGCAATGTTTACATTGAGATACAACTTACATTCAGTCAGTGTCGCATGATGGCGTTAGGGGTTAACATCGCCGACTGTCAGCTCGACGGTTGCGTTTCGATCTCGGCTTGAGGCACTAACTGGTATAGCCGCACTGATGAGCTGTGAAATAGCGAAACAGTCTGTATGTGGATGACTATATATATATATATATATATATATATATATATATATATATATATATATATATATATATATATATTTAATGAGCTACAGACGTATACGTTTCATCCTTCGGAATGATTAGTGTAGATTCAAACAGGTCGCACGATCCGAACCCCGGATACTGGGGCGTAATAAGTGGTGAAAACTGTTCTTTGTCTTGTTATGAGTATTTTTCAGTATATATATATATATATATATATATATATATATATATATATATATATATATATATATATAAGACGTTTGTGACATTTTTGGGGGAGTGGAATGAAATTGGAAAAGTGTAAAAATGAGAGGAAATAATTTTTTAAAATATACATGAATATACTAAGCAGGCTTTCGTCCACACTCATGCGTATACGTGCAAAGGTTTGCATCCAGAATAAAACAACCCCCCTCCCTGCAATACGCCGACTAAATAATTTAAATAATTTAGTCAACACATCCAGGTCAGCTATTGCTGACTATCTTATAAATAGACTGGTTTTCTGTCATAAGTGGATCACATTCTTTATTCCACCTCAAAGT
Source organism: Sepiola atlantica (assembly GCA_963556195.1). Lineage (NCBI taxonomy): Eukaryota > Metazoa > Mollusca > Cephalopoda > Sepiida > Sepiolidae > Sepiola > Sepiola atlantica. The sequence continues at coordinate 35,389,752 of OY744543.1, forward strand.
CCCTATATATATTAAGTCATTGAAACCCTCCCTTTGTAAACAAAAGGAGTGGCTTCTAGGACTCAATGTGATCCACTTGTGACCCCCTCCCCAGTTTTTTTCTCCTAAACTTGTCACTGGTCTTCATTCTACTTATTAAAAAGTTTTTAGTCGTAATGCTTGAATTATTTCCACGTATTTACTCTGATGAGTGTGGACGAAAGCCGGCTTAGTATATTCATGTATTGTTTGTAATTATTTCCTCTCGTTTTTACACTTTTTCAATTTCATTCCACTCCCCAAAAATGTTACAAACGTCTGCATTCCTTAATAAAATGTTGTACACCTAAAAAATTATTTATATATTTATTCATATATATATATATATATATATATATATATATATATATATATATATATATATATATATATATAAACAAGTAAATGATAAAAATAAAAATTGTACAGAATACAATATCTATTAAATCATTAGGGTTTTTTAATAAGAGATTTTATAATTTCTTCCTTGTTTTGAACAACTGCTGACTGCTGACTGTATTTTGTACAATTTTTATTCTCATACTTTACTTGTTTATATAATTGCTCTATATCGTATATCGAGCATAATTATTTCATGATAATTTCTACTTTAAAGGTATACATCATATATTTATTCTCATGATCCTTATATATAAATATATATACACACTAGAAAAAACATTTCTAGTGTGTGTGTGTATATATATATATATATATATATATATATATATATATATATATATATATGGGAAGAGAAGGATGAAAGTAATCCGACGTGATGGGAAAATGAAAAAGGAAAACTAAAAAATGGATGTTTTTTATGTGTACACCAACGTTTCGTCTTTATTTATAAGACTTCATCAGGATGATAAAATAGAGAAAAAATGTCATGCAAGCACAGATACATGTAGGGTAGACATATTGGGAAAAATAGAATGAAATAGTGGCCAACTACTGGGTGGACGTCCGTATTTGTTGGACATTCATTTCTATTTCTCCAACAAATACGGACGTCCACCCAGTAGTTGGCCACTATTTCATTCTATTTTTCCCAATATGTCTACCCTACATGTATCTGTGCTTGCATGACATTTTTTCTCTATTTTATCATCCTGATGAAGTCTTATAAATAAAGACGAAACGTTGATGTACACATAAAAAACATCCATTTTTTGGTTTTCCTTTTTCATTTTCCCATATATATATATATATATATCTTCTCACGAAAATAATATTACATCCATTAAATACAAATACAAATAAATAGAAAAAAAAAGAAACTCTTTTAGAAAGAAAAAACGTGACTTCGTGATAATAGCAACGATCAAGCGCCATTGTTTGCAAGGAATTGATGTTTTTTCGGTGCAGAAAAACAATTTAACAAAAGAAATACAAAAAATTAGGTAGATAAAGAAAATGTAAAGTACTACCTATTGTTTCCAAATATAGTAAAAATTCAATCTATTTAGTACTAAAAGTGTGGAGATGTTTTTATTTATACCGCTTGTCATTATACCGCTTTTATTTATACCGCTTTTATTTTTACCGCTTTTTATTTATACCGCTAAAAGTGTGGAGATGTTTTTATTTATACCGCTTGTCATTATACCGCTTTTATTTATACCGCTTTTATTTTTACCGCTTTTTATTTATACCGCTAAAAGTGTGGGGATGTTTTTTTATTTATACCGCTTGTCATTATACCGCTTTTATTTATACCGCTTTTATTTTTACCGCTTTTTATTTATACCGCTAAAAGTGTGGGGATGTTTTTTTTATTTATACCGCTAAAAGTGTGGAGATGTTTTTATTTATACCGCTAAAAGTGTGGAGATGTTTTTATTTATACCGCTTGTCATCATACCGCTTTTATTTATACCGCTTTTATTTTTACCGCTTTTTATTTATACCGCTAAAAGTGTGGGGATGTTTTTTTATTTATACCGCTTGTCATTATACCGCTTTTATTTATACCGCTTTTATTTTTACCGCTTTTTATTTATACCGCTAAAAGTGTGGGGATGTTTTTTTTATTTATACCGCTAAAAGTGTGGAGATGTTTTTATTTATACCGCTAAAAGTGTGGAGATGTTTTTATTTATACCGCTTGTCATTATACCGCTTTTATTTATACCGCTTTTATTTTTACCGCTTTTTATTTATACCGCTAAAAGTGTGGGGATGTTTTTTTTATTTATACCGCTTGTCATTATACCGCTTTTATTTATACCGCTTTTATTTTTACCGCTTTTTATTTATACCGCTAAAAGTGTGGGGATGTTTTTTTATTTATACCGCTTGTCATTATACCGCTTTTATTCATACCGCTTTTATTTTTACCGCTTTTTATTTATACCGCTAAAAGTGTGGAGATGTTTTTATTTATACCGCTTGCTTTTTCGTTTGTTTTGTCCCCGTGCACCCCTGCATATGAATGCTATAGATGGTGTGAGGCAGGGCAAATAATGTAAATAAAAAGTGAATGATAATCGAAGTAGCCGGAGAAATGGAATGATGCAAATAATAAAAAGACCGAGAAAGAGGAGAGAGATGGAGAGGAAAGAAAAGAGGGTTGAAGAGAGAAAGAGAAAGAGAGAGAACGAAAGATAGAGAGGGATAGGGAACACAGAAAAAGGGGTATAACATCATAATGTATTCTGAGTTTTTTGTGATGTTTGAAAAGAGAGAGAGTCTATTATGACATCACAATGTATTATGACTTTGTAAAAACCTTTGACGGTATTATCATCAATCAATGTTAAACTTAACCCTTAAATGCTTTTTGTTTTAATTATTACACATTCCAACAGAAATTCTATTTAATATAATATTAAACTAAATCTGTCAAACTGGACATTGTTCCAAATCACTGACAAGTTTAGACAGAGATCGATCGATTTTCAGTTTAATCATATCTTATCAACGAATTTTAAAACTACGTGTTCACACTTACAGTGATTCTAAGCAACTGCCCCTCTCTCACACACTCTCTCTTTGAATCCAGTGACGTCACATGCGTCTCTACAAATTCCAACAGCCGAGCAAAACCTAACCACCAGTGTACCAAGTTTACCCCGGACGAGCTTGCATTTCCTGTTATTCTCGACTAACTATCGTATATACTACTGAGCTTGCACTGTGAAGATGTACAGACTTCATAATAATATGTAATCAACAACGAAATTATATTAAACAAGTGACGAAAATGAATCAACTATAAATTAGGAATCGTAAATAATAGAAACAATAACTTAAGTCAACAGTGAGACTGCATAACTTTGCTTGACAACGGAATCATGGGTTATAAGTATATATTATATGAAGTATTCCCGAAGTAATACCATGGAAACGTTGAAAATTTAAAAACTATATATCTGATCAGAGTGAAATTTTACATGTTTGTTACTGTTACCAGAGAGTAACGAATCCATGCATCAAATTTGGAAAAATCGGAAGTTGAAATAGCGACAAAATTTTGATAATGACCGAATTGTTTAAGATCAATGCAAAAATCTATGGTCAAAATGATATATATATATATATGCAATGTGCTTTTCAAAAGTCGAACACTTTAAGACAGCTGCCCTTAAATAGGATTACTCTCTCGCTAGTTTTACCGAGTTGTTGACAGCGGCCGTGTTAACCTAGACGTTGGAACTTGAGTTTGAAACTCGTGTTCCGGGGTTCGCGTCCGGCGATCAGTGTGAATAATTCTTCTCTACACTGACGATTCCCGTAATGATGAAACCTATACGTATGTAGATAAAACAAATATTAATAATTAATTATTTGTCGCCCCGAAACTAGGCTGGGCTCTGTAGCGAGTAGTATTAACACAGCCGTCATCGTGGCTTCAATGTAATGTTGCTTTCGAAAGTCGAACACTATAAAACAGCTGTCTTTAAATAGGATTAATCTCTCGCTGATTTACTAAGTTGTTGAGAGCTGTCGTGTGGGCCTAGATGTTAGAATTTAAATTTGAAATATAACTCGCGTTTTGGGGTCGAGTCCGGCGACCGGTGGGAATAGTTCTTCTCTACACTGACGATTCCCGTAAGGATGAAAATTATACGTATGAAGATAAAAACAAATATTATATATATATATATATATATATATATATATATATATATATATATATATATATATATATTAGAGTATCGTGCCCACGTTTCCTTCATGTTTAGATGTATATTTATATTTATATAGGTGTAATCAGTCAACAGAAATTCATAAGGGCTTTTGATTTTCTGTTGACTGATTACACACACACACACACACACACACACACTGATGAGTCCTGACTGAAAAGGGACGAAACGTATACGTACATAGATAATAAACAATAACAAATATTTTATATTTGTCGCTCCTCGTAAAATAAGTAGAGCACTCTAAATGGTAGTACACACACATCATGACGTCACTTGCTTTATATGCATCATTCCTTCTTTAATAGAAGTAGAATGCCTGGATATCGTGCCGCTTTTAAATGTGTTAAATTATCATTGTTTATCGGCTATTTAAATATTGGCTGCGCGGTTAGCGACGTTGGATTTAAGTTGAAAAATACTTGAAATCCAGGGTTTCGAATCGTACGACCGGTAGTGAATAGTCATATCTCTATGCTGATTGAAAAGGGACGAAACGTATACGTACATAGATAATAAACAATAACAAATATTTTATATTTGTCGCTCCTCGTAAAATAAGTAGAGCACTCTAAATGGTAGTACACACACATCATGACGTCACTGTCTTTATATGCGTCATTCCTTCTTTAATAGAAGTAGAATGCCTGGATATCGTGCCGCTTTTAAATGTGTTAAATATATATATATATATATATATATATATATATATATATATATATATTAGTGGGGCAGCATAGCTAACCTATTGTGCATTTTGTGATACAAACACCAGACGTGGCACAAATGTACATTGACATATGGCGAACATTTTCAGATATTCAGCCACTCGGAATTCTCTCTTCATGTTCGCCATATTGGAATTCAAATTGGCCGCCATTTGAAATCTACATTTGCGCTTATCTGTGAATCTAAAATTGGTATTGACTCGATTCTGGTGCTTAAATGTAGGTTTTTAGGGGCAAGGAATCCAATGGTAGCAATATGCATTGTGTATTTTTTATCACTTACCCGCCATATTGGATTTCAAAATGGCCGCCATTTAAAATCTTCATTCTCGATTATCAGTTGGTCTAATGTTTCTTTTGACTCGATTCTGGTGTCTAAATGTATGTTCTTGGGGGCAAGGAATCCAATGATAACAATCTTCATTTTGTATCTGTTAGAAATAAGCCGCCATGTTGGATTTCAAAATGGCTGCCATTTAGAATCTACATTTGCGGTTACCTTTGGGTTTAATAGCGCGATTGACTTGATTCTTGTGTCTAAATATATAATTGGGGGGGGGGGGCAAGGAATCCAATGGTAACAAGCTGCAATGCGCATCTTTATTCATTTTGCTGCCATATTGTATTACCCGGAAAAAGATTAGTTGGGGCCAAACTCCATTTCGGGTAAAAATGACACAGTATAAGGTATAATAAATATGACCATTTCTGGGTCAGATCTGACCTTCCCTATGTAAAATCTAACTCTATTCCGAGTTATTTTTTATGCAGAATGTGGTTTAGCCCTAACTGATCCTTTTCCAGGTCTGTCACGGAATTTTTAAGAGTGTAGTATTAGTAGCAGTTTTCATGTCATCTATGATTACAAACATGCTACATTGTGTCTTTTCAGGTTCATCGTGATGCATGCATGCCTGTAGGCAGTTCGATCACCATGTCCAAAAGGTGCACACTAGCTCATGCTGAGCGAACTTCATCAACATCACAACACCTCACCACTACAGACTGGAGGTTATGCATCATATGTCAATAGGACAAGATGGAGACATTGACCAAACCTGAACAATCTAAGGGAAAATACATTTGTAGTGGATACAGTTCACTCGCAGAGAACTTGATCAAATTCAATGAACTTGGAGAGCTTCGAGGATTACTCCAATTGGTAAGACTTGATAATGGGCATGGCATTGAAGCTGTGATAGTTGCGCACTGCGCACAATATAACCATACGTGCAAGCTCCAGTACAACAACACCAAACTACAGCGAGCACAGAAGAGAGCATTCAAGAAAGAAGGTCAGAGCAATGAGGAACAATCTTTATGCAAACGCACCAGGGCGCATTCACGTTTGAGTACAGAGACGGTTCCAGAAACTTGTTTCTTCTGTGGACAACCTGCGGGGACTAATAGTCTTCAGAAATCTGCCACATTTGAAATTGACAGACAGGTCCGTGCCTGTGCAGAAATGCTACATTGTGTCTTTTCAGGTTCATTGTGATGCATGCATGCCTGTAGAATGACGGTGCTGGTTGTTCTTCTGAAGACAGTTCGATTACCATGCCCAAGAGGTTCACGCTAGCTCATGCTGAGCGAACTTCATCAACATCACAACACCTCACCACTACTGACTAGAGGTTATGCATCATATGTCAAGAGGAAAATATGGAGACATTGACCAAACCTGAACAATCTAAGAGAAATGACATTGGTAGTGGATGCAGTTCACTCGCAGAGAACTTGATCAAATTCAATGAACTTGGAGAGCTTCCAGGATCACTCCAATTGGAAAGACTTGATGATGGGCATGGCATTGAAGCTGCGATGGTTGCACACGGCACACAATATCACCATACATGCAAGCTTAAGTACAACAACACCAAACTACAGAGAGCACAGAAGAGAGCACTCAAGAAAGAAGGTCAGAGCAATGAGGAACAATCTTTATGCAAACGCACCAGGGCGCATTCACGTTCGAGTAGAGAGAAGGTTCCAGAAACTTGTTTCTTCTGTGGACAACCTGCGGGGACTAATAGTCTTTAGAAAGCTACAACATTCGAAATTGACATATGTGTCGGTGCCTGTGCAAACCTTCTTGATCATACAGAACTGCTTGGCCGTCTCAGTGGTGGGGACATGGTTGTATTGGACACCCAGTATCACCTGCAGTGCTTGATAGGACTTTACAACCGCGCGAAATCGGTCCAATGAACAGGACCACAGGACTCCGACGAAGAGAGAGCAATGTCGGCAGTAGTCTTTGCTGAACTCGTCCTCTACATTGAGGAAACAAGACAAGATGAGGAGACATCACCAGTATTTAGATCGACCGATTTTGTCCACCTATATCAGCCGAGAATGGAACATCTCGGAGTGTACCTCGATACGGGAGTCCCCTCCACTCGACTGAAACGTTTGTGTTTTAATGATTCGAATCTTTGTTGAATGATTGAGCGCATGTGAGTTTGCGGTTGAACGGTTGAGTGAATTTGCGTTGAAATGGCATGAAGTTCACGTGAGTTTGCACATAGTTTGAGTGCAATTGAATCTGCTCCGAAGGTGATATACGGTATGGCTTCGTTTTGCTGGTGAAATAATTATCGAATTCCAGTGCATAGATGTTGCGAAGAGATTTGTGAGTTAGGCCGGAGATTTGAAAGTATAAGTGAGTCTGTACGTTTGTTTGAGTTGAGGTTCATTATTAGTAGGTGGATAATTAATTTGTATTTCAGATTAAAGCTTTGGCGTATATTTTTTAATCCTTGATTGCTGTTGATTCCAGAGTTAGGCGTCCTTCATGTAGCTGTGTGTTTTTTTTAAAAATTAGCTGACGAAAGATATCAGAGTTAAGACGTTTGTAGCTTCGTGAAACTAATACCCTTTTTATAGCTAAAATAAAAGATTCAATTCGTGTGCGTTGAAGAAACTGTTCTCATTTTGTTGTTGTTGTTGTTGTAGTTGCTGTTGTCGGCGGGGTCGGCGGGGTCGGCGGGACTCGGCGTTTCATAGTTTATTTGTTGCTGTTGTTGTTGACGGGGTCAGCGTTTCATTTTTTTAATTTTTTTGTATCTTCTGTGTTTGAAGGTATTTATCAGAAAGTATGCGTGGTTCGAATAAACGGGGCCACCATAATGTGGCGGCGTTGACCCTAGTTTGATATGAGGTTGTGTCTTAGAAAATGTGTTAAGATTGAGATAAATGTTAATCCTATTGAAGTTACCTATTTGGCTGCAGTAACAAAACTAAAAGTAGATAACAGAAACTTCACACATAAACCGCCTTGAAGATCATTAAAACCAGAATAAATAAGACAAACAGAGATAAAAAGAACAATAGAAAGAATAAACATAAAACTAAGAAACAGATCGAACGTGAATTATTTGAAAAAAAAACAATGCTACAATAAAATGGTTTAACGACATTAACACCAAAATAATTGCACGTTTACACAATTGACAAAAAATATGTTTATCTTTCTATCAAAAAATGTACACGAGATAACGAATTAGAATTTGGTAAATAAAATATAGATATCATATTGGCGCCTAAACATTATAACACCTTTTAAGAAATCTATACTGTTCAATAGCAATAATATATAGATAAAAAATACCAAACCAAAAATGTTGATGTCGATATGGGAACCACGTTGGTACTGGAGTATGCGAGTTAACACACACACACACACACACACATATATATATATATATATATATATATATATATATATATATATATATATATATATATATATATATATAATGACAATAATAATAATAATAATAATAATAATAATAATAATAATAATAATAGAATTAACAATAAGTGAAGTATCGTAAAGTGATCTATCGTGATAAAGTAAAGCTCAATACGTTGAGTAGAGCAATCAATTTTAAAGAAGGAGATGAAGATAAAAAAATTGTCCAGGAAGCCAGGTGTTTGAAGGCAGATATGAACCTTGCCACATAGCTTCTTTTAACAGACAATCTTCGCTTCAGATCCGCCGAATTGCATATTTAAAATATCAGTCACCGGATTTTTACTTGTAGTTCTACGGAACTATACACAAAGCGGAGACACGAATCCCTACGGACCAAGTGAGATATTTTTGAACCCTCTGCCTTTTATTTGAAACCCTGTAAAAACTTTTTTAAAACTTTCTCCAAATCTAAAAACTTTTGCTATTTTGCTATCTGCGCCATAGCGTCCCCTTTTGTCTTCGGCAAATGGCTACTCAATACTGCTACCATTCTCCGTCTCGGCCATTTATTTCTTTATCTCTAACCCTTTCTGTTATTTCAAAGTGAAATGGAACAGGTAATATTTATTTATTATAAATACCACATTACCGAATGTTATCCTCTGACGAGAAGTGTTTTATCTTTGAAAAACTATGGTTTAAGGATTAGTGGAACTCCTTACATCTGAAACTTTCGATGTAATAAAATTTGTATCAATTTTATGTAATTTTATGTAATTTTATGCAATTTTTTATCTTCATCTTTCCTTCCTTATATATATATATATATATATATATATATATATATATATATATATATATATATATATATATATATATATATATAATAACATTTCATCTATAATCAACGAAGAAAATATTCGTATTTGCAATTATTATGGGTTTATTATATTTCATAACACACCATGCGGAAGTTTATATAAAAAGATAAAGACTACTACACATTTTTAGAAACTTGGGTTCCGACATAGAAATAAAAAGAACTAAAAACTTAAATTTCATAGACATTTAAGCAATAAAAAATACAACTTTACAAAACAAATTAATTCATTCAATAAAAACCTAGAAATTTATAGGTAAATTGAGACACATAAAATAATGCATGCTTTATCATGGAAGACCGGATTAAGTATTACATTTGTAATAGAAGTAAAGTGTGCACATAGTTAGCAAGTAATAAATAAAATAAAATATACACATAAGTATGCTGAAATAAAAAAATATTTTTCAGTGTACAAATAATTACTAATGAACAAATAAAATAAAATATACACATAAGTATGCTGAAATAAAAAAAATGTTCAGGTTACAAATAATTACTAATTAAAAAATAAAATAAAATATACACATAAGTATGCTGAAATAAATAAAATTTCAATGTACAAATAATTACTAATTAACAAATAAAAGAAAATAACACATAAGTATGCTGAAATAAAAAAATATTTTTTAGTGTACAAATAATTACTAATTAAAAAATAAAATAAAATATACACATAAGTATGCTGAAATAAAAAAATATTTTTTAGTGTACAAATAATTACTAATTAAAAAATAAAATAAAATATACACATAAGTATGCTAAAATAAAAAAATATTTTTCAGTGTACAAATAATTACTAATGAACAAATAAAATAAAATATACACATAAGTATGCAGAAAAAAAAATGTTCAGGTTACAAATAATTACTAATTACCAAATTAAAATAAAATATACACATAAGTATGCTGAAATAAAACATATATTTTTCAGTGTACAAATAATTACTAATTAACAAATAAAATAAAATATACACATAAGTATGCTGAAATAAAACATATATTTTTCAGTGTACAAATAATTACTAATTAACAAATAAAATAAAATATATACGTAAGTATGCTGAAATATAAAAAAAATTTCAGTCTACACATAATTACTAATTAACAAATAAAATAAAATATACACATATGTATGCTGAAATAAACAAAATATATTTTTCAGTGTACAAATAATTACTAATTAACAAATAAAATATACACATAAGTATGCTGAAAATAAACAGAATATATTGTTCAGTGTACAAATAATTACTAATTAACAAATAAAATAAAATATATACGTAAGTATGCTGAAATAAACAGAATATATTGTTCAGTGTACAAATAATTACTAATTAATAAATCAAATAAAATATACACATAAGTATGCTGAAATAAAAAAATATTTTTCCGTGTACAAATAATTACTAATTAACAAATAAAATGAAATATACACATATGTATGCTGAAATAAACAAAATATATTTTTCAGTGTACAAATAATTACTAATTAACAAATAAAATATACACATAAGTATGCTGAAATAAAAAATATTTTTCCGTGTACAAATAATTACTAATTAACAAATAAAATGAAATATACACATAAGTATGTTGAAATAAACAAAATATATTTTCAGTGTACAAATAATTACTAATTAACAAATAAAATAAAATATACACATAAGTATGCTGAAATAAACAGAATATATTTTCAGTGTACAAATAATTACTAATTAACAAATAAAATATAATATATACATAAGTATGCTGAAATAAAAAAATATTTTTCAGTGTACAAATAATTACTAATTAACAAATAAAATATACTCATAAGTATGCTGAAATAAACAAAATATGTTTTTCAATGTATAAATAGTTAGCAATTAACAAATAAAATAAAATATACTCATACGTATGCTGAAATAAACAAAATATGTTTTTCAATGTACAAATAATTACTAATTAACAAATAAAATAAAATATACACATAAGTATGCTCACATAACAAAATATTTTTTCAGTGTATAAATAGTTAGCAATTAACAAATAAAATAAAATATACACATATGTATGCTCACATAACAAAATATTTTTTCAGTGTATAAATAATTACTTATTAACAAATTAATTTTAATTATACAAGTAAGAACGGTGAAATAATAATTTTAAAAAATTACGTTTTTGTTAGTGTTTTAACACTAACAGAAACGTAATTTTTTAAGATAAATAAAACGCCAATCAATAATTTGTATTCTTTCGATTACTCAAACTATTGTTCGTATCTTAGATTTTATTCTAATAACGTTTCAGCCGATGTAACCTCCTACCTTAGGGAGTCTGTTCGTCGAACTCTGGAATCTGTACGAAATTTCGAACGGAAGCCTTTATTTGATCCACGGATGTTACCTACTCTCGTTCCGAGTTAAAGTCTTAAGTAATTCGTATTACAGAAGACTGTAACTTAGAAATTATTACAACTTAGCACTTTTATCCGTTTCTCCATGTACCCGTACAAGAAATTCCTTACAGCTTCCTGAATTCGACGAGACGCGCCTGAAAAAGGTCGGATGTAACATCGGCCGAAACATAGTGAGAATAACATCCACTATGAGTACAGTTGCCCGACTAATCTAAATTATACAAATTCTAATTCTCATTTACAAGATTCCGACACATAATGGTAATAAATAATATACTAGTGGGACCCTGTGGAAATTCCACGTTGTTTTCTACATCAATCTGTATAATTTACTGTTGATAATATTATCCGGTGGCTAGAAATATGCACATATTTTACTCACCAAAATTTTGCGTGACGCGATGGAAGTATATATATTTATTTATATTACTCAGTTGCCGGGGCAAAAGCTGTCTTTTCAGCAGTCACCATCTGTCGCGACTCCCCTCTAACTCGCACCCTCCCTCCCCTCTACCTACCCCCCTTCCCGTTGTCAGGAGCAAATCTTAAATGGGAGTGTCAGATCGTGGCACACAAAATAAATAACACACACTCTATCGTATTAATATATAAATAATAATAATAATAATAATAATAATAATAATAATAATAATAATAATAATAATAATAAGAAGAAGAAGAAGAAGAAGAAGAAGAAGAAGAAGACATTTTAAATATTAAAAAATAAAATATAAATAAATATCGTCAACCAGAAAACGGCCCATTTGGTAAGCGTTTCCACAAGCGGGGTCAGTTAATGGTTTAATGAAGTTAATTTTGATTTATTCAACAATTTCATTTAGTTAGCTCAGTGGTAAAGTCACCGTTTCTCAACTAGATATTACGGTTTCGATTCTAGTCGCTCCGTCAAAATTACTTGTTGTTTATTTATGGAATTTCTTTAGGAGCGTGACACACGTAGGTACACCTTAGCGTATTGATATATAGATAAGTAATAAAAATGAATAAATCTCATCTCCTTCTTAAGTCATACCTTGTTACTAAAAAAACACACAACATGCTAAACTTCTAGTGATCAGCTAATACCATGAAATTGCAGTGAAGTTTTAAAACTTGGTCAATTTTATTGCTTATTACAATATATATAGATGCATAGCTATGCACATATATATTAAAAGTTAGACGTTGCAGTACAAATGCAATCGCATGAACTATACAATTACGTATATAATGTCCATTCGTTTCACAAAAGGCAGCATTTGTTGAAGAAAAAGCTTGCTTTCACATAAATGCATACATTTATACATAATTTCCGTGATTCAACCACAAAGAAATGACTTTACACACAAAGCGACTTCTATTTTTGACTTGCCTACGTTATGCACTTTTGGTGAAAGGAAAATTATATATATATATATATATATATATATATATATATATATATATATATATATATATATATATATATAAAATAGATATATATGTGTATATATATAAATATATATATATATGTAGATATATATAAAGTATATATATATATAAAATATATATATGTGTATATATATAAAATATATATATATATATGTAGATATATATAAAGTATATATATATATAAATATATATAAAATATATATATATATGTATATATATATAAATATATATATATGTAAATATATATAAAATATATATATATATATAAATATATATAAAATATATATATGTATATATATAAATATATATATATATATATATATATATATAGTACATGTATTGTATTAGTTTCTGTAGATGTAAATCCGTCAAAACTCAAGTGTTTATAAAAACTATAAATTTTGATTCATACAAACATTATTGGTTACATATGTGCATACATGTTTCGGATGTACTACACCGCAGACAGTGAACCTCTTCAGACCAAAGACTCCCGAGAAGTGGGATGGATTTGGAAAACTTTTCCTTTAGATAAATCTTGAAGTGTTAAATAGAGTTGAAAGGAATCCAGGCTAAGTAGGTAATAAAACAATGAAAAGAGGAAAGGATAAGAAGGCAGGTAATAAAAAAGAATAAAAAAGAATAAAAAAGATAGAAACCAATTGAAAGAGTTAACAAGTAATAAATGTAATCCGATACTAATTCATAAATATAGCCTATCTCCAAAAAAGATTTATCTAAAGGAAAAGTTTTCCAAATCCATCCCACTTCTCTCGAGTCTTTGGTCTGAAGAGGTTCACTCTCAGCGAAGAGTAAAACCGAAACATGTATGCATATATGTAACCAATAATGTTTGTATCAATAAAAATTTATACTTATATATATATATATATATATATATATATATATATATGTTGTCCCGGATCTACTGAAGTCATTTTATTTTTTCACTTTTATTTTTTTCCACATTTTCCACACTTTTTATAATCTTCAATTGAAAATGAGTTATCGCCTTTGCTGATTTTTAGTGTTAGCTAAATATGTAATATAAACAGTCGTCTGGTCTGTGTTAAGTAATTTTGCTTTTATCAATGTAATTGTTTACTGTTATTGCTTTTATTGCTTTTAAGAATAAAAGGTAAAATTTAGAAAATTCGGTGAATTAGTGGATAATGATTCAAGTGACACGCAGCAATTCTGTGCGAAACGATTATGTAAAATCGCAAGTAAACGACGCACGGTATCCTGGAAAACGTGTTAGAGTCATCTGAGGAATTACCCACAGGCACTTTATTCAATTACACACACACCCACACACACCCCCACACACACACACACATATATATATATGTGTATATATATATATATATATATATATATATTTATATATATAATGATGGCATAAAGACAAAATAGAAACACAGTGTGTTAAACTGTTCTTTATTCTTTATACAGACAGACAGATAAATAATATGTACATACAGATAAATAAATATATATATTCAAACATATCCACATACAGATGTATAGATAAATGAATAAATATGCATTGCCAGATAGTCACACAAATAGACATAGATAGACAGACAGACATATAGATAAATAAATATAGAAATATAGATATAGATATAAAAATATATAGATATAAAATGACGAAAAACAATTGTCAAATTGAAATTTATTGATTCAAGAAAACAGTTTGACTGGAAAAACCTTGATATATTTCATAACACGTCAGTACAATATTCGGTGCTTGTATAATAAAAAGCCGAAAAAAACTTTTTTTGTCTTTTAGTGTTGGAGAGGTAAATAAGGGGTAGGTAACTCTTCACAACAGCTCTAGCTATCGAACAATATTTTTCTAACCCTAACCCTAACCCTAAACTCTAACCCTAACCCTAAACCCTAAACCCTAAACCCTAACCCTAACCCTAACCCTAAACCCGTACCCTAACCCTAACCCCAACCCTTCTATGTCTAATCGACGTTCTCCTTGCACAGTAGCCACATGTGCAACGCCAATTAAAGCCATCAGTTTTGATTACTGGAAAATCGTGTTTAAAATTCGTTGTAAGAGTTACCTGCCCCTTATTTACCTCTCCAACACTAAAAGACAAGAAAAACTTTTTTTCGGCTTTTTATTATACAAGCACCCAATATTCCTATTGTAATGACACTGATTCTTCCAAGTGCCCTTACAAGAGATCTTGAGCCAGACAAAATATATCCTTATAAATATCGACACTAAAAGCTTGTGAACGCTACTCATAGGGTAAGCCCGGTTGATAGGTGAAGAATTCTTTGAAAGCAAGTTTAAAACTGAGAGTCAAAAGGTTATGAATATCAAAGAGAAGGCGAAAAGACTTACATTCCTCCTATACACATATATTGTGGCTGTCTATTCCATTTCGAGTATAACCACGTTTTGCGTATCAATGTGCTACTAGTGTAAAGCCTCTCGGTGAGAGGCACATGTACAGCTCTTTAGGCCTGTCAGATTTTTGCAGACTATACCATAGATGTGGTAGGTGTTCTGATGATCTTATGGGATTCATAATTTAAGCTACCTCAGTCTGTGCTAGATACTACCGCACATGCACTCGTCCGTGATTCACTAAATCGACACGTGACATAATTACCAAATTGCAAGCTTGACATGTTATCTGTTCCTTATTTTCTCTATGTGCCGGAAGTACCACGTTCTGTTTCTTCCTTTCTGCTTTTTTCAGCTGTTGGGTTTCTTTTTGAAGAGCTTCATAAATCGCTGACCTCCACCTTGACCTATCTGCAGCCATCCATTCCCATCTTGCAACTTCAATTCCAAAGCTCTTCAAATCGTCTTTGAGACAATCTTTAGACGACTTACGCAGTTTGTGTTGTAGGTGAGTATGCCTAGTTAGTTCCCTATAAAACACCTGCATGAACAGTCTCTGATCAGTAAGACGAACAAAATGACCAGCCACACGCAGTCTGTGTTTATTTATACGAGACGTAACGGTTGGAACAGCAGCTCGCTCCGAAATGTCAGTGTTAGTTGTAAATCTTTTTCCATCGAGTGTTCAGCATGTGCTTTAGGCAGTTCTAATGGACATTATCTAGAAGGCGAACATGAGCTCTGTAAGTGGTCCATGTCTCACAAACATAACAAACTTGTTACCACACAGGCTTCATACACAGATATCTTAGTTTCCAGCCTGATATCACGTAGTGCCCGCATCCGGTTTTCCAAACGACCAAAAGCCACACTAGCCTGTTCAATATGTCTACTTATCTCAACATCCAACGACCCCTTCTTCGAAATCACAATACTTATATACACAGACAGATACAGTACAGATAGTTTATGGCCTTCAATAAATACGATACTAGCTGTCAGGATCCATGGCAAACATAGCCTTTGTCTTGCCCAGGCTTATTGTAAAACCCATAATTCTACACGCACATGCTAAAACGCCTCATGATATCCTGGATATCACTCAGCGAGTGAGCCACGAGATCCACGTTGTCTGTATAAAGCGAGTCCCAAACAATGACAGAGAATATCCTTGGCGAAGTCTTAAAATGTTGTAGGTTATATAGTCGACCCGACGTACGAAATCGAAAGATGAACACGTTTCTCACTATCATCGAAAACTAATGACAAAGTTACAGAAAAATAGGTGGAAAACAATATCGGTGCAGGTATATGAATCTGTTTAACACCATTATCAACCGCAACGTGTTCTGAGGCAGTCATTTTTGGCAGGTACTTCTATATTGTGGCGCAGTTCACGAAGAAGTCTAACAAAGTTAAAAGGATATCCAAACTTACTCAGTACCTTCCCCAGCGCACTCGATTAACCATGTCGAGCGCTTTCGTCACATCGACAAAGATCTGATATAAATCTAAACGATGTTCAATACACTTTTCCTGCATTTGACGTGCCGTAAAGATAATATTAGTGGTACACATAATCATTCTAAAGCTACACTGACTCTCCTGGAATTAATAAAAACAAATGTAAGCGTTCAGGGGACTCAACAAAATTATGGTAAATATTTTGCCTGTTACATTTAAAAGAGAGATGTATCGACAGTTGCTGTACTTATCATTTCTCCTTTTACATTTGCACAAAGTGACAATAATGGAGTTACGCCAATCTTGGTAAATATGCTCGTCAACCCAGATGTTTTGAATCAACCTTTTAATTTGCACTGCAATTGGTCTTCCATCACAGCGAAGGACTAATACATGTATACCATCTCCACCAGGAGAGCCGCATCTGAAGTGGCAAATAGCTTCCTCTACTTCCCTAGAATCCATTTCGGCAATGACAGCCCTCTGAGGCAAGATATCTAACACATCAGTACTGACTACCGACGTATCAGTGAACAGATCAGTATGATGATCTGTCTATATATCAAATAGCTAGCTTGGATTCCTAATCAACTCTAAGCCATCCTTAGATTTTAATTGGTTTACTCTAGAGTTGTTTGAGCTATAGACTGTCTTTACCAGTTCATACGTGGTTTTAATGCCCTTAATATCAACGGCATGCTGAATATCACGTGGCTTCCGTCGCAACCATTCAACCTTCATTAATCTACGCTCTCTCTGCAACTCTTCAACATACTTCAGATCTTGAAGTGACACGCCGCTATCAATCCGCTTTTGATGAAGTTCATAATTTTTCTGTAGCTGTCTTCATGGTTTGTCTTTGCAAGCCCCCAAACACATCAACTGCGATTTGATAAACACCCTTCTTAAAACACTCACACATACCTTTAATCCCTATCTTATCAAACTTATTTCGTGTTAAAACATTGTGTAATTATGCTCGGAAAATTCACTATCAAAAAAATAGTTATGTGTACATATGTTTCAGAAATGTTTAATAATCACTTTTGCAGCACAATAGAAATCACTTCATCATTTCGTTAAAAGTCAAAGTAGAAATGAAATTGTTTATTGCTTACAAACACATGAAGCAAAATACTCATCAACATTCAGAAATATTTAATATTTTATAGAACTTATTATAAACTGTAACCTTAAAGAACTAATCCATCTTCTTGTCAAATATTTGACTGGGAATTCCAATTATTAAAGCCAGCCGTAAAAAAGGAAACAGTATAAAATTAGAAAATATTATTTCTGGATGTTCATGAGTATTTTGTTTTGTGTTTGTAATTAATAAAACAATTCTATTGTTACTTGGACCTGTAATGAAACGATGAGGTACTTTATTTTGTGCTAAAGAACATATTATTAAAATTTCTGAAACATACGTTCACATAAATATTTGTTGGTGTTTTATTTTTGGAGCATGATTACATAATATTGATTATGTCATACATTTTGTTTTCTACTGATTTATATATATATTAAGGTATAAAAAATAATAAATGATCTTATATATATATATATATATACATACATATATATATATATATATATATATACATACATATATATATATATATATATATATATATATATGTATAAGATCATTTATTAAAATGTAATACTTTATAGAACTTATCATAAATTAAAGCTTTATACGTTTTTTAAAGAACTAATCCATCTTCTTGCAAAATATTTGACTGAAATCACATCATTAAAGCCAGCAGTAAAAAAAGAAAAACAGTATAAAATAAGAAAATATATTTCTGGATTTTGATGAGTATTATGCGTTATGTGTTTGTAATTAATACATAATTCTATTGTTACCTGGAACTTCTATTGTTACCTGGACTTTTAACGAAACGATGCGGTGATTCATTTGTGCTGAACACGTAAATATTATTAACATTTTCTGAAACATAAATATTTGTTGATGTTAATTTTTTGGAACTTATTACGTAATATTGATTATGTAATAAATTTTGTATTCTACTAAGATAATGTATGAGCTCTGTCGAACTTAAAGTCCTTATGATGTAAGAGTAGGGGTAAAATTGCTGGTTAGGGATTACTAAGAAGGTAAAGTCTTCACCTTCTTAGTAATTCTCTTCTCTCTCTACTTACACTATTCCAACTTCCCTCCAACACTTTCTACCCCCCTTTAACACATTATCAACCCCTACTCCTACCCATCTCTCCCAACCGTAATAGCACCTCCCAAATTAACTATGGGTGTGTAACCTTCTACCTACTCTACCTCATTTGGCTAAGATCAAAGTGTAGTATCTGTTCCGATGGATACTGCACCCCATAGACTGGTATTGTCTTGGCCTTCGGGTTTTGATTTACGCCGGTCTATGGGTCTGTCCTGTGCAGTTCTAGGCGGTCCACCCTCCCAGACTTCGCCTCCCCCTTTTGGGGAGGAGTAAGTTTATTGCTTACTGCCTGAGGCGCCCTTACCGGGAATGCCGATGGGACTGCCCAGGCAATTTTTAAACCCCACTTTCCCGACCCGACCTTGGGTCACATCTTACTTGTGGGAGTAAGATAAAAACTGGCCTTGTGCCTAACTCCTGGAGAGGAGTAAATCAATACTCTACCTCATCGTTTCTGAATACAACCAGCAATTTTACCCCTACTCTTTTTACATCCATAAATACTACTTATACTTTCTCTCTTCTATGACAAACTACCCATATTATTATTTTTACCCAGAATACCCCCCCCCCTATTAACATAAAATTACCTATTAACCTGTCGGCAATCTTAATAATTTATGAATGCTTCATCATCCTACTTACCACTATGTCGTGATATTATTTTGATTATCTTTCATATATTTTTCTTAATACCACCGTTTATGATATCTATATTAGAATTACCGGAGATAAATAAGAACATAAACTTCATTTTAGAGCCCCTAAAAGAAAGGTATAATCTTGATTACTATTATTCCTATAGTTTTTATTATTATTTTTAGTATTATTACGATTATTATTACTATCAAAATTATAATTATTATTATTATTATTATTATTATTATTATTATTATTATTATTATTATTATTATTATTATTATTATTATTGTTATCATAATATATGTGTATATATATGTATATGTGTGTATGTGTGTGTATGTGTATGGTTTGTGTAGGTATATGTGTATATATGTGTATATGTACGTGTGTGTATGTGTGTATGTTTGTGTGTATGTATATATATGTATGTATATATATATGTATAGATGTATATATGTATTATGTGTATGTGTATATATATATATATGTGTATGTGTGTATATGTATATGTATGTATGTATGTATATGTATATATGCTTTATGTATATATATATATATATATATATATATATATATATATATATATATATATATATATACAAGTATCATTAAAAATAACGGACATCTTGTGTCTGGATATTTTTTCTATGATCCTTTCCGTTTTTCTGATTAGGTTCTTAGTTTCAGACGGAAACTGGCTGATAAAATTGCCAAAGCTTCCCAAAGCGCTTTCGGACCCTTCCAGGTCCATCGTCAGTGGAGTAATGTTAACCAGGCATAGACCTAGGAGTGAATATATATTCTATTTAGGCGGGGAAAATAAAGGACTGTGTTTAATTTAAATTTATATTTATAGGCATTTGAGTATATTAGTACTAATAGTATAATTAATCTTGTTAATAGCTGGTCTTTCTGTTTTAATGTATAGGGCTTCAAGTATGTGGAGTTTAAGTGTATTAGTATTTTGTGCGATGATTTTTGTGTTCGCATATCCGTAAACCTCAAGTAGATAACACAAAAATTATCGCACAAAATACTAATACTGTAATGTAATTTTTTACGGATTTTACAATGAGCTCAGTACCGGTAGTGAATTTTGTTGTGATAATATTTGTTAATTGTAATTATATTATACTAACATTAATACTAGTGGAATTACTATATAAAAGAAGTTTGATGGTGTTACTATATTTAGTATTAATAAAAACAATTATAATAAAAATAACAATAATAATAATAAAGCCAATAGTACCTACGATAGTTGCAGTGACAATAGTATCAATAATAATAATAATAATAATAATAATAATAATAATAATAATAATAGTAGTAGTAATAATAATGGTAATTATAATAATCTTGTTATTTGTGAAGTCATTAGGCAAAATAAGTCTGCAAGTGACGGTAAGCTTTTATAGTTCTACTACCAATAATCAAGACTAGGCACCAGTCAATAATTAAGTGTTCAAGATAGTAATCGAAGGATTAAGTAATTGAGATTAGATCAATCTAAGTGGTATAAGAGTTAATAGCTGTCATAGTTATGGGTTTAGGTGGGAGGTAATTTGGGTATAATTGGTAGTATGACTGAAAGGCTTTTGAGACTGAGAATTTTAGGTAATACTTAGAGATTTGATGGTTTAGTGGGGTTGTTATATATTTATAGATTCATCGAGACTTGTTGGGGGTGGGGTTGGGTGGTAAATTCGGGTGGGTAGGTAGGGGGTTGTAATGTGTTTTGCAGTAGTGTATAATGGGGGTTAATGTAATTATTCATTTCTAAATTTTTTCATTTTTAAATATGTGGGGGTTGGTGTGGGGTTAAGGTGGGGTATGTGGGTTGCTAAAGAGGTAGAGTCTACTATGTTTACAGTTGATAGACGTCTCTTGTTCTCTATTTAGGAGTTTATTACTGTCTTTAAAACGGATAATTTCTAGTTTGTCATTCAAACATAATCTACATGGTGAGTTCATTGATTTGCAAGTGCTAGATTTTTGTAGGATTTTCCACTTTATTATGGGAGTTTCTTTCTTTGTTTTTATTTTGTGGTAGTGTAGTGATAGTCCAGTTTGGCCAGGATGGCCAGGGTTGTTGAAGGAGAGTTTATGGTTGTAGAATCTTTCCTTGAAATTGTTACCTGCCAGACCAATATAATAGTTAGTCTGGGATGGGTTTTCGGTTGAGGAGATAGATGCCTCATAAACCACTTGGGTTGATAGGCATTTTTGGTTTAGAGGGCAGTTTGATTTGTTAGTACAGATACATGTTCTTCTAATATTTGAGGTTATTTAGGTGTTTAGTATTTTACTGTTGTGCTTTTTTATATATATATTGATATATATATATATATATATATATATATATATATATATATATAGTGATATAAATATATATTGATATATATATATATATATATATAAAACAGCAACAAGTACCAAGTATATATTGATATATATATATATATATATATATATATATATATATATATATATATATATATATATATATGAGTACTTCATGTATCCACATAAAAAATTATAAAGAGATATAAACCAATCAACATTTACAATACGGCTCTAAAAAATAGTGGTTACTATAATACCGAAATTAAATATAAAAAACAGGACACCAATAATTACAACAAAATAAAAATAAAAAAAAGAAAAAGAAATATAATCTATTATACCCCTCACTATAACCAGATGCTAAAATCTAAACTAGGCAAAAAATTCCTAAATCTGATTAAAAAACTCTTCCCCGTAACCAACCCTCTACATAAAATATTCAATAAAAATAACCTAAAACTATCCTACAGCTGCTTTGAAAACCTAGAAATGATAATTAAGGCACACAACAACAAAATACTAAAAGACAACAACGGAGAAGAAAAAATAAACAAAGTGGAAAATATAACAAAAATAACACTACAAAGAACAAAAATATAAACAATACTAATAGAAATAAACAAAACACTAATAATAACCACCCGAATAAGAAAGAAAAAATTAGCAATGAAGAGAAAAGCTGTAACTGCATAAATCGTAAACATTGTGCACTACAAAATAAATGCCTAACTAACAGTATTGTATACCAAGCAATGATATACCAAATAACAAGAAATACTACGTGGGTATGACATCCCTAGATTTTAAGACCAGATACTATGACAACAAAAGCACATTTAAAAATAGAAAACGTCGAACTAAAACCGCACTAGCAAACCATTATTGGAAACTCAAAGAAAATGGACACTCACCAATAATTGAATGGAAAATAGTAAGACAGGCCAGCACATGTAGAAACTTAGACGACCCGTGTAGATTAGGCCTGAATGATAAATATGAAATCCTAAATTTTAAAGATCCCCGAAACCTATTAAGTTCTAGAAGTGAAATAGCAAACAGCTGTTTACACAGAAATAATTTTACCTTAGGATAATAATAATAATAATAATAATAATAATAATAATAATAATAATAATAATAATAATAATAATAATAATAAAAAAAACTGAACAAGTTAAAATTTAAAACCTAAAATAGAAATACAAGAAACTACGTGTTAAAATAAGTTCGCCCACTATATTGACACAACAAAGGAAACAGGATATAGGAAAATCCATTGTCAACAAAAAATAGGATAAGTATAGGAGCGTCACCAACAAAGCCTCTGTTTGCGGGAAGCTCAACGATTGGCTGAGGGAACAACAAAGAATATGATTGGTTAACTAGCAAGCTATGTATATAAAAACACCTGACAAAAATAACTCCATGCATTTAGCCTGAAGATTTCCCCCGGGGATGAAACACGGGATGCTCTGTGTAGCTTGATTGCCATATATATTTTCATTGCTTACTATATATATATATATATATATATATATATATATATATATATATATATATATTTGACTTTGGTACTTGTTGCTGTTTTATTTCTTTAATCTCCTGTCCTGATGAAACCTTCTAATAAAAGTGAAACGTAGATGGATATTTAATTAACATTTTGGTTTCCTTATTTCATTTTCCATATATATATATATATAGTACAAATATATATATATATATATATATATATATATATATATATAGTACAAATATATATATACATATATAGTACAAATTTGTATTTATACAACCATTATTGGTTACATATGTGCATACATGTTTCGGTTGTACTCTTCACAGAGAGTCAACCTCTTCACACCAAAGAAGACAGAGAAGTGAGATAAATTTGGAAAACGATCCCTTAAAATAGATCTTTTTTTATTGTTTATATATAATTTAGTATCGGGTTACATTCTTTACTTGTTAACTAAAATAGTTAGTTTCTATTATTTTTTATCATTTTTATTACCTGCCTTCTATTTCTTTCCTTTTCTATTTTTTATTACCAAATAGGCCTGGATTCCTTTCTTCTCTATTTAACACTTCAAAGTTTTAATCCATTTACAAACATATTCACGCATAAATATCTGATTTTTATATTAAATATACACGTGTGCCCAAATTAATAGATACACAAATACATATATAAACAAACACATATATATATATACATATATAAAAAAAATAAAAATTAAGAAATAAAAATTAACAAACACACATATATACGCAAATATCCATACACGGATATAGATATATATATATATATATATATATATATATATATATATATATATATATATATATACATGTTTAAGCATAAATATCTGGTCTTAATATAAAATACACATGTGCACCCAAATTAATAGATACACAAGTACACACATAAAATATATAAACGTACATATATATATATATATATATATATATATATATATATATATATATATATATATATATATATATATAAAATAACAAACACAAATATATGCGCATATATCTATACACGGATATACACATATATACACATATATGCCATATACATATGTTTATATAAAATACCTACCCACACATATACATAAACATGTTCGTACCGTACATATATCAATAGACACAGAGGTATATAAATATACCGATTAGCTTACGTACACACGAAATAAATATGAAAATAAAATTAAACACCTGTATGAACATAAGATATTAGTTGAAGTATCCATATACATACGTACGCATATATCTTGATCCAATTATACACATACACGCATGTATACATATATACACATACTCATATACACACCCGCATATATATACATACATATAAACACACACATACCAATATATGAACACATACACACATATATACATATACACCACTACATATGTATATATAGAGATACCGTTATGTTTACATATATAACATACATAACCTATACATACATGCACATATACATATACATATAACATAAATAAACATAAACTCATCATATATGCACGCAGACAACACACACACATACACATGTGTATACAGACATTGGTATGCATGCACACAAAGACATACAATTGTTCACACACATCGATATTTCTATAAGTAAAACTAAAGTGCTTATATCATTC
Source organism: Sepiola atlantica (assembly GCA_963556195.1). Classification (NCBI taxonomy): domain Eukaryota; kingdom Metazoa; phylum Mollusca; class Cephalopoda; order Sepiida; family Sepiolidae; genus Sepiola; species Sepiola atlantica. The sequence goes on from OY744543.1 coordinate 35,415,241, forward strand.
ATTATTGCTCCTGTCTATCTCAGTTCAATTTGCTTACATTTATACTTGTATTAATACAAGGAACTTACAAGATAAGTACCATGAAGGCAAACAAACTAATTCAATATTGCGTATGTAATTACAATAGTTAATACTATATATAGGCAAGTGATAACTATGAGGAAGTACCAAAATCATATCATTATAGGGTGAGGTGTAGTGATTTGGGATTATATAGATTACTTAAGTTCAAAAATATAAAGACATCAGAATTTTAAATTAAAAAATAATTTAAAAAAGTAAAAAAATAAAACCATAAAAATAAATAAAATAAAATATAAAATAACAAATTACAAAAAATAAAAAAATAAATAAATAATAAAATAAAAATTGAGTAAAATGAAGTAAAAGTCAATAGAGTGATAGTAGTTATTCGTAATCTGATGTCTGCTTAGTGCGTGTTCCTTGAAATGTTTGCAGTTTAAACTCGTTTCGTGTCTGACGTTGAGTAGTTTTTCCCTATCTTTAAATTTAACAATTTCAAGTTTCTCACCTAGGCATAAGAAACAGGGTGAGGTGAGTGATCTACATGTTTTAGTATTTCTTATTATGCTCCATCTAATTATTGTTTTTCTTTCTCATCTATGACACTTGCTTGTTGAGTTTAGGGTGATCCTATAACCGGGTTGAAACCTTACGACCGTCTGAGATTATCATCCCTACACTAGTGAGAGCGAAAGCTTACAACGCCGGCGTATAAAGGTAAAAATCATTTAACATTATTTACTTAAAATTAATATTGTTATAAGCCCCTTTAATAAAATTGAAGTTGAG
>OY744543.1:35421053-35428553 GCA_963556195.1 Sepiola atlantica
TATGTATGTATGTATGTATATACACCACATTCCCCTGCTGTAGTAGTGTAACATCCTACAGCTGCATTCAGTATTTCTACAGTCGCAACTATTTAAAAGATTAGACTTATTTAGAGCATAACCTTTATTTGCAGTTATCAGTCTGCAATATCTTGACGTTACTCGTTCAAGATCAAAGTGTAGCATCTGTTCCGATGGATACTGCACCCCATAGACTGGTATTGTCTTGGCCTTCGGGGCTTGATTTACGCCGATCTATGGGTATGTCCTGTGCAGTTCTAAGAGGTCCACCCTCCCAGGCTTCGCCTCCCCTCTTTGAGGAGGAGTAAGTTTATTGCTTACTGCCTGAGGCGCCCCTACCGGGGAATGCTGACGGGGCTGCCCAGGCAATTTTTAAACCCCACTTTCCCGACCCGACCTTGGGTCACATCTTACTTGTGGGAGTAAGATAAAAACTGGCCTTGTGCCTAACTCCTGGAGAGGAGTAAATCAATACTCGTTTTGCAGGGTGAGACACGTGTCATCATCCCTTCACATATAACACCTGCTATTCCCAAATGGTCAGACATCTTGCACTAACCAGACTCAACATCTTTTAACTTAGGTGATCTAACGAGAATTAATCTAATAACGAGATTATAACCGTATGTATATATATATATATATATATATATATATATATATATATATATATATCTTTTTTCTTCAATGTTTGTATCTTTGTGTTTTAACAAGGGATTGGGCATGGTACCGGATGCATGACATTCCCTCGCTATTTCAGACACTCCAGTCTAGAGATCTTTTTTAAGATTCTAACCGTCACTTTAAAGGCAATTGTTTATATCTCTCTTGCACTTGGTCTACCGGGTAAATTCTCAGGTAGTTTTTGAAATTCTTTATTATGAGTCTGGTTGCCTCTATAATTACTGGAATGATGGAGATCTTCCTAAGATTCCAATTTCTTTTCATGTCGTACATAAGACCTAATTATTTCGTTATCTTTTCCCTCTCAGCTCTGTTTAAGCCAGCATCATGAGGGACACTGACTTCAACTAGGGTTGCTACTCTCTCCCTCTTGTCCCATATCACTATGTCAGGTTTAACAGCTCCGTTTTCTAAGTATGTAGCTGTAAGAATTGCATAGTCATAGTGGATGGTGTATGACTTATTTCCAACAGTTCTTTCTAGTATATGTTCCCAGGACTTGCTGCTACACTGAATATTCAACTTTTTACAGATAGTGCAGTGAAGATATTTGCACACTCCGTTGTGTCGCATTGTATAGTAGCCATCCCTTAGCGGAACTTTACAACTGGATGTCAGGTGGCTCACACTCTCTACTTCCGTGTGGCAGAATTTGCACTTGTTATTGTTGCTGAGAGCACTCATCTTTTTAAAGGGGTTTGTCATAAAGCCTTGATCTTGGCCAGCAATTAACATTCTCTCTTGATTATAGTGGAGCGATCTTCTGTTCAACCAGTCTACAGAGCCTTGATTATCTATATATTCCTGGCATAGTCAATCAAGAAAATATTTAGCACGTTTTTGGTTGGTCCATTTTTCCAGTGTTTAGCAATGGAATGTCTTAGTCTATTTAGCGCGTTTTTGGTTGGTCCATTTTTCCAGTGTTTAGCAATGGGATGTCTTAGTCTATTTAGCACGTTTTTGGTTGGCCCATTTTTCCAGTTTTTAGCAATGGAATGTCTTAGTCTATTTAGCGCGTTTTTGGTTGGTCCATTTTCCCAGTGTTTAGCAATGGAATGTCTTAGTCTATTTAGCGCGTTTTTGGTTGGTCAATTTTTCCAGTTTTTAGCAATGGAATGTCTTAGTCTATTTAGCACGTTTTTGGTTGGCCCATTATTCTAGTTTTTAGCAATGGAATGTCTTAGCTTATTTAGCACGTTTTTGGTTGGCCCATTTTTCTAGTTTTAGCAATGGAATGTCTTTGTCTATTTAGCACGTTTTTGGTTGGCCCATTTTTCCAGTTTTTAGCAATGGAATGTCTTAGTCTATTTAGCACGTTTTTGGTTGGTCCATTTTTCCAGTTTTTAGCAATGGAATGTCTTAGTCTATTTAGCACGTTTTTGGTTGGTCAATTTTTCCAGTTTTAGCAATGGAATGTCTTAGTCTATTTAGCACGTTTTTAGTTGGCCCAGTTTTCCAGTTTTTAGCAATGGAATGTCTTTGTCTATTTTTGGCGGCTCTTCCGGGCTATTTCAGTGGCAGGCTTGTTTCCCGTTTCTGTCTCATTTGTAAGATAGTCCCGTTCAAAATGTTTGGCCAGTTTTGTGATAGAAGTTGTTCCACTAGCTCTGGTTTCTTGGTGTGGCGTACCGATTATAAGTTTAAAGTTCTGGGAGCTTATCAGATACAAGTCGGTGCTCACAATAATGGCTCGATGTTGATGGCCAATTTCTGAGATACCCATACCTCTTGCTCCTCTTGGCAGATACAGCCTTGATAGACACTGGTTTCTGTACATTATCCTGTAGTGTCAACATTTTCCTTGTTTTAGTGTCTAGTCTGTTTATATTTTTGTGGCTAATCAATGCTGCCAAATCTGTATGTTACTACTGGCATGGCTAGTTGGTTAATGGCAGTTATTTGATTTTTGTTTGTGAGCTGTGTTTTACAAATTTTTCTAACACGGCGTACATATGCTCTGCCAATTATTTTCCTAATCTTGGCATGTTGAATTGAATCGTCCGTATTGTTCCTGCTCTTCAAGGTTTTTTTTTATATCAGTATCTTCATCAACCTGTATGTTTTCCGTTTGGATATTTTTCTCAGCTCTGAGGGAGCACTTGTCACACTTGTTACGCCAAATGTAATTCCAATATCTTTGGAGAAGGTACGGACAACTTAAAAGAGTCGGCTTAAGTCAGCGTCTGAACTGGAATACAGCTTGAGATGATCGAAAAAGAGCAGGTGGTTGACTCTTTTGTTTGGGTTTTGTTGGTGGTCCTGGCTCAGGTTGTGGGCACTCCGACTTTTTTTCAGTAGTTTACTTAGCAGATCTATCGCCAGACAAAAGAGTAGAGGAGATAAGCTATCCCCTTGGAAGATTCCTCCTCGGATCTTGACGTCAGGGATTGTTATTGTTCCATTAGTGTGGATTAATGCCATGGTTGTTTGACACATCTTTATATGTACAGCCACGGTTTTCTTGATGACTGGATGGATCTTCTATAGTTCAAAGCAGCGCAGAAGCCATGTGTGGGGCACATTATCATATGCCTGTTGGTAATCGATCCAAGCCATTATTAGAGTTATCCGCCTCTTCCTACAGTTTTCAAAGATTTCCTTATTGATCAACAACTGGTGCTTGGTGCCTAAACACTACCTCCTGCACCCGGCTTGTTCTTTTTTCAGGTAATCTCCAGAGGAGAGGTGTTCGTTCGTAGATGCTGTCTGCCACTAGGCCAGTGAAGAGTTTGTAAGTTGTATTGAGACAGCAGATCGGTCTGTATTGAGTAGGGGTTGTGTCTCACTCGTTTTGAGTATGAGGGTTATATCCTCTTTTACTAGCCATGCTGGTGTGGCCTCCGCACTCCGCAACAAACTGGTGGAGTTTGAATTACCTACTAGACACTATCCTCGAGTGTCTTCGGTCTCTCTGTACAAGGGTTTGTCAGGACAACCTGACATGAGGATACTTACCCCTACAAGTAAACCCTGACCAAATATTCAAAATTACATAGTATCCGCAGCACAAATAAGATCCCCTCATACGAGGAATAGTGCATCTTCTCCTAGTGATATTACCTCAAGTAATACCACGTAGCTGGATACTCCACCAGACTAGATGAATTCTTGTCCTGGAATCCGGTAAGACCAACAGACTACAAAAAAAGATATACTACTACATACTTGACTGGTCAGTTGGGGAGAGAAGAAATTTATTATTCTTTACTTTTTTACTAACTCAATGCTTGAGAAATAAAGGAGAATTTTAATAGAATACTCGGGTATCTATGTATCTCATATAGAGATCAAGTGTTAGCCCCAGGATGGGCCCCCTTGATTTCTGAGATCTTCGACTGAAGTAAAATTAAACATTAAGTGAAGTAATTACTATAATAACCATGAAGTGCTATTACTTTTTCCGCCAGGAATTGAGTATGTTGTCTATTACAGGTTTTTGTGATTCTAAAATTGATCCAACTTTCGTTTTATCATTCCAGACCTTATCTCTGGTTCTGGCATTTATTTATTGTTATTACTACGATATAACAATAATTCAAGGCACCACAAGAGCCATGTGTTGGGCACACTAACATATGTTTTTTAGTAATCGATTCAAGCCATGCTTAGGTTTCTCTGCCTCTTCCTGCAGTCCTCAAGGATGGTATTTTTGATCAACAACGGGTGCTTGCCGCCTAAATACTTCCTCATGCACTTTGCTCGTTCCTTTTCCAAGTACGCTCCAGCAGAGAGGCGTTCATAGATTGTCTGTAACCAGGCCAGTGAAGAGTTTGTAGGTTGAAGTGAGGCAGCAGGTCGGTCTGTATTGAGTAGGGTGTTGTGTCTCACTCGTTTTGGGTATGAGGGTCGTATCACCTTTGGCATCCTCACCGCTCAACAGTCCTGTGAAGCAACTACTATAAGTGCTATGAAGTGCTATGAGTTGCTTAAGCCAGAAATTAGGTATGTTGTCTATGTCCGTTTTTTTTTGTTATTCTGAAATTGATCCAACTTTTGATTTATTATTCAAAGCGTTGTCTCTGTCTCTGACATTTCTGGTTTGCTTTCATTACTTTGATCTATATCTAAGAGCCACTTGGCTTCTTGATTGCATGGTACCTCATTCTCAAACAGAAGACTCAAGTAGTCTATTAGCTCGTGCTGTTTCGGTAGCTTTTCCACCGGAATTTTCGCTCTTATTAGGTTTCTGTAAAACAGTCTTGCGTTCTTTTTAAACTGTTTGTTTTCCATTTTCGCGCTGTACTTGTATTCCTGTTTTGGGGATTCTTTTGGCAAGTGCTGGGATTTTGCCTTCAACTTTTTTCGCTATATTTTTAATCTTCTCTATATATTTTTATATATTTTATACTGAGCCTGCAGATGGTGTTCTTCAGCCGCCATTGCAGTGTAGGGGCGGCAAGCAATTGTTTGATCTGAGACAATTCTTTTCTGCAAAAGTTGAGTTGTTTTTTGGAGCTTCAGTTTCTAAGCTGGTGTTGTGTTTTGTGCCTTGGACCGACACTGCTTTTGAAATTGAGGGAGTGTTTCCTGACAATGTTGAGTCCTGCAGCATATGTTACCTGATTCATCTCCGTGGCGGATATGTTGGATGGAACATGTCGTTGGATAGCGATGTTTGTAGTTGTTATTACTGCCTTGATAGCTCCTTGGCAGTTGACGTCTTTTCTCCAACATTTTTATCTGGACTTCCTAAATAGTGTTACCAAGTCTTTCCCCCAAGGACAATTGTTAATCATCTAGCTTCGATAATTTCTACAGTAATGGTGAGGGTTCACATGTTGACAGTGGTCGCGGTGATAGTGGTGAGGAAGAACTATGGTTCAGTGAGGGGTTATGTTGTGATTGTAAATAGACAGCTGGTGGTGGAAGAGTTGTCGGGAAGTCACTTGATAAATCTGATTCTGGTGGGGAAGTGACCGTATGGTGGGTTTTCATGGCCCCAAACTGTTCGGCTTTATCCATGGGTGAATTGTGATGTAGTTCTGACTGTACATGTTGTGTGGTGCGTTCATCGATGATCGGGACTGTGAGAATCGTGATGGGGCTTTCAAGTGAATTCGTTTTTATTCTTATGAGTGCGGCTATATCTGATTTCATATGTGTGCATGCAAATATATTAATGTATATATCAGCATATATATATATATATATATATATATATATATATATATATATATATATATATATATATATATATATATATGAGAAAGGAAGGATGAGAGTAATCCGACGTAATGGGAAATGAAAAAGGAAAAACCAAGAGATATGTTTTATATATTCATCAACGTTTTGTCTTTATTGTAAGACGTCCTCAGGATGATAATTCTAAGAAAAATGTCATGCAAGTACATCGAAATGACATGATGGGTTGATGAGAAAAAGTAGTAGCCGTGGTTACTAAGAGCGCTGAGAGAAGTCAGTCAGTGGCAGAGAGTGAAATGAATGTGGACGGCTGTGAGTGAAGAAATCACCAAATACATTCATAACAAAGCTCGGCGAAGACTACTGGAAACAGCACTAATCACAGCCTCTAATACTATCAGACAACGAAATGGCTTCTACAATCTATCCTTCTTAATAAGCAAAATTATCCTGACCGAACAAAAACTAAACCTAGATAATGGCTAACTTTTCTTCTCTTCGTTCTAAATTGTACATATATACAAGTCCCCGCATACACACCCACGTACTAACTCCTCCTCACATACATTTTCATTCACTACGAATCTAAACCACTTAACTATAAATAACAGCCTTACCAATAAACACAATCTAGATATCCTCACAAATATTTAGATATTTAAACCCTTTTTGCCCTCTATTTAATTTCAAACCATCAACACAGCCTGCACAAAACTACATTTCACCTATTTCTCGCCAAAATTAATATCACTTTTCTCCTTCTCTTTCTTTTCTTTCCCTTTATTGTCATGTTCACAGCACATTGCAACACTTTCCTTCTAACTCACTTATATTCACAGATTCCTAACATAGCCAGCTGGTCAATACTCCTACCCTCCAAAAATTTCACACTAAACCAGAACAAAATCTCCCCTCTCTCCCTCACCCATCTCACCCTTTCGACTACTTCTTTCATACTCTTACCCACCCACCCCGCCTATTTTCAAATTATCTTCATTTCTTCAAATCTTTTTCTAAAACTATGATACTACCTACATACCAAAGACACAGAGTTCCCACTTCCCTCCTCTTTCCCCAGACTCTCAAAATCTATGCTAAACCTCACCACGACACAACGTCAGCACCCCGCTCCCCTCTCTCCCACCCTAAGACAAATTCACTAACGCTCCCACCCTCCCCTTTTTCACTCACAGCCATCCACATTCATTTCACTCTCTGCCACTGACTGACTTCTGTCAACCCGGACCTTGATCCAGCGCTCTTAGTAGCCACGGCTACTACTTTTTCTCATTAACCCATCATGTCAACCCAATATTTCGATGTACATGCATGACATTTTTCTTAAAATTATCATCCTGAGGTAGTCTTATAATAAAGACGAAACGTTGATGAATATATAAAAAATATCTCTTGGTTTTTCGTTTTTCATTTCCTATATATATATATATATATATATATATATATATATATATATATATATATATATATATATATATATATATATTGTGTGTGTATTTAGGCAGTATTTTCTTATTTATGCATAACATAATTCGTCTGTTTAATTATACCTTTTTTATTCTTTCAATATTTTATGGTCTTTTTTGTATTCAAATAAAAAAAAATGAATAAATATTCTATAGGTTTCACGAACGT
>OY744543.1:35433553-35526053 GCA_963556195.1 Sepiola atlantica
TTGTGATTATATTATACCGAGATCAATACTAGTGGAATCATTTTATAAGAGAAGTTTTCTGGTGTTACCAGTTTTATCATTAACAAAACCGATTATGACAATGGTAACGCCTGCCAATCATTGTCATAATCGGTTTTGTTAATGATAAAACTGGTAACACCAGAAAACTTCTCTTATAAAATGATTCCACTAGTATTGATCTCGGTATAATATAATCACAATTTAAAAAATATAATCACAACAAAATTCACTACAAATAATAAACAAAACATTAAAATAAAATAAATAAAATGCAAAAGTAGCAATTAATACCCTAAATTAAAATTATCAAACATTTTTATCCACATGATAATTACTTATTAGAATTAAAATAAAATAAGAATGACGGTTGTAATCATAATTTTATTCTCATTTTAAATTTAACTCACTCTGGCCGTCGCTCCATCTCCCTCCTCCCACCCCGGCCGAGATTGAGATCGTCACAGCACAGACACGTGAAAAACCTCCCACGTAAGAATTTGAAACACGACTTGTTGGGGTCCTCCCCCCTCCCCTCTCATGTCCCATGTCGCCGTTATAGACAAAGCCCCAACTCTGTCCCCCTCCCCCTCCAATGTATTTTCAATTTTCAATCTCCCGTTAAAGTGAAGTTAAAATTTTATGCCATTTGAATTCCTTTCGCCGGCCCGATGAGTTGGTCGCTATTCGCACCAATGAAACAAAACTTGTTTTGTCGCAACTAATGGAATAAAATCAAAAAATATATATTTTGCTCTGAATTTTCATTGAGCACTCTCATAAACCCGGTTTCAACTTCCTTCGGATTCATACCCCCTGGATATTTGTTACAAGTTAATTATATATATATATATATATATATATATATATATATATATATATATATATATATATGCCCGTTTTTATATATACATGTCCATCTTACATTATCTAATATGGCATTCTCTTGTAATCCATACATTCTTTCCTTTGCATAGTTTACCTATCTATTTATAGTGAAGACAGACGATAATTCATCGACATTAAAGGGAGATAATTGTCGATTATCGAGAAGAGGCCGTATGTACGATTCCGTTTCCTGACACGATTGTTTATATAACCAACTGCAAAATCTTGGCAGGACAATCTGTTCATCATTCCCAATTACGAAAGCAATAATCGATCTAGTATTTACGCAATTGTGTCTAGTTTTATTTATACATAAACGCACACATCTGTTTCGTAGAGTGATTAAGGAATAATTTCACATAACATCAAACAGAATGCCACACCCGACGAAATCCGTTTTCTTACGATCCATGAATGTGATAAGCGATATTATATGTACTCCCTCTGTCTGAACACATAAATTTATTTATTGTTTCGATTAGAACGGTTTCATACACCAGATGTGTGCTATACATGAATAAAAGTTCATAATCGTACATTGTTAGTTGCTTGTTATCGTACGTGCCATTTCTGTAGTCTTTATAGACTGAGGGGACGCCACCTGAAAATATGTTCTTGTCATATCCCGAAAAAAAAACCTCAAGACGAAACTGTTGGAAACAGAGGAGGTTTATTCGCTTTGATCTTCGTTTCAAATCACTGACCGGTTTAGTGGAGAGAGGTAATGGAAGATCCATAATCACTATTGAATCATAGAGCATTTTAAAATAAAATGTCCACACGTGTAGTGTCACAACCTAAAACTGTCGACTTCTCTCACTACCTCTTTGTTTTAGCCATGTGATGTCACATCCGTTTTTATCAATTCCCACAACCACAGTAAGTCTAACCTCGAGTTCAGTAAGTTGACCACGACTGAACTTTCATTTCCGGTTATTTTTAACAAAATTATTTATGTAATAGCGAGTAGTAGTGACAAATTATTTTATATCTATTTTTTTGCAGACAGTTATTATTCTAATGTGATTTAGTCATGTGTGGACTAATCAGACGAGTTCGTGTAATAATTTTCTAATGAACTATTTACAACTCTGTACCGACAGAAGAACAGAACACATTTCGTTCAGTATGCAAAGAGAATAGATTTTCCTCCTTCCACTGTCACTCGGCCGATCTGTTGGCCACCACTTTGCAAACATTGCTATAGTGAAACATCACTCACATAGCGCACACATATATTCTCACAGAAAAAAACTAACATACATACACACGCATTCATCTTACAGAATAATTAATCTTTTTCGTTTTCACGAACGAAGAAATAACGTTCTGGACATTTCTGCACCTAACAAAACGTATATATATATATATATATATATATATATATATATATATATATATATATATATATATATTATTTCATGTATCCACATGAAATGTTATAAGAGGATATAATTTTTTATTTATCAATTTTCAGTATTTACTTTAACAGTGCTCGATACGTGAGTAGAGCTAGGTAGTAAGTCATGAAATACCTATTTATGGCAATTAAGCTACACAGACGCTTCCGCGTTTCATTCCCGGCGGGGAATCGTCAGGCTAAAATGCATGGAGTTTTTTTGCCGGATGTTTATATAGATACGTTTAGCTAGATAAAAATCAGATTCTTTGTTGTTCTCTTAGCTAATCGTTGGGCTTCTAATGAATCAAACTACGGTTGAGTTTACTTCCGATTTCCTATTCTATTAATCTGTTTTTTTAGTACAATGAAATTTTATTTTAGATTATGCTCTGGTCATAAGTATTTTTTCTATTTTGTATATATATATATTATATAACTTAATTAAATCCAATTCAGATTTAGAACCATGAAAAAGGTGGACAATAAATGGCCTTCTCTTTTAACAACCGGAATGTTTTTTTGTTTTTTTTTCGTGATTTATTTTACTGGTTTTAAGTTTTGGTATTAAAATGGAACATACTAAGTTGACTATATATATATATGGGAAGATGATAATTGGAAAAAATAATTTTCCAGGGAAGAAGAGCAGGGGGGATTTAAAGCGCGAATATCAAGAGCAATTCTGCTATTGAATAAGGCTATTTTGGGGTTGTTTTTGGCAGGACGGGGTATTATCGAAGATCCTTTATGTGGACACATGATTACTGCTAGAGTAAGCCTTTTTTTTACTACCTTTTAAGCCTGAAATTAACGCCCATCTAAAAAAAATCGAAAATACATTCAGAGATAATAAATCTTACAATTAGTTTCAAAACTGTAAAACTATTCAGGTCGGTAAAAAATAAATTTTCTTGTGTTTGGTAAAAGTTATTTGTTGTAAATTTTGTGTGTGTTCGATTCGTCTATTGTAAACTATACTGCATAAATGTCACATGATGGAATAAAGAAGATTCGTTGATAGTCCGAAATCCATCATCCAAATTTCTCTAGTTTACTATCGCTTTTTCTGCGAGTGAAATTGACGATTGTTCTGTAAGTACACAAACGTTTTAAGCAGGACGTCACTAGCAGGATTTATTTCACTAATTGCTCTTTTTCCCGCCATTTTTTAATCACGTGATCAGAGAAGAACACCGTTTTTCTTGACTTGAAATATATATCGGTCCGGTCTGATTTATATACGGGACCGGATATAAATCTGTTTGGGATTTGAGAAGTTTTTTGATCCGAAAAGACGGGAAATAGAAAGAAAGAAAGAGAAAAAGAAGAAAAAAACAACAAATATATTATGAGTTTTGGGTTTCATTCTCCTGTCGTTTCATTAATTTCCACTACGTCACACGTTAAAACAAAATATCTTTTCAAAAGATTTCTTTCCGTTTAAGGAAATTTATAGTTTCTTCAATTTACCTAACTGTGTTTAATTTTATCAGATGCGTCCACAGCAGTACACATACTTGGGAATTTAGTTATTTCTGATATCGACGAGTTTTTCAATGTCGGAGCATATAGCAATACATCTGGCAAATCGTTATTTTATTCTTCACGAGCCTATTGTTCGTTTTTATCCTTCCACATTGTCATTTACTATAAAAACTGTTTTTTTTTTGCTTCGATTTTTTTAACAAATTACTTTATCGGACTAGGCCTATTTTTCAGATGAGTGCAATGTTTTATATTAGGATCCAATTAAAATTAAAATGAACGCGATAATTGTAATCGGCAGCAAATTCCATTACTATTAGTAAATCTATAAACTGTTAAATTATTCTATTTTTATTCTTAAATAGTACTTAACTATTACATTTTTTTATAGAGAACACAAATTGTAAAAGCGTTGGAAATCTGCAAATTTTATTTAAATGTTCGCGGTCGTATCACATGACGTCACAAATCTTACTTAACCGGTGCATAAAACACATTTCGTACATTTTTTTAACAAGAGCCAACAGAACCAAAAAACGGGCGAATAAAACAAATATGCAACAAATAAATGTTACCAAAGGAAAGATAATTTACTCTTCTACCTACCTGGATAAGTTTATTTGTGCTTTAACTTATTTTAAAGCGTTTTTTTTTTGTTTAAAAAAATTGGTGTCCACCTGTTCAGTTAGAACGAAAACCAAAATGGGTGGCCATGAACGCTGTACGGGGACCCTTGACAATCGGTAAAAAATCGAAAAGTAAACAAAATACTGGTAGAAACACATCCAATAACTGTTACCAATCGCGCGAAAATGTAATCTTCTACCAGTATTTTGTTTAATCTTCGACTTTTGAGCGATATTCGAGACTCTGTGTTATGTCAGACATTTTTCCCGTTCTAACTTAATATTTTACACTAGTTCTGTATTTAACTAAAAAAAACTCTTTAAAATATGTTTAAACACAATAAAAAAAAAAAAAACCTCATCCGGGTAGGTAGAAGAATAACTGATCTTGTCTTTGGTAACATTTATTAGTTGTCTATATGGTTTTTCACCCCATTTTTTTTGTTGGCTTTTGTTAAAAATGCCCCACACTTCCTTTTTTTTCAGCTTCACAAGGTGTTCAGACATCTCTAACATGTTTCTGCTAGTTTTCTGTTTGTACCGGTTATTAGCATTTCTAGATAAGAATAAGTCAAACCATTTCACCTTTCTTTCTTTTTGAGGTGCCAAAAAGTAACTAATCATTTTTCCTATGCGAAAAGCGACATCATAACAGTGTCTTTCGTAGACGCAGGTTTAAAAAGTCATCTCCTTCCTTTTCTTTTTTTTACATCTTACGTCTTATTTCATTTAGAGTTACTTCAGAAAGAAATAATGTACATTTACTTACGAGGCTAAACTTCCGCTCGACATATTCTTTCATCATTCACACTAACGCGTTACGACGACATTTTCTCACACCTGGGAGTGGAAAGTTAACGTTTTAATTCAAGGGACATAACTGTAATTTTTTTTTATTTCCAGTTATCGTTTCTTTTTTTTTCCTTTTTTTAATACGTAATTACATTAATTTTTACTCATCGTTATCATATAAAAATGTAAGGATATCTGTGTTTATCGCCTATACGTAACTTTTTTTTATTAATATTAATTGACTACTTTTTGAAATCGACAATAAATTATGAGAAAAATAAATCACAATGTTAAAGGTCATACTTACAATATTTTATAAAATCTGCGATGATTTCAATGCTGGGAGAAGGAGTTTCTTGGGATCCTCGAATTTTCCCGTGAAACGCCGAGACATGATGATTATTAAACGTTTCACTATGTGTTCTGCCATCGTTTTAATAATTGCCAATACGCCACACGTACCATTATAACCGTTAAAATAACATTCTAAAGAATTGTGCCGTTTAAAGAAGGTTTCCAAACTTGATAATAGAATTGTCCGTAGCGCAACGGATAAATGCGTTTATTAACAATAAGGTTGAACGTTCAATCTTTACTGCTTGATAACTAAGAATAATATAATTAATCGACTTTTCTACCCGGTTTTTGCTGGCGGAAAGAGAAAAAAAAATACCCAATGGATGAAATAAAGTGTCTAGTTTGAAATTCCGTATCAACTCCCGAGTTCTGCATAAAGATTCCAGAGTTCGAAATGATGTACCTGAAGAAGGTCGGAAATTACATCGGCCGAAACGTTGAGAAAATAACAACAGAGATGAGAATAGTAGTCCGAATAGTCCAAATTATCAATCCTCACCTTAACAATTTCGACACACATATATAGAACTTTGGTTCTATGAAAAATAAAAGTGTCATCCAAGACAACCACATTTCTATTATTATGTTATCCATCTAAATATATATTATGTTATCCATCTAAATATATATTATGTTATCCATCTAAATATATATTATTATGTTATCCATCTAAATATATATTATTATGTTATCCATCTAAATATATATTATTATGTTATCCATCTAAATATATATTATTATGTTATCCATCTAAATATATATTATTATGTTATCCATCTAAATATATATTATTATGTTATCCATCTAAATATATATTATTATGTTATCCATCTAAATATATATTATTATGTTATCCATCTAAATATATATTATTATGTTATCCATCTAAATATATATTATTATGTTATCCATCTAAATATATATTATTATGTTATCCATCTAAATATATATTATTATGTTATCCATCTAAATATATATTATTATGTTATCCATCTAAATAGATATTATTATGTTATCCATCTAAATATATATTATGTTATCCATCTAAATATATATTATTATGTTATCCATCTAAATATATATTATTATGTTATCCATCTAAATATATATTATTATGTTATCCATCTAAATATATATTATTATGTTATCCATCTAAATATATATTATTATGTTATCCATCTAAATATATATTATTATGTTATCCATCTAAATATATATTATTATGTTATCCATCTAAATATATATTATTATGTTATCCATCTAAATATATATTATTATGTTATCCATCTAAATATATATTATTATGTTATCCATCTAAATATATATTATGTTATCCATCTAAATATATATTATTATGTTATCCATCTAAATATATATTATTATGTTATCCATCTAAATATATATTATTATGTTATCCATCTAAATATATATTATTATGTTATCCATCTAAATATATATTATTATGTTATCCATCTAAATATATATTATTATGTTATCCATCTAAATATATATTATTATGTTATCCATCTAAATATATACGTCTCGTGTGTATTTCTTCCGTCTACATGACGTACAGATTATTGGTCCCCCGATTTTATAAATCAGGGGACTTATGTTTTGAGGCATGTCCGTCCGTCCGGATTTTTCTCCGCAACCATCCATTGAATTTCTCTGAAATTTTGCATGAAGTTGTAACTTTGGTCAGGTTAGAAAGTGACATTCTCCGATTTTTGAAAAAAATCTGGTTAGCCACCCAGGGGGTACAAAACGCCCCGAAATGGCAAAAAATGACATTTTTGCCCCATAACTTTTCATCCATCCATTCAATTTCTCTTACACTTAGCCAAAATGTGGAGGAAATGGTTCCTAATAGAAAATACGTATCGCTGACCTCGGAAAAAATCTGGTTCGCGCCCCCAGGGGGTCAAACCTCCCAAAATGGCAAAAAATGACCCTTTTCTCCCATAACGTTTGATCCATTTATTTAATTTTTCTGAAACTAGGCCAAAATGTAGAGGCAATTGTTCTGAATATAAAATGAGCATCCTTGACCTCAGAAAATTCTGGTTCGCGCCCCCAGGGAGTCAAAGGAGGGAAAAAATGTCCCAAATTGCCCAAATTTATTGCATTTTACACTCGCCACATCGAGTCACATACAGAGGGGGACCACGCACGCGCGGCTTGTTATATCATTATTTTTATATTATTACCGTTATATTATTATTGTTATATTATTATTATTATGTTTTTATTTCTATTTTTTTTTACTATTGATCGATGGATTATTCTAATAAAATACAATTTAAATAAGAACAAGTAAATAAAAAATAAAAGTGTAAATATCCTTTATATAAGTAAATCCGGATTTCTCTGTCTGAACTTTCGACCAATCTGTTTGCGGTGTCTGCAATCTAAAAATAATCATTTTATATTCCGGATAAAATATTCAATGAGATTCGATAACTCATTTCGTTCCGTTGCGCAAAAATGAGTATTTTTTTTATTTACTGAAGTTAGATAAGCGTTTAGAACTGCGTAACTTAGGAAACTTATTTTTGAAGTATGTTTGAAGAATCTGTGCTGTAAGATATTCCATTCTCCTCCGATTCACATATTTTTATCGTTGCTGCATCTTCCTTTCTGCCTAGACATGGTTTCGGCATATTTATGTGACAACTGCGCATCTTTTCCACCTCGCTGACGTTCCAACAATATAATTCAAGTCGCTGACCTTTCTAATGATTTCATAAGGCCCTTGGAATTTTCTTTTAAGGGGCCGGTAGTTCATTGGCAATAGAACAAGAACTTCGTCGTCCTCTACTTCAAATTTCCGCTTGACCGTATTCCTGTCATATCGTTACTTCCTTTTAGCCTGGGTACGTTCCAAATTCTTTCTCGCTAATGCGTTTACTTCGAATATCCAATTCCTGAATTACGAAACTTATTCTGGTAAATTCGTTTGATTTGTGGTGCCACCTGAACACCGTTCTTTTGTCATTAAAAGGGTTCTATAACTGAGTTCCCATAAATTAACTTAAACAGACTAAACCCGAGAGGTTGTTGGGTGGCTTACCTTTGCTAACGTAGACCTTCATTCTGTTCTTTTTAATTTTTCACATATTGCATCATACTTTTCCATGTTTAGTGGCACCCTTCAAGTGTCTTTTCGATGATAACGACTCGTATTAATAGATTTTTCTGATGAGAATCGCCCAAGACAATGGATGAAGCCACTTGATGTAAGGAGCTAACAAGAATGAAAGATGATTATCGCAAAGACAGGAGATACCTATTGGCCTTAGTCTTGAAAAGACCCAGGCTATACATAGGAAGAAGACAATCAGAATAAAGAGAGTTCCACAGGCGTGCAGTTCTTTGAAAACAGCTATTGGATTCGATTTCTAATTGTTCGGTGGCCTGCTGAAAGATTTCCGATGTAAAGTAAATACACGAGTCCGATTACCCCATCTTGGATGATGCGAACATCTTACGTACTTTTACTTGCACTTGCTAGGGCGTTCTTCAGCCTAGTTGCGTTGATCCGGCTTCTTCTTCGGTCCCCACCGCGTCCTGAACCATGGCGACCCATGAACGGCGGTCCTGAGCGATATTGCAAGAGATGGTTAATCAATCGCGATTCTGTCGTGAAAGACCGACCACTTATTGACTGTAGAACTCAACTAAATCCTCCCTAATGCTACTCGACAACGTCCTCAGTTTCCCATCAATACGTATGCGACACCTAGGAAGAGAGGTAGTGAGGATTAAATCCCTAAGCGATGAAATGCAGGCCCGAACTATCAAACACGTCACTGTACCAAAATGGGCACAGGGACATCCGATTGAGGGATTGGCGGAGAACAACAGTCGGGACAGTCGGCATGGTAGATACGTAAAATGCAGCGAGGGTATTGATTTACTCCTCTCCAGGAGTTAGGCACAAGGCCAGTTTTTATCTTACTCTCACAAGTAAGATGTGACCCAAGGTCGGGTCGGGAAAGTGGGTTTTAAAAATTGCCTGGGCAGCCCCGTCGACATTCTCCGATAGGGGCGCCTCAGGCAGTAAGCAATAAACTTACTCCTCCCCAAAGAGGAGAGGCGAAGCCTGGGAGGGTGGACCTCCTAGAACTGCACAGGACAGACCCATAGACTGGCGTAAATCAAGCCCCGAAGGCCAAGACAATACCAGTCTATGAGGTGCAATATCCATCGGAACAGATACTACACTTTGATCTTAGCCAAAAGGCCAAGAATAGCGAGGGTAACCATTGTCGAAATTCCGCTAAAACGCTACCGTCATCGGCCACGTTTCGCAACCATAGAGAATGACCGGAAAATCGTAGAAGGTCGTTTAGAATCCAATTAGATTCTTATAAATATGTTTCGTATGGTATGGCTTCAGGAAATCTTGCTATCACATACATTAGAAAAAGGATATATTTACCCCCTTCCTCGTCGTTTTGGGTAGTGATCCTACACTGCCGATAATGTAAATTTTAAAATAAAAAACGCCTTTGTAACTGGAATGTCTTCTCTCTCTCTCGCTCTCTCTGTGCCCCCACTCCCTCTGTGCCCTTCTCTCTCTCTCTCTCTCTCTCTCTCTCTCTATATATATATATATATATATATATATATATATATATATATTATAGTAGGGTATGAAGATATATTTATAGCAATTAAGCTACACAGAGGCGTCCGCGTTTCCTTTTCGTAATGGAATCGTCAGGCTAAAGTGCATGGGGTTCTTGTTACTGGGGGTGCATATCCACGTGGCGTTTAGTCTAGCTAGCTAACCAATTAGATTCATTGTTTTTTTTCCTTCCAACGGGTTAATGATTCCACCAGTCAATGGCACAGCTTCTCTCTAACAAAGGTTCGGCTGACTTTTATTTGAACTCTTCTTTCTTTGTTTTTTTTTTGTATAGAAGTGACGCATCCCTTTAGTGAATGTGTCGAATGATTAGGTGACCTTCTTTTGACGCGTGCATTCTTGGAATAGTTTTATTTCTATTTCTAACTAGCTCTACTCAAGCATTGAGCACCGTTGAATAAATACAGAAAATCGATACATAATATATCATATCCCCTTATAATATTATATGTGGATACATGAAATAATAATATATATCTAAAAACCTATTATATATACCCAACAGAAAAATGCCAAAACACACTGACCAAGACGCTTTATTTGAATAATAATTTTATAAACACTCTCAAATAAATTAATATTCTGCACAATTAATTTCTATTTTTGTACTTGACTTTCCTTACATAAATTTAATACTTTTCTTCATAATAGTAGTAGTAGTAGTAGTAGTAGTAGTAGTAGTAGTAGTAGTAGTAGTAGTAGTAGTAGTAGTAATCACAACAATTTAATGAATAACGTTTAACATTCAAAATTATTATTTTGGAATTCAAAAGATTATTTCCGTTTTTTGTTGTTGTTGATAACGACATCGATGCTACTTCCTTCCTCCTCTTCATTCTATCTCCTTCTCCACTCTCTCTCTCTCTCTCTCTCTCTTTCTCTCTCTGTCCCTCTCTCTCTCTCTCTCTCCCCTCTCTCTCTTTCTCTCTCTCTGTCTTTTTCTCTCCACGCCAAGCCACGCCAACTTTGGCGATTGTCAAGAATAATCAGCAAAAACAAAATGGCCGCAAAAACCAAATAGTCAACAAATAACTGTTACCAAAGGCAATTAAACTTACGTTTCTACCTACCTACCTACCTACCTACCGTATTTTCTTTTTGTTTTAAAGTATTTTAATGCGTTTATATATATTACGTTAAAACAAACATGGCTGTCAGTCGATCGCCGACCGTCTACAAAGTCTGGTGATTTTTTAAAACGTTTCTCCTTTCGATTTTCTAGAAAGTAAATTTTTAAGCGCTTAGGACAGTTATTTGTTAATTAATTTTTGTTTGTTTACTCCAAAAGACGAAAAACCCATTAAACAAATGTCGGGAATGTTCGGTTACGCCATCTAGAAAATACGCGATCGGATTTGGACGAATTATTAAAATGGAATAAAAACGCTTTAAAATACTTTAAACCCCATGCAAAAAAGTAAAAAAGTAACTTTATTGCGTTTGATAATAGTTATTTGTTGATTATTAGTTTTCCTTGCTCCTTTTTTTCTGTTGGTTATTCTTGACAATTGCCCCGATTTTTCGTTTATTCTTTTCATTATGGGGAATTCATTTTTATCCTTAACAAAAAATAAAATCTCAACATTATAATATCGCAAATAACAAAATGACAATCATCTTTGTTGTGTTTCTTTAAATTACTAAAATGTGAACAGAAAATGTTTTCTTTCTTTTTTTATAGATAACGATACAGCTAGGTTAAGAGCTGCACGGAGGGCGCGTAGTTTTTGCTAGTATATATATATATATATATATATATATATATATATATATATATATATATGTATATATAAAACTATTTATTTTTTAATAAATAAATATTTTTAATATCTAGCTATGTTTTGTGTTTCCTTACACTCTACATTATGGATGGCATAACCTTACCGCCGGTCGAACGATTCGAATCTCAAATCCGAGTATTATAAACCATGACTTCTTAACGATAGGCCGTCGTGACGATCACGTTTTCAAATGCGAGAGAAATGCGTCTTGCATTTATTTGTACACACAAGTAATGAGATCCAGACAGTGTTCCAATCTCCTAAAGGGAGAGAACTTCGCAATGTGGCTAAATTTGAACTTTTAATGTCTTCCTCTTTCTTCTTCCCTTCATCTCTCTCTCCCTCTCTCTCTCGCGCGCGCTCTCTCTCTCTTACTTTATATGTATCTTTCCTTGTCACTTTTCGAACGACGGGTCTTGTCTTCACCAGTTCCACAGACGAACTGACACTCAACCAATAAACGGGCTCGGCAGATAAACGGGAATCTCGTGCTTAAATCAGCCTCGTTTTGGCCGATGACACATGCGCTGTCATTTAATTTTAGCTTTGTGGACGTTCGCCTCGTAAGTTTGTCCTGTTCACTAGCAAATGTACAGACACTTTGCCTCATCTTGCTTCGGCGGTGATAAATCTCTGTTGAATGGTTCTTCCTCTCTCGGGGATCGGTTCTAACGGGGCTGTTTGTATATTTGGGTTAGTTTTCCAATTATTTTACATACATGGCCCGCGTTACACCACTTAACCGCACCTCCTTTTATACCTGCTCATTCGTATCGTAACTTTTATTTATCCCTAGATTACCTGCCATTTTATGGACCGGCTTTAGTATAAGATGCCTATAATTGCTAGGTAAAATTATTCTATTTCTATTCTCCCAGACTTATCAGAGGACCCTTATGCATCGTTCGTCTCATTCCTACCCTTTTTTCTGTTCTTTGTTTGTCATATATCAAACAATTTGTAAGGGGCCCACGACACATCCTCTAATACTGCTAACTCTCTAGCGCTTCCAACTCTCTTCTTTTCTATATAATGATTCCACATATCGATCCGCCGTCGCCTGTCCGCTATGGTCAGCCGGTTGACGGGATGGAATTCACACGGTTTAATCTAGAAGGCGCACCGGTAGATTTCCTAGACGCAACGCCTTCAACGGGCCATAGATATAGTTCGCTTCCTGTCGATCCTCAAGTCAGTTGGTCTCGACAGAGCGGATGGGATACGACCCGATGACCTGACAGTGTTTCCCTTTTGCAAAAACGGCAAGTCGCTAATATGGGATGCGTCTTGAGTCGATATTTTTGCGCACTCCTACGTAACGGAATCGGCGACATACTCTGCATGTGTAG
This sequence comes from Sepiola atlantica, assembly GCA_963556195.1. Lineage (NCBI taxonomy): Eukaryota > Metazoa > Mollusca > Cephalopoda > Sepiida > Sepiolidae > Sepiola > Sepiola atlantica. The sequence continues at coordinate 35,446,906 of OY744543.1, forward strand.
CAATATCAGCAGAGGACCACAAGAACTGAAAATACGCCGAGAGATTCGTGTTGCAACCGATGCACGTGGAGACGAGTGGAGCGTAGGCCCCGCCACACGAGACCTCCTAAACAGCTTTGGTCTTTTATAGACGCGTCACACCGGGACCATTGTGAATTGACTTGGCTTTATAAGCGCTTCTCTATCACCACTATTCGAGAGAAACGCCTTGAACCTGCTCAGGGTCTGCTCAGGGCCTGTCAAACCAGCGGGATATCCAATGAAACTTCCTGATTTTATCATATTGGTTTTGAAGAATTACATTTTATTAATTGACGATTATTTTTGGTACTTCTGCAGAATTAGAAGCGAACTCTTTTTTTTTACCCTAACTCTAACCTAACCCAACCTTAAACTAAGCATAACTAAACTTTTAACCCTAACCCTAACCCTGACCCTAAACTAACCGTAATCTAACCTTGACCTACGTTTTAGGTTTAGATCGGAAAAAGTCGGTTGGGTCTGGTTCAAATTCTGTAGAAGCACCTTATTATTCGCCGTTGAATAAATGTTAACATTTCAAAAAATGATAACGTCTTAACTGGTAGCTAAAAACTTTCTTTGAATCTCCAGTGTGCTTTTTTTTCTTGTTTAGAATAGTTGGTAACGAGTTTCAAATATTTATTTATGTCTGGATACGACCTTCCTTTTTGCAATAAAAGATTTACTTAGTAACCTGTTGAAGTATAATATTGCTTCCATTATCTTTTTTCACTTGTCTTCTCGGTTCTTCCGTTAGATTTGGAAATTGCCTGCGAATAATCCTTCTTCAGTTCAAATCCTTCCTACTCCACTGGCCTTTTGGCTAAGATCAAAGTGTAGTATCTGTTCCGATGGATACTGCACCCCATAGACTGGTATTGTCGTGACCTTCGGGGCTTGATTTACGTCGGTCTATGGGTCTGTCCTGTGCAGTTCTAGGAGGTCCACCCTCACAGGCTTCGCCTCCCCTCTTTGGGGAGGAGCAAGTTTATTGCTTACTGCCTGAGGCGCCCCTACCGGGGAATGCCGACGGGGCTGCCCAGGCAATTTTTAAACCCCACTTTCCCGACCCGACCTTGGATCACATCTTACTTGTGGGAGTAAGATAAAAACTGGCCTTGTGCCTAACTCTTGGAGAGGAGTAAATCAATACTCCACTCTGTCACATGTTGTGGATTGCGCGTGCATTACGACTCCCGTCATTTTGCCTCTCTTGCCTGTCCCCTTCGCCGGAGTGAGTGTGTAGCGTCTATTTCGATGTGGCTAAGTCATTTCCAAGTAGCATATCGATGCTTCGATGGGTAGTCGGTTGATAAAAGCCAATTCTACCGATTTCGGTTCGATATCTATTTGGTGGATCGCTATTCACACGTGTTCTCCTACACCTTTTATGTCGACTTGCTTGCCGGTTGCTGAGCATATTCTTTGCATAATTCGATCTTTTACTACTAATCATTGAGACGCTCGTATCTCTCAATAATATTTTGATTTTCCATGTTTTTCTTCTTACATTCACATTTGATAGTTGATGTCCTATCGATACGAATGCTTTATCCGAGTCTATTAATCAATTTCTCTAAACAACATCCTGTCACGTGGTTTGTACATTGTCCTTCACCACTGGATGGGTGTGTAACTTCTATTACTATGCTACACTTCCTAGAAATGTTCCATGCTTTTTCACAACGCAACCATGTAATTCTCATCGGAAGATTATTTTTCACTTCTGCACTCCAGACTGGCACTCAATATTTAGTGTCTGTTGACATCTATGTGACAACTGGGTTTTTTTTCTCGACATAATTCTGCTTTGTATTGAATGCCCAATAAATTAGTACATAACGCTTCCAACTATTTTCTCTTGTAAATAAAGTGTTATCAGGTCACTAAATCAATCCAACAAAATTAATAAATTAATATTTGCACCGACAAACTCCTCATAGTGGTACACAAATACATTCATCAACTGTATTAATTAAAATGATTATATATATAACAATGACAATATTTAAAATAGACTTATCTGAACACTTTATTGAAGTTTCACAGCAAATCCGAGCCTCAGAAATGCATTATATTCAACACGTCTGCATACATTTAAATGCGAGCTCAAACTTAAATTAAATAAAAGTTTTCGTTCTTATAGATAGACATACACAGGGGAGAATTAACAGCATAATTTTTTGATATACTTACGTATCAGGCAAAAGTAGGTATTTACACGAAAATTACGGAAAATTATCGAGTAGAATTTTAATTAGAAATATAAATCAGTTTTATGGTATAGTTCTGATTCTCAATTGGCACGAACGCATTTTACATCTTTAATTTAGAAGAGTTACGTAAAAGGAAAAACAGGGGAGATAAGTCAGTCTGTCATTTCTCATTACAGACGTAAAATGCGTTCGTGCCAATGGAGAATCGCAAATATGCGATAAATCTTTTAAATGGTACGTGTAAAAATTTCGTATTTAAGCGCCCCTCTCTGTCTCTCTCTCTCGTGTGTCTTATAATTAAAAAATAAATAAAATTTGAAAATCTTACTCTATTTGTGTTTTATATCTAGTGTTCAAATTGTATGTAAATCGACGCGTTTGCGATCGCATTCAAATGTATACAAAGATTGATGTGGATCTGATTTGACGTAAAACTGCAGTAAAGTGTTAGGACAAGTTCATTCTAAATGAACAGCGTATTATGTTCGCTTGCGGTCCTCTGCTCACGCTGGTACATATCCAAGGTTTGTCGTCGATTCCGTTACTGCCATTCTACTTCACACATATTAAAAATGTCGACACAAAACGCATCCCATGATAGCAACTTCCCGTTTGCAAAGTTAATTTAACGTTGACTTTTTTTATTGTTATCTAACTATTCGAAATGATAACGATCTATTTGTAACGTTACTTTAAGATTTACTGTCTTGAATTTGATCTGTTCCGACACCGAAAGGTTGATTTTTGTTATGTTATTGATACACACTGTGACCAGTGATAATAGCTTTCTAACAAAAATGGTTATTTCTCAATTTTCTTTGACTAAATTTCGGAATTCTTTTCACAGGTAATCTAACACTCTGTTATAAAAATGCTGATAAAAAATAAGCATAAACTCAGAGTTAGTATTTTCAAAATAAAATATTTGTTGAAATCACTGAATGCTTACCGACCAAGATCAAAGTGTAGTATCTGTTCCGATGAATACTGCACCCCATAGACTGGTATTGTCTTGGTCTTCGGGACTTGATTTACGCCGGTCTATGGGTCTGTCCTGTGCAGTTCTAGGAGGTCCACCCTCCCAGACTGTGCCTTCTCATCCTTTGAGAAGGGGTTAGTTTATTGCTAATCGCCTGAGGCGCCCCTACCGGAGAATGCTGACGGGGCTGCCAGGCAATTTTTAATGGCCAGAGTGCTCAACTTCTCGGGCGCTGGCCTTTAAATTCCAACTTTCCCGATCTTTGCCCAGGCAATGTTTAATGGCCAGAGTGCTCAACTTCTCGGGTGCTGGCTTTTCAAATCCCACTTTCCCGACCTTGTGTCACATCTTACTGCTGTGGGAGGTAGATAAATAACTTCCCGACCAGGTGTAATAGATTTTCAATTAACACAACAAAAATTATTGTTTATTAGTGAAACTAAGTAATAAATAAATAAAATAAAATATAAATGACGATTATAGTTGACAATTTAATTGATAGAATTATATATATATATATATATATATATATATATATATATATATATATATATATATAGTATACTACATATATTTAACAAATACCTTATTTACCCACATAACCACCATAGACCTTTATAACTTCAAAAAGTCTTGTATTGATTGAATCAAGTCAATTTTTAATAGTGTTTTTGTGTAGTATTAATGGATTCCCATAAATATGTTTTAGACGAAAATTGGCATCTATATACATCTCGTTTCATGATGGACAAAAAGTTTTCTATTGGGTTTAAATGTGTGAAGAATGGAAGCCAGATTATCAACTTTTTACCTTTGATGCCTAAAGCTGCTAAGAATGCTGGAGTTGAATGGGCAGAGTGGGGAGGAGCATTATCATGCTTAAAAACAAAGTCCTTTAGTAGAGCAAGATGTATGTCATTAAGCCAAGGTACCAGATATTCTATCAAGATATTGTAATAAGCAGCAAACATAATTTTTACTCCTTTGGGTACTCTTATAGGACCAACAAATCTATCTACAATGATACCCGCTCATATCATAACTCCTCCATCCTTTAGTTGTCGTCTCAATCGATTGTGCCTCTCATCTTTGGAATACACTCATCCTTTTGGCCGATCATCATCAGGTATATCAAGGGTAACCCGGGCCTCATCAGTGAAAAGAACCTTACACATATCCATCTTTATATATTTCTTTGTCCATTCCATTCTCAATGTGTTGTGTCTTGGTGTAAGAGATGGCTTTGTAAGTTGAACTTTGACAGAAGCCATTGTTTTGAGAAATGCATTCCTTGTTGATGTGGGTATGTCAGGACACCCAGATGCTGTGAAGATTGATTTGCTTAATTGTCCAGATTATCTACGGAGTTGACCACCAATATTCCTCAAATCCCTGTTGGTTGACAGTCTTGAATATTTCAGCATCTGATCGTTTCTTTCTTGGGCAAGGGTCCTTCAGAAATCCTTTTACAGTATCCACATGACGACTTATTTTTCGGGCAATTGCCCCAGGTGAGGTCCCTTTCGCCGTTTCCTTTAGTATGATGTTTTTTTCTCTCGCAGTTAGTGATTTCGAACGTCCTATTGTTTTTAGGAAATAAAAAAGCTATTATCTCTGCCACCCTGAAATAAGAAAAAAAAAGGTTAACTGCAGTACAAACTATTCACAACAGCAATATGTAAATCAATCACATAATGTTATCATAATGTGCTAGAATTTCCGTAGACAATTGCTGAAATTGGTTAATAGAATAATGAGTAAATTTAATTGTTATTAGAAAGCTATTACCGCCGGTTACAGTGTAAATATATAGAATGATGCGTCTGCATTTTTTGCAGTGGGGGTATTTCTGTGGATAGCAATATTATAAATTATGTTTTTTCTTTTGGCTTGCATTATATTATTGTGTTGAATACATATATATATTGTGTGTTTGTTGTTTTTTTCAGTGTATAGATGACTAAAAGTCGTTTTAACACGCATCAGGGTGGGCAAAAATAAGGGTCCTATTTTTAAAAATTCATAACTTTTTTATTTATTGATTTAAAAAATTTTTTTTTTTTAGAATAAGTAAAGGACCCCTTCCGAAGCAAGCATGAGCCGTATTAGCCCTAAGGAACGTACCCTCATTTAGAAAACATTATTTTTGCTTAAAAAACTCAAAACAGTGTAAAAAACAATACTTTAGTTTTTGTGAGTTTTAAGAAGTGTTTTTCGGCTAAAATTTGTTTTGTTTATTTCAAAAAATCTCGGAAGGGTCAGTCTACACACACATAAAGTTTGGTGAGTTTAACTTTTATTTTGTGGAAGTTATTCAAATTCAAGTTATTCAAATTTAAAGATAGGACCCTTATTTTGGCCCACCCTGTATATATATATATATATATATATATATATTTATATAAGCAGTTTTAATTATCTACTAGACACAATCCTCGAGTGTCTTCGTTCTCTCTATACACGAGGTTGTTAGTACAACCTGGCATGAGGATACTTCACCCTACAAGTAAACACTGACCAAATATTCAAAATAACATAGTACTCAAAGTCCAAAAAAGATCTCCCCGACACGGTTATACACTAGCTCATACCAGGAATTGTGCACCTTCTCCTAGTGATGTTACCTTAAGTAACAATACTGGATACTCCACCAGACTAGATGAATTCTTGTCCTGGTATCCGGTAAGACCAAGAGACTACAAGAAAGGTATACTATAACATAGTTAACTGATCAATCGGTGAGAGGACAACAATTAATTTTCTTCATAACGTTTGAGAGGTAAAGGCACACTTTACTGGAACACTCGGATATCTATATATCTCATATAGAGAGAAAGTGTTAGACACAGGAAGGGTCCTCTTGATTTCTGAGAACTTACACTGAAGTAAAACGAAAAAAGTGAATCCTTATATATATATATATATATATATATATATATATATATATATAGAGAGAGAGAGAGAGAGAGAGAGTGATACATACTAGTTAGCATCTTCTATAAAAAATGACGGAAGAAAATTATGCTCGCCAGTGTTCTCATTAATATTCATATAAAATTATAGAATTACATCAGTAATTAAATTTATTTCTAATACCATTTCTGATGACCTAATGAAAATAGCACTTACTGTTGACTTTGTTTTTAGAGCAGGTGATTTCTTTCACAAGTCATTTTAGGCGAATATTTATATATATATATATATATATATATATGTATATATATATATATAGTTATAGAGTGATACATACTAGTTAGCATCTTCCATAAAAAATGACGGAAGACAATTATGCTCGCCAGTGTTCTCATTAATATTCATATAAAAGTATAGAATTACATCAGTAATTAAATTTATTATTAATACCATTTCTGATAACCTAATTAAAATAGCACTTACTGTTGACTTTGTTTTTAGAGCAGGTGATTTCTTTCACAATTCATTTTAGGCGAATATTAATATATATATATATATATATATATATATATATATATATATATATATATATATATATATATATATATATGTATATATATATGTATATATATATATATATATATATATATATAAAGATAGATGAAAGAAGAGGGATAACCAAATTTATTTCAACTTCGATTGTTCAATGCAAGGTGTACTCGGTAAAAACATGTTTATTATTCTTTCCTTAAGCCAAGGCTTTTCAAAGATTAAAATCTTATCATCAGAGGAATTACATAGATAGATAAGTTGGCAGTGGAAAAGCCAAAATTCAAAATTTGAAAAAATATTAAGTAATGGAGAGTGAGAAAGTGCGTGTAAAAAGATATGGGGTCTGTCCAGTTGGTAAATGTCCGTTGATAAGGTGTCCAGTGAAAGGAGATTTGAAGATAGAAAAGAAGGGTTTTTGTGAAGGCAGCATTGAAAAAGTTCAAGAATTAAGTAAATCCAATAGAAAGATGTTTAGTTCAATATATATATATATATATATATATATATATATATATATATATGCTAAGGCAATTTCATGTTCATACGTTAAAATATTTTAAAAGATGGGGCAGTACAATTTTAGATAAATACATTTCAAAATGTGATATTCGTTTTATTTATTTGAAGAATATTTCAGAATTATTTCTACGGAAAGAAGTAAGAGAATATTTATTATTTAAAATAATTATATTGCTAAATTTTACATGAGTAAATATTTGTTCTATTTTTTACGCATATTTTGCTGACAAAGACAGTTATTTTTACAGAAAAATATGAGTTGTTTTGTATTGACTGTGACAAACATGTATTGTTTCAAAAACAAAAAATGTTTGCACTAAATTATAACTCTTGATGTACAAAGTACTGTGGAATTTCCGCGGGGTCTCGCTAATATATATATATATATATATATATATATATATATATATATATATAATAGCTTTATTTGTACGGCCTTTATCACCCATAACTACCCATTTGGAATCATGGACTTGCCCAGATTTAGAGTAAAAGTAATTTAATATTAATCTGGTGTCGATCAAGTGTTTTTAATTTTTGACTTTTTATATTGCAGAGAGATATTTGTTTTATTTATGTTTTTGAAAACATCTTTTTAATCGGTAAATACGCTAAATATATTTCGGAAACCTTAAACATGTTAGGAGGCAAAATGTCTTTGATTTATAAATTATAACTACATTCATGGCGGGAAAATATCATTTTAATGCGTTTATGATTTAAACAATGGCGGATGAAATGAAAATCGTAATACCGTGTAATATGCATACGTTCAGTTATTACATGCGATAACATTGATCACGCAATTTAGAAGAGGCCGGCGAACCCTGTTTTAAAACAGAATTACGATGTTTTTAAGTTATTTTTTTCTTTATATCGTGATAAAAAAGAACCAAGGTTTTAATGAACACAAAGCCACATTAACTTCCGTCATGTCATTTTCAATCAGGCGGTTCACAAGTAAAACTCGTAATTTAAAAAATCCTGCAAAAATATTTTTGCTAGTTTTTGTTATATAAAACAAAAACTAGAAAAAATATGTTGTTTTCTTTTAACATAGATCACCCCCAGACAAGGCAGGCCGCCACTGTAGACGTAAGGGGCTACTGAGAAGAAAGAAAAGGGGAGAAGGTTGGAAGGGGGGTTCAACCTAAATTGAGATGTCTGTTTACATTAGTTTTAAATTTCTGCATGTCAGTACCGTCAGGGAAACAATGAGCAGGGAGGGAGTTCCAGTGGCTATCAGCACGAGGAAAGAAGCTATTTGAGTAGAAAGCTCTCCGGCATCTGGGGACCTCCACAGTGAATGGATGGGATTAAGTTGATTGTCGAGTTGGTCTAGTGAATTTACGTCAATGGGGCACCAGAGTAGCCAATTCATCGGAGCATAATCCATTGAAATATTTGTAAAAGAAGCACAAGGATGCTACATTGCGGCGATGGAACAGAGGCTGAAGCTTGGTTGATGTGAGGGACCTATTAGGTTGGCGACTCTTTTTTGGACCTTGTCAAGGAGGGAGAGACTAGTAGATGATGCACCAACCCAAATGTGGCAACAATACTCCATGCATGGGCGGATGCTGGCTTTGTAGAAATACAGGATAATGTCAGGTGTGAGGAGTTTACTAGCACGGTAGAGAGAGCCAACCTTCTTTGCGGCAGCCTTGGCAATGTCTTCAATGTATTTGTTCCAATTCATGTTACCTGTGATGGTTAGGCCGAGAAGTTTGAATGATGAACTCTCAGGTAGGGTGTTATTTGCCATGACAATCGGTGGTTGGAGCGGTTTCTTGTAGTTATTGAAGGAAAGGAGCTTTGTCTTTGCGGCATTAAAAGTTACTAACGATTTATGACCCCAATCCACTACAGCTTAGAGGTCATTTTCTAAGGATTCAGCCATTGCCTCGGATATGATCGCGTCTGTTTTGCCAACATGGCGAGAGTAAAGCAAATAAACCAATTGTATATTTTTGCTAGTATACATAATGACAATATTAAGCTTACTAATGCACAACCGACTGTGACACTTTGTTGTTGCCGTGTGTTACCCACCAAAGAGATGGTAATACCTGGAAGATTGTCGCATGCGAACATAACAGATACTATACTACCCCCAAAGAAGGAGGGAATAGCTGGTAGATGATTTAATGGCAACGGAAAACATACTATATTACTCCCACGTCCTACAAAAAGAAAGAGTTAATGCCTGGGAGGATAGTATTATGACAACAGAAGAAATTATTTATCTCCCTTCCACAGCAGGAAGATGTGATAAAAAGTTGGAAAGTGGAAGTTTGAAACCAGCGCCCTAGACGAAGAGAACTCTGGCATACAAAAAATGCCTGAGCAGCCCCGTTGCATTCCTCGGTAGGGGCTCATCAGACGATTAGCAATAAAGTAACACCTTCTCAAAGGGTAAGAAGACAAAGCGTGGGAAAGTGGGTCTTTTAGATAGAACTGACCAGAATCATACCTCAGAGAAGAGATAGCACATTACTCACATACTGAAGTGGACATTAAAAAGGAGTACAATAGTACAATTAATAGAAGTAATAGTATAGTTTCGGCTTCAGACAGACAAATACCAAATCTCAATTAGAAGTAGAATAACAATGGCAGCCATTTTGCTGCGTCCAGAATAAAATATTTAAAATCATCGATGAAAATGAATGCTTAAAAGTCGTGCCTACCCTTATAGTTCAATGATTCAGAACACTGATCTTGTAAACGTGAGAAGCTCAATGGTTCAGAACACTGATCTTGTAATCCTGAGTAGCTCAATAGTTCAGAAAACTCATCTTGTAAACGTGAGTAGCTCAATAGTTCAGAAAACTCATCTTGTAAACGTGAGTAGCTCAATAGTTCAGAACACTGATCTTGTAAACATGAGAAGCTCAATGGTTTAGAACACTGATCTTGTAATCGTGAGTAGCTCAATAGTTCAGAACACTGATCTTGTAAACGTGAGTAGCTCAATAGTTCAGAAAACTCATCTTGTAAACGTGAGTAGCTCAATAGTTCAGAACACTGATCTTGTAAACATGAGAAGCTCAATGGTTTAGAACACTGATCTTGTAATCGTAAGTAGCTCAATAGTTCAGAACACTGATCTTGTAAACGTGAGTAGCTCAATGGTTCAGAACACTGATCTTGTAAACGTGAGTAGCTCAATGGTTCAGCACATTGATCTTATAAACGTGAGTAGCTCAATGGTTCAGAACGCTCATCTTGTAAACGTGAGTAGCTCAATAGTTCAGAACACTCATCTTGTAAACGTGAGTAGGTTAATGGTTCAGAACACTCATCTTGTAAACGTGAGTAGGTTAATGGTTCAGAACACTCATCTTGTAAACGTGAGTAGCTCAATAGTTCAGAACACTCATCTATTAAACGTGAGTAGCTCAATGGTTCAGAACACTCATCTTGTAAACGTGAGTAGCTCAATGGTTCAGAACACTGATCTTGTAAAAGTGATTTCGAATCTCACTGTGGCATTGAGTTTGCCAACATGGCGAGAGTAAAGCGTGGTGTCGTCAGCAAATAAACCAATTGTATATTTTTGCTAGTATACATAATGACAATATTAAGCTTACTAATGCACAACCGACTGTGATACTTTGTTGTTGCCGTGTGTTACCCACCAAAGAGATGGTAATACCTGGAAGATTGTCGCATGCGAACATAACAGATACTATACTACCCCCAAAGAAGGAGGAAATAGCTGGTAGATGATTTAATGGCAACGGAAAACATACTATATTACTCCCACGTCCTACAAAAAGAAAGAGTTAATGCCTGGGAGGATAGTATTATGACAACAGAAGAAATTATTTATCTCCCTTCCACAGCAGGAAGATGTGATAAAAAGTTGGAAAGTGGAAGTTTGAAACCAGCGCCTTAGACGAAGAGCACTCTGGCATACAAAAAATGCCTGAGCAGCCCCGTTGCATTCCCCGGTAGGGGCTCATCAGACGATTAGCAATAAAGTAACCCCTTCTCAAAGGGTAAGAAGACAAAGCGTGGGAAGATGGGTCTTTTAGATAGAACTGACCAGAATCATACCTCAGAGAAGAGATAGCACATTACTCACATACTGAAGTGGACATTAAAAAGTAGTACAATAGTACAATTAATAGAAGTAATAGTATAGTTTCGGCTTCAGACAGACAAATACCAAATCTCCATTAGAAGTAGAATAACAATGGCAGCCATTTTGCTGCGTCCAGAATAAAATATTTAAAATCATCGATGAAAATGAACGTTTAAAAGTCGTGCCTGCCCTTATAGTTCAATGATTCAGAACACTGATCTTGTAAACGTGAGTAGCTCAATGGTTCAGAACACTGATCTTGTAAACGTGAGTAGCTCAATGGTTCAGCACACTGATCTTATAAACGTGAGTAGCTCAATGGTTCAGAACACTGATCTTGTAAACGTGAGTAGCTCAATGGTCTAGAACACTCATCTTGTAAACGTGAGTAGCTCAATAGTTCAGAACACTGATCTTGTAAACGTGAGTAGCTCAATGGTTCAGAACACTGATCTTGTAAACGTGAGTAGCTCAATGATTCAGAACACTGATCTTGTAAACGTGAGTAGCTCAATGGTTCAGAAAACTCATCTTGTAAACGTGAGTAGCTCAATAGTTCAGAAAACTCATCTTGTAAACGTGAGTAGCTCAATAGTTCAGAACGCTGATCTTGTAAACATGAGAAGCTCAATGGTTCAGAACACTGATCTTGTAATCGTGAGTAGCTCAATAGTTCAGAAAACTCATCTTGTAAACGTGAGTATCTCAATGGTTCAGAACACTGATCTTGTAAACGTGAGTAGCTCAATGGTTCAGAACACTGATCTTGTAAACGTGAGTAGCTCAATGGTTCAGAACACTGATCTTGTAAACGTGAGTAGCTCAATGGTTCAGAACACTGATCTTGTAAACGTGAGTAGCTCAATAGTTCAGAACACTGATCTTGTAAACGTGAATAGCTCAATGGTTCAGAACACTGATCTTGTAAACGTGAGTAGCTCAATGGTTCAGAACACTGATTTTGCAAACGTGAGTAGCTCAATGGTTCAGAACACTGATCTTGTAAACGTGAGTAGCTCAATAGTTAAGAACACTGATCTTGTAAACGTGAGTAGCTCAATGGTTCAGAACACTGATCTTGTAAACGTGAGTAGCTCAATAATTAAGAACACTGATCTTGTAAACGTGAGTAGCTCAATGGTTCAGAACACTGATCTTGTAAACGTGAGTAGCTCAATAGTTCAGAACACTGATCTTGTAAACGTGAGTAGCTCAATAGTTAAGAACACTGATCTTGTAAACGTGAGTAGCTCAATGGTTCAGAACACTGATCTTGTAAACGTGAGTCGATCAATAGTACAGAACACTAAACTTGTAAACGTGAGTAGCTCAATAGTTCAGAACACTCATCTTGTAAACGTGAATAGCTCAATGATTCAGAACACTAATCTTGTAAACGTGAGTAGCTCAATGGTTCAGATCACTGATTTTGTAAACGTGAGTAGCTCAATAGTTCAGAACACTGATCTTGTTATCGTGAGTAGCTCAATGGTCTAGAACACTCATCTTGTAAACGTGAGTAGGTCAATGGTTCAGAACACTGATCTTGTAAACGTGAGTAGTTCAATTGTTCAGAACACTGATCTTGTAAACGTGAGTCGCTCAATAGTTCAGAACACTGATCTTGTAAACGTGAGTAGCTCAATGGTTCAGAACACTGATCTTGTAAACGTGAGTAGCTCAATGGTTCAGAACACTCATCTTGTAAACGTGAGTAGCTCAATGGTTCAGAACACTGATCTTGTAAACGTGAGTAGCTCAATAGTTAAGAACACTGATCTTGTAAACGTGAGTAGCTCAATGGTTCAGAACACTGATCTTGTAAACGTGAGTAGATCAATAGTACAGAACACTAAACTTGTAAACGTGAGTAGCTCAATAGTTCAGAACACTCATCTTGTAAACGTGAATAGCTCAATGATTCAGAACACTAATCTTGTAAACGTGAGTAGCTCAATGGTTCAGATCACTGATTTCGTAAACGTGAGTAGCTCAATAGTTCAGAACACTGATCTTGTTATCGTGAGTAGCTCAATGGTCTAGAACACTCATCTTGTAAACGTGAGTAGGTCAATGGTTCAGAACACTGATCTTGTAAACGTGAGTAGCTCAATTGTTCAGAACACTGATCTTGTAAACGTGAGTCGCTCAATAGTTCAGAACACTGATCTTGTAAACGTGAGTAGCTCAATGGTTCAGAACACTGATCTTGTAAACGTGAGTAGCTCAATGGTTCAGAACACTCATCTTGTAAACGTGAGTAGCTCAATGGTTCAGAACACTCATCTTGTAAAAGTGATTTCGAATCTCACTGTGGCATGGAGTTCGAATGGTCGCCTTCATTTTTGTTCCATCGTACGATTAATCTGCAGCCTTTTTCTCACAGAAGAGACGTTGCTAGTTTTTCTCTACTCTATCGTTGTTTTCATTGTAGGTACTCGACTGAGCTTCAATCTCTGGTTCCCCCAGTAAACATTCACAGCAAAAATATGTCTAGCTGCAACAACTGTAAATCATTTCCATTTCTTTATTTGTCTACCTAAAACTAGACGGAACTTTCATGAGCAGAGTTTGGTTTCAAGAACTGTAGGTCTGTTGAAACGCAATACAACGGGGCTGCTTCCCAGTTGACAACATGGTCGTTTTCAAGTCCAATGTGAACACATTCTTGTTGAGCCGTCCTATTTAGTAATCAATTTCAGCCTAGATATAATCATGGTGAGCAATCCTCGAGGTGTTTGTCTCACCATCTACATTACACAAACTATTAACCCTTATCATCTAGTGGCCTTTGGACCTTGATAAGCACTTATTCGTTAGTAAAAAAGTTGTTTCGGCTTCAAAGATACAGATACTAAATCTCTATATGTAATATATATATATATATATATATATATATATATATATATATATATATACTTTGTTGAAAATGTTTTAGTTAAGTCATTCCGAGACTGAACTGCGCAAATAGATAATCAACTGTAAAATAACCCCTTAAATGCTTTTTGTTTCAAATATGAAACATTTCAACAAAATGCCAATTAAATATACTATTCAACGAAAATGTGTCAACCTGCAACTTGTTTCACATCTGCAGCAAGTCTTTTGGCACGTGTGAGTAGGTATTAGTATGATGTTGCAAGTGTGAGTAGGTGATGTTTCCTCAGTTCACTCGCTGAATATGTCATCAGTATCTTTGATGATAAAATCTTTTTCAAACAAACATAAAAAATAAATCATTTAAGGGTTAAGATCTATTAAAGAGAAAGACTGTTATTATTTCGGAGATTTCTAGCTCATAGACTAGTTGCACAACCAAGATCAAAGTGTAGTATCCGTTCTAATACTACGCTTCATCTTTTCTCTCCTCGATCAGTGAAGTGAAAATTCTTCTAGATTCAAGCAATCTTTATTTAGTCACTATCCAGAGTGATTTTTCTTGAAGTGCTGGATTTCCCTGCATTAAAAACCGATCTTGGCTCTAACTCTGTACTCGCAAGTAAATAGGAGCCAAGTAAATAGGAGCCAAGTAAATAGGAGTCAAGGCTTGAGCCTACTATTTAATTAATACTGGAGGGAGGATATATGTTGTTGTTTTTTTCACTTTTTATTTACTAAGTTCAACACTCATATAAAACGTAAAAAGTATATCGTTTTGTTAAATCTTTGATTATTTCGACCATTTGTATTAAGAAATGTATGGATTTCAGATTCAGATCTCCCGAAAACAAACTAAAACACAATTAAAACATGTAAAACAGGTTTTTATGTTGACTTTTTTTAAAACTGAAAATGGTTTCGTAAAAAACGCCCTTTTTTGTTGAACTGCTGAAATTGTAATAAAATTAAATGGAAAATCATTTTGGCAGAAATTAAGAAATTGGATTCAGATTTATAAGAGCGTAACAGATGCATATGTAGAGTTTTCTATGATGAGTTTGTCAGCATCTCTTCTCCTGTCGTCATAATTCCGGCTATTTTCCAAGACTCACAGCAATAAATGATCACATCAGATGATGTCTGCATACCGACAGATTCTCTTACCTTTTTACATTTTTTACTTCGTTGAATAATTTAACAAGATAGAAGATTGTCACTCGAATTTCGTAGAATAGTTGCGTTTCAAGCTGACGTCATCCACATAGTTCATAATCTTAGCTTTTGATGCTTGCTATTGTGCGCGCCTTTTCTGTTACCTTACCAGACTGGGAAAAGCCGCCTGCAATTAAGTCCTTTCATATCTCGAAAAAGGACTAAGTGACAACAAAGCTTGTTGGAAAACAATGGATATTTATTCTGCTGGATCTTTATTCCAAATCACTGATGAGTGGGGCGGGGGTAGACAGGATAAAATCGATAATCACTATCTGATCATATCTTATTAGAGCATCTCAAATTAGAATGTTCGCACTACTAGGGCTTCCAACGGAGTGTCGATGTCTCCTACCCACTCACTCTTTGAGCCATGTCACATCACATCTGTTTCTATCAATTCGCACGGCCGAGTAAAACTTTTAGTGGAGAGAGCCAATTTTAGTGTAAGGTTCAACTGGAGAATAAATTCAGAATGACAAACTTACTTAGAAGAGTCTGGACAAATCTGATGTGAAATAGAATAAGAAAACGGGGTCACTATTCCTCACGAAATAACCAATGACTACACAACTAAAGAGATATGCAGTTTTGTTTACTGGAAACACAAACACTAAATGAAGGTCGTACAGGTTGAGTGAATATAGACTAGACTAAATAACGTAATTCTGGAGTCCATCGATTTCTTTACCGGACTGATGTTAGAGACGGCAGAATCTACATCTTGTCTGCTTGGGAGTCAGTCTAGTACTGAAGGTTCCTGTTGATCACGGGATCTGATTCTCGCGCCAAGGTGATTCATCGCGTATGAATCTCAGTGAGCTTATGTGAGTTGCTTGTTCGTGCGATGAACAGGCGATGCTTGCATAATCGCAAGCCGAATCACAACTCACTGCTAGTCACGTAGATCGATACAAAATAGGTAGCTCATGTAACTGCTACAAACTAACCTTCGAGTTCACTAAGTTCACCCTAACTGAACTTTCATTTCATGTTATTTTTAACTAACCAAATTATATACAAGCGGGTCTACTCGCCCAATCTTTAACGTAATTTCAAGTTTCATTTACGATCAACGAATAACTCGTCGCAAGAGAAAATAAGGCTATACCAGATATACACCGATTGTTCCTAATGATTTTTTTCTTTTAAGTTACATTCACTCCAATCAAGGCATATTGCCACTTAGACGTCAATGGCTACTAGGGCCAGATTTATAGGAGGCATCCTGAATGGGGAGTAGTACAGCAAGATGGTTGTTCACATTACATTTAAATGTCTTTATGTTAGTACAGTCAGGGAAATATGAAGTTGGGAAAGAATTCTAAAGATCAGTGGTCCGAGGAAAAAAGCTATTAAAGTAAAAAGTTTTCCAGCATTTAAGGACATCTACTGTGAAGGGGTGAGATTTTGCTGCTAGCTAAGTTAATTGGGGTTATTATGTTGAGGGGATACAAGCTCAGTAATGCGAGTAAGCTTATGGGGCGCATTCCGCTGTATTTACCTCCTACCTACGGCAGAAAGATGTGGCACAAAGCCGGACGGTTGTAGAAAAAGCCAGCGCCCCAGCGAATGAGCCAGGTTGACCTCTAAAAACAACCTGGGCAGCCCTGTCGGCATTCCCCGGTAAGGACGCTTGAAGTCAACGAGGGAAAACAAGACCTAAGAGGACGGACCTCCTAGGACTATCCAAAACATAATACCTCAATCCGATAGATACAGGCCACGGAAATGGTCAGTCTCTGTCGGACTGATTGTCGAGAACGTATTATCGACTGGTATTTAGGCGGTACAATCATCAGACTGAATCATTTTGGAATCCGTGGAAGGACCTGTAAAACAAGCATATAGATGCAACATTGCAGCGATGGGACAGCGGCTGGAACTTGGTAGACAGTGCGGTACCTATTAGGTTAGAAACTTTTTTCTTACCGGGCGTTGCATCTTTTGCAAAGGATTACAATATAAGCGTTATTGTATTCTGCATCATTGAAACGTACTTTATTTATATCAGCCGCAAGAGAAGGAGGATGAATATTGACAGATGAAGAATTATTAATACATGCAAATCAATTCAATTTTAGTTGCGGGGGCGTTTTCCTTCTTTTTTTTACGTGCAGCGCTGGTTTCTGCTTTCTTTTGGAAACGCTTTGGAACGAATGAAAGTCGAGAACGAAAGAAAGAGATAATAAAAGAAAAGGATGATAAAAGAAAAGGATGAAAGATGAACAGAAAGGATCAAAGAATAATGGAATTGAACGGAAAGAAGGAAAAAAGAAAGAAAGGGTCGAAGGAGAGAAGAAGAGAGAGAACAGAAACCGAGGAGATAAAGACAAACAAGAAAGAAAGAAGGTAGAAATAAATTAGGCATCGAAACAAGGAAACAATAACACCCGCAAACATTACAAAATTATATATATATATATATATATATATATATATATATATATATAATGAAGAAGAATGGAAAGGAATTAGAGAAGCAATATCAAATCATAATTCAATTTGATTTTTGCTTCTCTAATTCCTTTCCATTCTTCTTCATTCTACCTGCTCTATCCTGGATATTGAGCTATATACTCTTCACTTTTCCTAAAAGTTCGCTTTTAGTACACCACTTTATATATATATATATATATATATATATATATATATATATATATATATATATATATATATATGTATTACTATTTCATGTACCCACATTAAATTTTATAAGAAGATATAATTGTTTATGTATCAATTTTCAGTATTTACTTAAACAGTGCTCGATACGTAAATAAAGCTAGGTAGTAAGCTATGAAAATATATTTATGGCAATTAAGCTACACAGAGGCTCCCGCGTTTCATCCTCGGGGGGAATCTTCAGGCTAAAATGCATTTTAACCTGAGGATTCCCTCGGGGATGAAACGCGGGAGCCTCTGTGTAGTTTAATTGCCACAAATATATTTTCATAGCTTACTATATATATATATATATATATATATATATATATATATATATATATATATATATATATATATATATATATATATATATATATATTAGTATTTCATGTATTCACATAAAATTTTATAAGATATAATTTTTTATGTATCAATTTTCAGTATTTACTTCAACGGTGCTCGATACGTAAGTAGAGCTAGGTAGTAAGCTATGAAAATTGGCTAAGAGTACAACAAAGAATCTGATTGGTTAACTAGCTAGCCGTGTATATCAAAAGACCCGGCAAAAATAACTCCATGCATTTTAGCCTGAAGATTCCCCCCGGGGATGAAACGCGGGAGCCTCTGTGTAGCTTAATTGCCATAAATATATTTTCATAGCTTACTATATATATATATATATATATATATATATATATATATATCTTTTATAGATGCTTATAATATTGTGACTACTTCCTTAAATCTTATTGTGATTATTATTAATGTTGGTATTATTATTATTATTGTGATATTATGGCCTTGTGATTTATTTTAATTGATCAAATGGGCTATTATATCATATAATATTATCATGGTTAGTATTAGTATTAGTATTAATATTGTTATTATCATATAATCTGATGATTTACGTAGTCGTGTATGTTTATATCTTCTTATGTATGAGATTCACTCCTAAACATATCAACAGATCGTTATGAATTTTGGAAAAAATCTGCTAGGTGTTAGGGTGGGTAATGTGGGCTAAATGTAGTTTAATTAAGTTTTATGAAAAGTGGGAAAAGTAAGGGAGAGCGTTCGTGACAATTCAGATATCTCCGATTCTTATGAAATTTTAACCATGGGTATCAGACATCGAATAATTTCAGTTTCTTTGTGGTATTTTATTGTGTTTTTGGAGGCATTGCCCTAACCTCCTCTTCAAAAATTAAAATATTTCGAATTTGCATTAAATTTTATCCATAGTTATTAGACGATTATTAAGGCAGGTGACGGTGGTTAAGTGGATAACGACACGGACTGAAGACCTGGGTTTTCCTAGTTCGAATCCAGTCCGTTCCACAGTACCACTTTCACTTAGGGATGTTGGCAACCTTCACGTGGTCCTTCCCGTAAGTACCCGATGTCTTTTCAGAAAGATCGGGGAAACTAATGCCAACGCCAGAATCATCTGATTCACACGAAAAAATGTGACACTTATTAAGCGAGACTCCTTGAATTTCAAGTTTTCCTTAAGCTTTAGTCTTAAATTTGAGACATTATTCTAGGATGAAACTCATGTAATAGATTTTGATAAAAAGTGAAATAATTATTTTAGAAATTAGAGACATAAAAGTACATAAAATGGCGCTAAACCGAGGAATTATTTTTTCTTTCCTAAGACGTGTATTCTTCTAATATATTTGTATGTATAATAGCTGTCCCTTTCTGGCTTGTCTTTTTCAAATAGAAGTATCTATCATTGAGTAATAATTTGTTAAGCCTCCCCCATTTAACAATAAAATGTCTGTCATTGAAAAATATTTCTGAGTTGATCTAATTATGTTCTTGAAGCAATTAGATCTATTAACATTTCACTTATTGAGCAATGGTTAAGTAAATTCTAAATAAATCAAGGGAGGCGCGAGAGCGCTCTATCCCTTAATAGACTACACGAATGGCTTATGCTAGAAACCTCATTTATTTGATCAATCATAACTCAAAAACCAATAAACCAAATTAGTTACAACTTTGCACAAAATTTTTTTTGAAAGGTTCTATAAGTGTGGAGAATTTCAGCATCATTAGTCAAGGCAACCCAGAGATCCAGAAAGGTCAGACATGGTTTTGTGTTATCCGTGTGTACGTACGTACGCATGTGCCACCCTGTATCTCATCAACTACTTGATGGATTTAGCTGATTTTTGGCAGAGATAGAGGTTCTAGGGTCTAGTTGATGGCATTTTAATTTCAGTTTACCATATACCTTAGTTTTCCAGAAAATTCAAAAATACCTTAAAAATGACTATTGTATTGAGGCAATGAGGCATAGCCTTTACAAAAGTAGTGATATTCCATGATAAATACCAGTATACTGAAATTATATGCCCTTAATAGGGTTAAGATGAAAATTCATATACACTAAATGTACAAAAGCAAGGAAATTCCCAAATGTTTACACTTTTATTGTCATTAAGGGTATGCGAGCACAACAGGGCTATGTATTTTACTGTAGGAATTTTTCTTCAGCGCACCTCACACACTTCATCCACTCATACATAGAGATTTATACTGTAGTGATGCGATAATGAAAGGGTTTGGTTGATATGTAGTCATACCCTTAATTAATGACAATAAAAGTGTAAAAATTTGAAAATTTCCTTGCTTTTGTACATTTAGTGTATATGAATTTTCATCTTAACCCTATTAACAGCATATGATTTCAGTATACTGGCATTTTTCATGGAATATATATATATATATATACTCAATATATTATATTACTTCATAATATTATATGTGTGCATATACATGAAATATTAACAATAATGTATATACATATATAAATCAAACATAGTGTTTAGTTGTATCATAACTCTTCAGTGGGTCAAGCTGGGCAAATGCTTCAAGCTGAGATCTAAACTCGACCGTTTATTTTGACAGTCGGGACTTCTAACCATTAGGCTATCAGTTTCCGTACTGTTTCTATAAACAATATCAGCTGTCAAACAGTTCTCCATTCGTTTTAGGAATACCTTCGCATCATCGCTAATGGAAACTGGGCATATTATTTACCGTAGTTTTTAACCTACAAAGTAGTGGAAAACATATATATGTATCTACAACAAAATAGTTTCGCTGTATCACAGCTATTTAGTGTGACTAGAAACTTAGATCGAAACAACCGTTTATCGCCCGTCAAAGATTTTAAGCGCTACAATATCTGGCAAAAGCTGCAAGAAATGTAAATTTAACTGTTTCTATAAATACTATCAATTTCAGGGGAGTATTCTATTCGTTTGTACAAAGGGCTTTGATTTATCGCTAATAGTAACGGAACATTTTACTTACTACAGTGCTCAACCCACTAATGGGTGATGACATAAACATGATTTTTTGTCGATATCACAGCTCTTCAATGTTCTATTCCTTTTTTACGAAGAGCTTTACACTATCGCTAATGGTCGCTGACGATTTCACTTACCACAGTGCGCAATCCATAAAATAGGGGGAGGACACATGTAATTATTAGACAGACTGTTTCACTGCATCCCAGGTGTTCAATCTGAGTATACAGACAAGTTTTCAAACTGAGAATAAAACGACAATTTTTCGAGTCGCAGTTTCTAATTGCTATGCCATTAGAACAAGCCATAAAAAAACGGGAATTTAACTGCTTTTTTTTTTTTAAATAATATCAGTTTCCTCAGAGTGTTCTGTTCGTTTTAACGAATATATATATATATATATATATATATAATAACGAAGATATTTTTTTTTTTATAAAATATTTAGAAAACCTTGCACAACGCAGATTATTTGTTTTTAAAAATAAATTATTTATTCATCTTAAAAACATTTTTTTTTTTTTATAAACTTGAGTACTTTCGGTAAATCTACCATCTTCAGAAGAATATTTCTTCTTTTTCTTTTTTTTCTTTTTTCCTCTTGGTTGAGACATTCTCGTGGTCAAGTTGAAAATCCGTCTAGGTGTTTTGACGAAGAAAGAAAAATGTTGATGTGGCTGTGTGTCACGTGGTCGGCGTGGAAGAGTATATTAAAAAGTCACACATTTTGAAGCGTTGGGTGGGTGGCAATAATAACGAAGATATTTTTTTTTTTATAAAATATTTAGAAAACCTTGCACAACGCAGATTATTTGTTATATATACAGGGTGGGCCAAAATAAGGGTCCTATCTTTAAATTTGAATAACTTGAATTTGAATAACTTCCACAAAATAAAAGTTAAACTCACCAAACTTTATGTGTGTGTAGACTGACCCTTCTGAGATGTTTTGAAATAAACAAAACAAATTTTAGCCGAAAAACACTTCTTAAAACTTACAAAAACTAAAGTATTGTTTTTTACACTGTTTTGAGTTTTTTAAGCAAAAATAATGTTTTCTAAATGAGGGTACGTTCCTTAGGGCTTATACGGCTCATGCTTGCTTCGGAAGGGGTCCTTTACTTATTCTAAAAAAAAAAAATTAAAAAAATCAATAAATAAAAAAGTTATGAATTTTAAAAAATAGGACCCTTATTTTTGCCCACCCTGTATATATATATATATATATATATATATATATATATATATATATATATATATATATATATATATATATATATATATATATATATTGTTGTGAAGTAGTCCAACAGTAAAAAGAAGAAGTCAAGTCGAGGTTGGGTTAAGATAACAAGTGTATTAACATAAAAGGTACAAAAGTAAGGAAACTGACTGGCACTCGGCTAGACAGTTACAATACTATCCTTTATTTATAGTGAGAACCGGTGTAGTTTCTCTTCTGTTAAAACGGCCGGTGTAACATATATGATGAAAATTATGGAATTAATATTCCAACGTGATAGAAAAATGAAAACGGAAAAACCAGAATTATTTATATATTCATTAAAATCAATCATCTAGAGAAAAACTTGAAATAAAGGCGAAACGTTGATAAAAATATAAATAATTCTAGTTTTTCGTTTTTCATTTTGTCTTCACTATGTCCTTGTGTCTTCTCCCTCTCTCTCTCTCTCTCTTTATCTCTCTCTGCTTCTTTCTTCTTCTTTCTCTGCCTGTTTCTTTATTTCTTTGTGTCTTCTCCCTCTCTCTCTCACTCTTTATCTCTCTCTCTGCGTCTTTCTTCTTTCTTTTTATTTCTTTCGTAGTTTCGTGTTCCTTCTTTTCTTTTTTCTTTCCTGCTTTCTTCCATTCTTTAATTTTCTTCTTCTTCCATCCCCTTCTTTATGTCTTCGTTCATTCATTTCTTCTGTATTTTCTTTTTTCTTTCCTTTAATAATTCTTCGATTACTTAATTCTCCCTTTTCTTGTTTTTCCTCCCTTTCTTCAATCTTTTCTTCTCTTTTAATTCACCTTCTTTCTTTCTTTTTCCCCCCTATTTTCTTTCTTCATTTCTTTCTTTCTAATTTCCTTCCCTGCTTTCTTTCCGTTAGACTTTGACCCTTTCTTTTTCGCTTTCCCTATTCTTTCATTTCCCTTATCCCTACTCCTGGGAAACGAACCGTTAAAACAAATAACACAAAAAGTGCGAAATAACACACACCTCTCTCCCCTTCTCTCTCTCTCTCTCTCTCTCTCTCTCTCTCATTCTCTCATTCTCTCTCTCTCTCATTTGGACGGGGAACACAATACTTTCAAGTCAAATCGATCACTTTCGATATTTGTTAATATTTATTACGTAACTGCGGGACTGCAAGCGTCTCTGGATGCGTGTGACTGCGCATGTCAGTCACTCAGTGCGTTTTAATCCCGCCTCACGTGCGTGTTTGCGTGTGCGCATCACGTGGGTCCAGCATCGCCTCTCATTCTTTTTTTCTTTCTTTTTCTTCACTATTTCAATCGTATTTTGCATCTATACCATTTTGCATGATCGATATCGAACGGACCGGATCTGTAATATACACCTATAAATTGAAGCCGTGGGTGTGTGGTCTGTTGTGTAGTGCGCATGTTCGTATATACACACACACACACACACAAAGAAAATAGATACACGTATAAGCATATACACGCAAATTACGCCTCGGCGTCCGTGGTTTTCGTGTGTCGTTGGGTATTCACATCTACTGATACGTGGCACGCATTTTCAGCTGTCATTTTTAGCATGGCTAGTCTAGACAAATATAAACGATATTGAAGAGGAAGGCAGGTTCGTGCTACTTCGAAGAGCCATTTCTGCTACAAATGTGATTACCCTCATGATAACAGGCGTAAGTAGAACATTACTTGTACCAAGTTTCACATGCATAGGTCAAATAAACTAAACTGGTTAGCGACAATACAAGCAGACACACACCACAAAACTCTTTACTGAATACTCCACCTGTATTATCCCCAACACTCAGCCCACCTCCACCACCACCATCTCCACCCTTTGAGCCAGATGAGGAACAATTGGCAGTTGAGGAGGACCTCAGTAACATCATTAAGGAGGTCAAGTCGATCATTGAGGTGGTCTAGACCATCTGTAAGAAACTGAATATCAGGTGTAGCAGCAGGCACTGGGAACATCTACTCGAGAGAACTGTGGGGAATGGGACATACCCTATACATTATGGCCATGAAATCCCCACAGCTACCTATCTGGAAAACGCAGCTGTTAAACCTGACATTGTCATATGGAACGAGAGAGAGAGAGTAGCAACTCTGATTGAGGTCAGTGCCCCTAATGATGGGGGCCTAAACAGAGCTGAAACGGAGAAAATAACAAAATATCAATGTCTAATGTATGATATGAAAAGAAACTGGAACCTCAAAGAGATCTCCATTATTCCAGTTATCATAGGAGCCACTGGACTCATGAAGAAGAACTTGAAAAAGTATTTAGCAAGTATACCTGGTAGACCAAGTGCAAAAGAAATCCAAACAACTGCATTCAAGGGAACTGCCAGAATCCTGAAAAGAGCTCTCGGTTGGAGTCTGTAAATAGCGGGTGATCGTATGGCATTTGTAAGAATGCTCCATCCCCAGCAAATGAATGAAAAGAAAATGAAAAAAAAGAGAGATAGAGAGAGAGGAAAAAAAAACTTGACATGCTTCTTCCTCCCTAACCTTTTGTCTCGAGAGATATTGACCGCTAACGGTTGTCGGCGTGAAGAGGGGTTTAAAATGAAGCAAAGGTTGCATAATCCGCAATCGCATTTCTCTTAGACTGACACTTTAACCTATTTATGCATACTGTCGTTCCGCAACAACAAATAGTGAAATTGCCATAAATTATAATAAATTTTGAATTGACCAATTATATTTGTTTTTTGTGAGAGTCAAGGACATCGAGGAATACGTTTTGCTTCCATTATTAGTCGTTACAGGCTTTTCAGAATTTAGTTCAATTTGAAGGCATATCGTCCAAGAAGTTAGATCAGTTACGTAGAATGTCTGTAAAACTCATGCATGAAAGGGCTAAATACATAAACCGAATGTCACTTTTGAGTCAGCGACGACGATATAATGCTATTTATTACGTTATATCTGATTTGGGAACAATTCATTTTTAAATAGGTGAATTTAAAAATAATTGCCAACTTTATATATCTTTAACCTTTTCTTGTATACTATTAGAAAAGTTGTCATAAATTCTCATAAATTTTGATTCGACTAATTATATCTGTTTTTTGAGAGTCAGGGCTATAAAGGAATACGCTTTGCTTCCATTAATAGTCGTTACGAGCCTTTTCGGAAGTCGGCTCAACTTGAACGCACGCGGTTCAAGACCAAGTGAGATCAGTTACGTAGATTATCTGTGAAAAACCATGCATCAAAGTAGCAAGACGAAATCTAAGACGACTGTAAATGTTGCCGCCATAAGCAGAGGCTGACATTTGTTCAGAAATATCCTTCTCTTAGACAAGTTGCGCTAACAAGGCGTCAAGCTCCATTCCACACTACTTGCAGAGTACAACAATAATGCAAAGGGCAGCGTAAAAAGTGGGAAACTATCGTATGATCACACCATAAAAGACAGGCAAAGAAGACGAAAAGGCACAGGACTAGAGCCATGTAAAATTGGGTTATGAATGGGGAGATAGGGGTTCATGTACACGGGTAATTATGACATATGTGTGCTGACCACGGCTGCTGGCAGCTTATTCCACAACTCAGCGACCCGAACCGCACAAATGCCTTTTGATGATGAAGCCGAAATCGTCTTAGATATAGCTTATGGGAGTTTACATGAAGCCCGATCTGCGGAGCCGGTGTTAAGAAGAGTCTATGTGGTACTTGCAACACATGATGTTAAAGGCGATGATGAGATAGCAACACAAATGCTTACGCTCCAGCGAGTACAGGTCGAGGGCCTCCAGTGTGATACTATCGTGGCCCGGGGCATCACATAGTGTTGTATTCTGGGTGACTTAGTACTAAATATAGACCAATGCTAGGAGAACCGCCCGCGTTACGACTAGCTGATCCGCCAATCGCTCCATGTCCACATTGTGCTGAATATCCGCAGAACTTTGGTATATAATGCAGCTATGTCAAGAACTTAGGGTAATAGGTCGATTTTGTGGATGTCTTTTTCTGTGGACGTCTTCTAAGTTTTAAGGCACCATTGTGGTCTTTCGTGCTGTAGAGATATCTTGGGGTTGAATCCTGGCACAACCGCATAAGCCATGTGGGGGTAAGCTGGTAGAATCGGATAGTATTAATCATTAATTCTTAGCTGGGTTAGAGAATTAATTGATATTTTACCTTCTTTGAGTTTACAACTGAAAATGGAATGCTGAATAAAAATCGCTGAGGTCGAACATATGTTGTGATGGGGATATCAATAGTCGCTTGCGTTACGAGCGAAGTCAAGCCGCAAACTGGAAAAATTATTAATTACAGAAAAATAGAGGGAAAATCAAATCAAAAGCAGGTTGCCAATCAAACGACACAATCTCTCCATCTCCCCCTCCTCATGGCACCCCGCTAACAAATCATCACGTCACCCTGGCTTAACTTTTTGTCCTGTCACACTCTTTGACATGCATGGTACGAAGAAGAGGGATGATTGATTTACCCCCTTCTCTCTCCCTTTCTTTCTCTCTCTCTCCCTCTCTCAATTATTTATCATTGTCACTCATCCTGATCGATTTCACGCGACAAATAGATAATTCTGAGTATATGCCTTCAGCCATTTCTGATCCAAGATTGTGTGAAAATGGCCATTTTACGTTCGTTGTGCCACACCAGTCGTTGTTTGTTAGACTGTGTGGAGTCCGTGCATCATCCAGGTTGCTACCCTCTGATCTTGTTCCAGATATTGGCTATCCTGAACTAGATAGGGGGATGTAGCCTAGGTGCCATATTCTAGAATGGGTCGTACAAGAGAAACATACAGCGTTTAGGGCGATAGCTTAACTTAAAGTCAAAGCTCGTCAATCACACCTACTAACCTTATTGCATTCAAGTTGAAAACAAATCAAATAAATTTCTCATCCAACACTCCTGCGAATTCTCTCGTGAAATATTTCTCCCGCGTTATGCCTCTCTCAAACAATCGCAGTTAGCATATAGTGCCCAGGCCTCTGCTCCATATCTAATACTATATCTGAGATCCGGCACATGGAGAGAGTTTAACGGATGGCTACTCGAATGGTGCAGGGAGTACAGGATCTGTTCTATGAAACCCGACTCAAGAAGATAAACGTTTTCTTCTTTTGAGCCCTGACATTCACGCGTTGATCTCATTTTGACCTACAATTTGCTCAGAACATACGACACACTCCTGCACCAGAAAGAGTTCTGCGCAGGCATTCTCAGAAACTGTTTCACCACCGATTTGGATTGATCCGGAAGAGGGTCGCTGTCTCAATCATGATCTCTGGACCCTGGTATAGACTTTCAGGAGATGTAGTAAATGCGCCAACGACGTGCCAATCCAAGGCGAAATTGGACAACTTCTAGTCAACTTTCTCCTCGTCTGTGTGAATGTTTACCTCCCTTTACCTACATCACAACTAAATCATGTTTGTTTTATTCTTTGCTAAATTTATTAAACTGAACTGAATTATGCATTTGACAAATAATGTCTACACTTAACTTAAAAAAATCATATCACTGCTAGATAATATTTTGGCGGGAATCAAAGTGTGAAAATGTGAAAAACGCTAACAAACAAAAAGCAATGATATCAACCGAATCAAAAGCGAATTGATTGTTTCATGTAGGTAATCGAGAACTGAATACCTCTACAATCAAAGCTGTAATCTCTCAGTGAAGAGAACTTCATCGCGTATGTTTGTTTTGTTTAAGTAAAGATGAAGCGTAATTAGGTTGCGTTTATTTTTTCGTTAAGATAATTTCGAATCGCAACGGTTCTTATTTAGGACGATTTTCATGAGGGTGGGAAGCAACTATTTATTGGCGTAGTGCCTACCGACGACCTTTAATTAAGAATAGTTCAAAGGTTTTGTGATAACTCTTGTAATGCTAAATGAATTATATTGAAGAATCAGAATCCGTTTATATTGGTTTTATTTACTGACACGTGTTTTCTTCGATATTAAATTAAAAAATTGGCTAATGGAGGAGATCACTGTATATAAGTTTGGGTAAATGTTTACTTTAGCGTCCTAAATTCTATATTGGTCCCAAAACAGAAATTCAACATGACGACGTGAACATTAGCTTAGTAAAAGCGTGGCCGTCGTAAAATAATAACCCAGGCCGGTGCAGTCGAGTTTTTCTGGTAACGTCATTGATAGTGGTTAGTAAAAACCACGACCTTCGTTATGAAGGTCGTGATAAAAACCGACATTTCTGTTTGCCAGTGGAATTATAAAAATAGACCAACAGTAAATGTATTTTCTTTTCTGAAAACTAAATAATAATTTCGGACTTGGACACGTTTAATTAAACGGGATAACTTCAGTCCTACGAAATAAAGCAAGGTATGTCAAATGATGTATTTAAAACTAAATTAACTAGCATATTTTTGTCTAGGCTGGGAGTATTATATAATTGTGAAGGCTAGGAGTATTATATAATTGTGAAGGCTGGGAGTATTATATAATTGTGAAGGCTGGAAGTATTATATAATTGTGAAGGCTGGGAGTATTATATAATTGTGAAAGCTGGAAGTATTATATAATTGTGAAGGCTGGGAGTATTATATAATTGTGAAGGCTGGGAGTATTATATAATTGTGAAGGCTGTGGGTGTTTATATAATTGTGAAAGCTGGAAGTATTATATAATTGTGAAGGCTGGGAGTATTATATAATTGTGAAGGCTGGGAGTATTATATAATTGTGAAGGCTGGGAGTATTATATAATTGTGAAGGCTGGGAGTATTATATAATTGTGAAGGCTGGGAGTATTATATAATTGTGAAGGCTGGAAGTATTATATAATTGTGACGGCTGGGAGTATTATATAATTGTGAAGGCTGGGAGTATTATATAATTGTGAATGCTGGGAGTATTATATAATTGTGAAGGCTGGGAGTATTATATAATTGTGAAGGCTGGGAGTATTATATAATTGTGAAGGCTGGAAGTATTATATAATTGTGAAGGCTGCGAGTATTATATAATTGTGAAGGCTGGATGTATTATATAATTGTGAAGGCTGCGAGTATTATATAATTGTGAAGGCTGAGAGTATTATATAATTGTGAAGGCTGGAAGTATTATATAATTGTGAAGGCTGGAAGTATTATATAATTGTGAAGGCTGGGAGTATTATATAATTGTGAAGGCTGGGAGTATTATATAATTGTGAAGGCTGGGAGTATTATATAATTGTGAAGGCTGGAAGTATTATATAACTGTGAACGCTGGGAGTATTATATAATTGTGAAGGCTGGAAGTATTATATAATTGTGAAGGCTTGGAGTATTATATAATTGTGAAGGCTGGAAGTATTATATAATTGTGAAGGCTGGGAGTATTATATAATTGTGAAGGCTGGGAGTATTATATAATTGTGAAGGCTGGGAGTATTATATAATTGTGAAGGCTGGAAGTATTATATAATTGTGAACGCTGGGAGTATTATATAATTGTGAAGGCTGGAAGTATTATATAATTGTGAAGGCTGGGAGTATTATATAATGGTGAAGGCTGGGAGTATTATATAATTGTGAAGGCTGGGAGTATCATATAATTGTGAAGGCTGGGAGTATTATATTATTGTGAAGGCTGGGAGTATTATATAATTGTGAAGGCTGGGAGTATTATATAATTGTGAAGGCTGGAAGTATTATATAATTGTGAAGGCTGGGAGTATTATATAATTGTGAAGGCTGGAAGTATTATATAATTGTGAAGGCTGGGAGTATTATATAATTGTGAAGGCTGGGAGTATTATATAATTGTTAAGGTTGGGAGTATTATATAATTGTGAAGGCTGGAAGTATTATATAATTGTGAAGGCTGGGAGTATTATATAATTGTGAAGGCTGGAAGTATTATATAATTGTGAAGGCTGGGAGTATTATATAATTGTGAAGGCTGCGAGTATTATATAATTGTGAAGGCTGGAAGTATTATATAATTGTGAAGGCTGGAAGTATTATATAATTGTGAAGGCTGGGAGTATTATATAATTGTGAAGGCTGGAAGTATTATATAATTGTGAAGGCTGGGAGTATTATATAATTGTGAAGGCTGGAAGTATTATATAATTGTGAAGGCTGGGAGTATTATATAATTGTGAAGGCTGGGAGTATTATATAATTGTGAAGGCTGGAAGTATTATATAATTGTGAAGGCTGGGAGTATTATATAATTGTGAAGGCTGGAAGTATTATATAATTGTGAAGGCTGGGAGTATTATATAATTGTGAAGGCTGAGAGTATTATATAATTGTGAAGGCTGGAAGTATTTGTGAAGGCTGGAAGTATTATATAATTGTGAAGGCTGGGAGTATTATATAATTGTGAAGGCTGGGAGTATTATATAATTGTGAAGGCTGGGAGTATTATATAATTGTGAAGGCTGAGAGTATTATATAATTGTGAATGCTGGAAGTATTATATAATTGTGAAGGCTGGGAGTATTATATAATTGTGAAGGCTGGAAGTATTATATAATTGTGAAGTCTGGAAGTATTATATAATTGTGAAGTCTAGGAGTATTATATAATTGTGAAGGCTGGAAGTATTATATAATTGTGAAGGCTGGAAATATTATATAATTGTGAAGGCTGGAAGTATTATATAATTGTGAAGGCTGGGAGTATTATATTATTGTGAAGGCTGGAAGTATTATATAATTGTGAAGGCTGGAAGTATTATATAATTGTGAAAGCTGGAAATATTATATAATTGTGAAGGCTAGGAGTATTATATAATTGTGAAGGCTGGGAGTATTATATAATTGTGAAGGCTGGAAGTATTATATAATTGTGAAGGCTGGAAATATTATATAATTGTGAAGGCTGGAAATATTATATAATTGTGAAGGCTAGGAGTATTATATAATTGTGAAGGCTGGGAGTATTATATAATTGCGAAGGCTGGGAGTATTATATAATTGTGACGGAACTACATACAATTAACGCAATTAATTAATGTAATATTCTTTATTTCTAAAAATAGCTTAATTCTGATATTTCGAAATGAGACAAAGTCCGCATTGTATGTATTACGTTTTTTTAAAAAAATGTGACGGACGGACATAATCTGTATTTATATAATAATTTTTCAAAAAGTTTTTTTATAAATAAAATAAAAGTAAAGTACCTTATTTATAGATGGATAGCGCTAACGCAGACCCCACAATATTTTTATAAATAAAATTAAGTAAAACCTATTTCCTTTTATAGATGTGAAAATAAACGCAGACGCCACACTTTTGTTAAAAATAAAATTAAGTCAAACGTATTTCCTTTTTTATACATGTCGATCGCGAAAGAAAATAACGTGGCCCCCAGCGATTAAGGCATTGCGTTAACGTTCGATTTTCAAGTCTTTAAAAATATAATTAGAATTCTATTTCGAGATAAAAAATACAATTTAAAACAAATCAATAAATTTCATCCAAAATGTGTGCGAAAATCAAACGAAATAAGCGAGATATTCAAATTCTCCTTATAGTACAATTGAACGCCAAACGAGAATGTATATTTTGTCCCTTCCGTTTTTAATTTTAAAATTTAGTAATTTGAAAAAGTTTTTTTAATTTTTTTAATTTAATTTTTTTTTTATTTAAAGGAAAATATAATAATACATGGGAGGATTCCCCCAAACCTTTAAAACGGAGCAGGTAACTCCTGGGACGACGTTCTTATGACAACATATTACAAAATATTGTTTACATTTGAACCATTATTCATTGTTTGTTTTTAATTTGTTTGTTTATTTAATTATTTGTTCCATAAATTTTAAATTCAGTTTTTGCAGTATTTGATTGTATTCTGCTTATAAAGAAAATATTTAAGACAATATTGTTGGTTATAACGTATGTTCATACGTTCTAACCAATAATATTTTTCTACACAACAAATAATAGGTTAGTATTATTTTAACTTTAAACAATTAACTATTGATTGTAAATTCTTGTTTTTTTTATATTGAATAAAGATCAGTTTCAGTATTAATCGAATCGTGTACCTTTCTGTTCTTTTTTAAATGTAATTTGCAAAGTTCCTAGTACTTTTAAATAATCTATCATTCATTAGGTATGTACAAATATTTGAACACCGCGTCGTATTATTTCTGCAATGTTATTATTTTTTGTGAAAATATAAAATAAACAATGCGTTATCAAATGATAATATCGTTAATTCGAAACATTAATTTTTCTTCGAGTTATATAGATTATGGAATTAGGGGATTTCTCTTCATATATGAGAACTATATTTTAAAAGATGTTTTCCCATTGTTAACATCTCTGAAGCTTTTTTTTCATTAAAAAAATACATTCTATTCGTTGTTTTAGTACCCTGTGATATAACTTTAGTAAAGGTGTGTTTTGTTTACACGAAATAACACATTTGAACTAAGATTTCTAATGAAGTAATGGGTTAATTATACGGTGTGATCGTTAATTAATAAATACTGAACATGTCATTAAAAGTGGTTGATTTCGTGAATTTTGATGATTTTTTAATTGAAGAGGTCAATATAATTTGACATTTTGGAGATCAGCCGTTTATTTTGGCAATAGTCTGACACATCTCGTTTGCTACTTTATAGCATGACGTCATTTTTCAGTGCACTGGCCTAGTTATTTCGACTATTATTAAGTCAATTATGCTGCTGAAAAACCGGATGAGAAATCGATAAAATTGTTGCCCTTTCCGAAAAATGAAACGAAAGATTCTTGGTTTTCGATAAGAAAAATAAAACACATCATTAACCCAAACACTGACTCTAAGTCCAGGTACAATATGTAAACCCAAACTTAGGATTAATAGTCGAGTTAATGAAGGGAACCAATTGTACTGATTCTACACCTGGGTTCGCGGCGACTTAATGTAACCATGTTCAATTTTTTCGGTTGTGGCAATATGGATTTTAGGAATCTAAAGTAAATATTTACCTAAGTTTTGAACTTCAGGATAGTACCGAATAGAGTAACATCTATGTAAAGAAAGTAATCTTATTTTTTATAACTCATCACTCAATTAGTCCCGGGCCTGACACATGGATGGCGCCACGAATAAAAAATCTACATGATTTTCATAAAGTACTAACCTTTAAGTGACACGTGTCAAAATTTGAGTCCAATCGGATTATTAGTTTACAGATCACAGTTACTTAAGTGAAGCTACTGTTGAAAGTTTTCCAAACAATGGAAAAATATGAATTTCGTGTGTTGATAAAGCATTACTTTCTGATGAGAAAAATACTGTTCAAGCAAATCAGTGGCTTGATAAGTGGCTCCATCAGAAATAACGGTTCAGATGTGGCAAGCTGACTTTAAGCACCCAAATTCGGCAGTTGTACCGGTCAACAAAAAACGTCCACCAACTCATTTTGACCGATTATAAATTGAAGTTCCGTGAGATAGTAGAGGCGTAAACGATTCACCATTTTGTATAAACATTTCTCAATGAGAAAGCGGCGTTCAAAATGGATGCTCACAGTTGACCAAAAATAACCACGCGATGACGATTCAGAGCGTTGTTTGAAACTGTTTCAACGCAATAAAAATAGTTTTGTGTCAGTATGAGACAATGGATAACACATGGATCCTATCCTGCCCGTGGAACAAGATATCACGAGCCTGCTTTCCAACTGACTGCAGAATGGTCGTCTTCAAGTCCAATGTAAACAAACACTTGAGCCGTCTCCATGGACAATCAATTCCCCTTAAGTAATGTTCTACCTATACCATCCAATGTTTCAGATCCTCTCGCGGAAGCGATCAAAACTGACGATCGTTTTAACATCTATCCTCGGGTGGCTCAGGGCCTTGATAAGTGATGACCCTTTAGTAAAAATAACAAAAAACAAAACACTTTACTTCGGAGTTGAATCGGCAGTCAGCTGAGTGGACAGCCACAGCCGAAATCCGTCCAAAGCGACCAAAGACTCAAACATCAACATGGCCTGTGTATTTTGAGATACACAAAGTATTTTATTCATCGAGTAAATTGAGTAAAACAAACCATCAATAGCAGATATTATATAGCAATATTGCTGCGTTTGAAGGAAGAAATCACCAAACCACGGCCACAAATGTGGAAGAAAAAAGTGTTCATTCACCACGACAATGCACCGTTTCACAAGTCGATCATAACGATGCCAAAACTATATGAATTGCAGTTTGTTTCCTAGAACTGCCAGATGTGGAACTAAATATTGCGAGGCTGTTTCCCAACCTACTAAAAGATTGTCATCTTCATGTCTAATCTAAACAAATATTTGTTGAGCCGTACTCTTTGATAATCAATTCTTCTTAAGTAATCATCTGCCCATTCAACCCATTGTTCCAATATTCTCGTGGGGGCGTTCATCTTCCAACAATTTCGTATAACTCTTATCCTCGAGTGGCTCCCGGGGCTTGATAAGTGGTGACCCATTAGTATAAAAGAATCCGTTGGTTTTCCTCCAACCTATCTCGCGTGGGGAAGGGGCAAGATGTCTCGACTACGACCACTCTCTCTCTCTCTCTCTCTCTCTCTCATATATATATATATATATATATATATATATATATATATATATATATATATATATATATATCGCGGTTCAGAAAAAAGAGAAAGATTTAATCAGCTTACGTGCTACGTATCACTGCGGACTTCCTGACAATAAAGTCATATCCTGACACGCCGCTATAATAATTTTAAATTCGAATGAGATTTTCCATTTCTCTGTTTAACTTAACCTTATAAGGTAAATATTGTTCTTAATATCAGCTTTACACACACAAGTTCAATATCACTACTATTGCTTATGTAAATATATAAGAAAAATTCAATCTGCCCCCACCTCAAATACAAATATTGTAAAGACACCAATATCAGTTGGTATCACTGAAAGTTGTTGCGTGGGGTCTGAGAAATCCAAATCTGTATATACCTCTATAAGAGTCAGGTTCGGTCCAAGATGGAGAACTACTGCCACACCTGGAGAATGCCGCTCAAGGCACGCTTTCTTGCCTTGACAGACTACAAAATTTAATTGGAGATGATCTGTTTTTTTCCTGCAGACCCTTGCTCACAGAAGATACGTTTCTAACATTTCCCTACTCTCACGATATTTCCATGGTAGGTGCTCGACTGAGCTCCAAGCTCTGCCCCTCCAACTAAAAAAACTTCTCAGCAAGAACTCGTCTTGATATCAACTCTGCAAAACACTCTCCTTTCTCTTTCTGTGGCCCAAAAATCAAACGGAACTTCCATGAACATTATTTATTTCCAAGAACTCCCCACCCGTGAAAGACGTTGCTGCAAGAATATTTCCTTACCGACTACAACAAAGTCATTTTCAAGTACAATCTCAACAAATATTTGTCATGTCGTTCTGTCATTTACTCATAGTTCTCAATCATTTATAGTACTGTTCCATCATCCAACTGACAATCTCATTAACCCTTATCCTCGAGTGGCTTTTGGTCAAAGTAAGTGGTGAACAATTAGTAAAAAAAAGAGAAGTTCGACTGGCAAGGCACAAGAGCAGTGAAATCTTTACGATGCTTATTGTCACTCATATTACAGAGAACGCCATCGGCTGTTATACGCGAGAACTCAATGGTAAACGGATGTTGCGAGAAAACCAAGTTAGTTACAATGGTGACAGAAAAAAAGATGGGAAGTAATGGAAATCGGAGGAGATTTGTCACTCGAACTCCGGAGAATACAACCTGTGGTTACAAGTGGCAGATCATTGCAAATGTGGCAGATCATTGCAAATGTCTTCCTGTGAAAACTTCCAGTGAGAACTAATATTCAAAACAATAATAATGTAAATAAAATGATCGAACAGAATGAAAAGATTCAGAAAGGTCTCGATTATTACATTTATTCGAGGCCGAAGTAAAAAGAAAATGTCTGGCATATTGAGAAGAATATGGTGACACGTTTTTAAGTGGCATGTCGGCTGAATATCACTAATTGCGCTCCAAAAAGAAGACGACAAAAACGCCCGAGTGAATCAACATCCAAGACGTCGTAAACGGGACATTATTTTTTTTAAACTTTTTATCAGCGATATGGCGGCAAGAGAAATACGAAGGATTCGTTCATACAAGAGAATGTTTATGACGATCGGTAGAGAAGTGGGTATCACAGGCTATTAAATTGCAACAGGTTCGATCCTGATCGTCATGGATTTTCTTTTTTTTTTTGTTTTGTTTTTTTTTGTTTCAGAATGCTGTACTTTCTCTAACCGCGTGTCGTGGTTTGACCCTAATTTTTGAGAGAGAGAGAGAGAGAGAGAGAGAGAGAGAGAGAGGATTTGACTTTTGTTGTAATCTTATAAAAAAGTAAGCCAGTATTGCATAGCCCTTTAATTGGGGAAGCTGGCTATAGACGTTGTTCGTTTCTTCCTGTCGTGATCCAGGGTTTGATTCTGTTCATCTCTCCCCCTAGTGGGCCGGGTTTAATGCTTATCTCCAGATGTTTCTCTCGGCCATGTAGCCGGAACATGGTCATACATGAAGATGACAATGACAAATTGGTCTTACTCTCTATATTTTATTACTTTAATTATGGATCCATTTCCTTAACTATGAGTTTCTCCTAGCTTTCGTCAGAGGTGACAAAAAGGTTCTAAAGCCTCTAATAGGATCTTAGATATTTTTTCTCATTCAATTCGGATATGTAACTGTTATAACTTCAAATCCATTTGTTTAGTCACATGACCAAAATTCAAACCAATCTGTTATCTACGCTTGCATCAGGGGTCAAACCTTGTCAATCAAACCTACGAATAATACAAATCTAAATCTAACTCTAAAAGCATATTACCCCTAGTAATATGTAACATGAAAAATTGCTTTCTATTCAGCAGTTTAAAGGCTTCAAAATTACTTTCGAATAAGAGAGTGTCACTATAGTAGATATATGTCAACTAACTTTTGGATCTATTAATAATAAATTAAACAGTGACTGACATGGCTTTACTATGGTAACATTCAAAAGTAATTTTGAAGCCTTTAAACTGTGCGTGCTGGTCCCCATCGGGGACAACAGTCAGTCAACAACAAAAGACGACAAAAGGGGCTGGTTAAAAGAATATACATTTATTACTAGCTTATCTTCACAAACTATAACACAACATGAAGTAAAAATATAAAGTCGATTGTACATACCGTTACGACACGTCCCTAAAATAATTGAATGCGCATAGTTGTAATGCTAAAGTAAAAGGAGTCATGTGAAGCACACAAGAAATAACTTTCAATTGATCCATGGAGTGTTCGTCTCTATGTTTCACTGACCGAGCGTGTATAAATCCTTTATACACCCCATGTCGTCATCGTGGTTGAACCGTGATTGTTGATCGTTTGTGGACATAAAACTACTCGGACGCCAATGTTTAGTTTTTAATATGATTTATTAAAAACAGACAAGAAAACTCCCGGGAGAGAGAGAGAAGAGAGAGAGAAAGAGAGGGAGAGAGAGAGAGAGAGAGAAAGAGAGAGAGATAGAGAGAGATAGAGAGAGAGAGAAAGAGAGAGATAGATAGAGAGAGAGAGAGAAAGAGAGAGAGAGAGAAAGAGAGAGAGAGAGTGGGGGGACAGACAGATAGACGGATAGACATACCGTGCGCGCTGTCCCCTCCCTCGTTGGTGAAATCAGCAAGTCACTGTGGAAAGATTACAATCTTGATTAGTTGAGTCACACTAAGTTTTTTGTTGTTGTTAACATATCAACCCTATTACTGGTTATTTAATAGCGAATTCAATCATGTGTGTTTCTCGCCTCTATGTCACCTAGACATTGTTTTTGTTGAAATTACTATTAATGAATTACTTATTAAAATAACAAATGCAATACCGTAAAGTACTAAAAGGAACTCTAAAAAAAATTCCTATTTCAATAAATATTTTAATTATGAAATCAAATCCACCAGAATGCATTTCGGTTTATTCGTAAACAAGTCAGTCATTTAAATATTTTGTTAATGGTGGAATAGGTAATGAATTACTTCGCGACCCTTCAAAATTTGAAAAGAATTTGGAAGCATCTAAACTGTTGAATAGAAAGTCATTTAAATATATTCAAATATTTATTGACAGTGTTTGCTTTATATAAAACTAGCAGGAAGACCCGACGTTGTTCGGGATTCAATGAGGATCAATACTATGTGCACTACCTCCCCTGCTCCCGTTTTGCCCTTTGATATAGTCCAAAGAAGCTAAGATTTAAAAAAAATCTATCTGGATGAGTGTCTTATGCATATGGTTTAAATTTCATTAAAATCGAATATACATATTTCAAGTTTTAAGAGGGTTCTGTACTTATGGGTCACTTAGAGGTGGAGGCACGGAGATATTCGGCACATAGTGTGTAACGTAGAGATACGGGACAACTTCCATTGTCTTTCTCAGAGAATTTTATACATATGATAAAAATTTCATTAAAACAGAATATATTTGTAGTTTTGAAGGCGGTTTTGCCCCAAAAGCTCTCTTAGTTTGGAGGGTACTTAGAGATTTGTAAACCACTTCCATTGTTCTCCACAGAAAGGTTTATACATATCATTTTATTTTCATAGAAATACGATACATTGTAAGTTTTAAGGGGTTATTCCCTCATCGTCCCCTTTAAGGTTGCACTTAGAGATTCGGGAACACTTCCATTGTCTTCCCCGGTTAATTTTACATGACAATACACTTTCAGAATGTATGTATATTTGTTGGATAATGGCCCTGTCGGACCGGACGCATCTTGGAGTTGGACATATGTGGGGAGATCGTTTGGTTTGGCTTGCGCGATTAAGTGCGGGTGGACCCGTGCAGTCGAGTGCAAAATAAACTGGTTTTCACAGTCGGAGCTCACAGACGTTGACAGGACAACCGCGTTGACAAAACCTCAGATCAAAGGTCAACGTGCACCTGCGTATGGGGGTTCTATGACGTCACGGGCTTTTGTGTGGGAAGCAGAGCTTTCACTCTCATCAGTGCAGGAATGGTAATCTCGGACGGTCGCACGGTGTGAACCCGTGCCACAGAGTCAACCTAGATTCTGTAAGCAAGTGCTGTAACCATTAGGCCATGGAGCATTACCACATGCAAGAAGGGAATGTAAGTTCTATTTATGTGAATGGACCCACTAATTATACGTAAATAATCAAATACTCACACCCTATTTTAAAGTAACAGCATCTAAACACATTTAAACAACACTCCGTCGACACGTTTCTCATCCCGCCTCCTCAATCGTCCAATTTTTAGCAATTAACACCCCTGCACATGGGCAGCCTCATTTCCGTTATTTTTAAGAGAATCCAGTACATACAATGTATAAACATACAAACATACTTCACTTTGTACAGATAGAGACAATACGAACAACTGACCGATTATCACGTGTCATCATTGTGGCAAATATATGGTTATAGCTCGATAGCTAATTACCGTGTAGTCAAAGATCTAAAGCGGACTATTTGTTTTCTGGAAGAAATAAAAGAAAACCAAAATGGACTCCATGTTTTTTTTGTTTTTTTTGCTTTGAAGAAAAAAGTAGCAGCAAAAATAATATCAAAATACTTGCAAAAAATAAAGTGCAGTAATTGTATATTTTGACGTTTTTTTTTAATTCTATAAATGGCTTCGTCTAAATCAGCTTCGTGTTAACATCAGCCTCTCTGTCTGTTTGACAATTGATCGTGACTCGTATTCGATCTTGTTAAAGAATGACTGCGTTCAAATCTTTTGTGACTCCAACAGAAATCTCCAAGTCACGAATTCTTTATAAATCTATATAATAATAATAGGATTGTGGCTTCGTTTGTTCGTACGTTATAATCTTACACACCCATTTTGAAACATGTGATTGTCCGACTGCCCAATATGATAAAGCTATTGAGAAATATCTGGTATCGCTGAGTGCTAAAAATTAACATTTTACCTATTTTGAAACGAACTGTTCTAAAATTGAATACGACGTCATAAATAAAATGCTGTCGTCGCCGTCAACTAAGAAGACTCTAACAATTAATAATCTGTTACTAATACTTAAGCCAAAATTATACTATTACTTCTAATAATGTACTAATGTTCTATCTTTCAATACTCAAGTCAGGGGGGTGTAGTGTAGTATATGTTCTGTTGTCATGAGACCATTATCCCAGGCATTACCACTTCCTTTAGGGGTAGTGTAGTATACGTTCAGTTGTCATGATACCAATCCCCAAGGAATTTACCTCTAACCTTGCGTAGGTAGTATAGTAAATGTCCGTTCGTCATTAGATTATCCTCCCAAGCATTATCTCAAACATTTGGGTGTAGTATAGTGCTTGTTCTTTCGTTATGATACCACCCTCCCAGGCAATACCTCCTCCTTTTTGATGGATAGTGTAGTATATGTTTTTTGGTCATGAGAAATCCTCCCATGCATTACTTCCTTTTTAGCAAGGGTAATGTAATATATGGTTATTCGTCATGATACACTCCTCCAAAGCATTAACTCCTCCTTTTATTAAATGGTGGGGTAATGTAGTATGTTCTGTTGTCATGTGACTATTCTCCCAGGTATTACCTCTCCTTTCGGAGGGTAGTATAGCATCTGTTTGTTGTTATGCGATTATCCTCCAAGGCATTACCTTATCGTTTCGGGGGTAGCGTACGTCATCAAGAATATGTCACAATCGGTTCTTCATTAGCAAACGCAACACTTACATTATATATACTGCAAAAATATGCGACTGGAAGGCGCATAACTTTTCTAGTATAACTAATAATGATACTATATTCTTTCATTTAATCATATGACGACTGTCATGGCGGCTCGATTAAGAACTTTATAGATTTGTCTTTACGCTTACATATTTCTTTTTTTAAAAAAAGGAACAATTATATTATTATAGAGAAGCGAAGTATAGTTTATCACGTGTGGAATAGTTGGGCGATCATCAGCAAATGTTGTGTACAACAGCAATAATTAATTCAGAGCAACACTAGAGAATAAGATGTTTTACATAGTCCGCCCATACGCTGGGTTGTTCCAAAAATACCAGTCAATCTAGTGGGAGGTGACGGTGGTTAAGTGGATATCGACACGGACTGAAGACCTGGGTGTTCCAAGTTCGAATCTAGTCGGTTCCACAGTACCACTTTCACTTAGGGATGTTGGCAACCTTCTCGTGGTCCTTCTCGTAAGTACCCGATGTCTTTCCAGAAAGATTTATAACTAGAAAAACATCGGGGAAACTAATGCCAACACCAGAATCATCTGATTCACACGAAAGAAGAAGTCAATCTAGTGTCGATATGTATTCAATATGGCTGGCTGATTAAGAAATAACATAAAAAGGTAAATAATAATTCAAAATGCAACAGTTTATAAGAACTGTCATGTCACGCTCCGCGTGATGTTACGCTATGTCGATACTTTTGTTAACTTGAAAATGAACGACAAAATCCTGATCTTCGGATTTGAGTATAAAACATCAACTGTGACGAATATGTTAGTATCTTTCCTGTGCTTCTACGCAAAAATATACATACTCTAACTTATAAAATTATCTGGTCG
Organism: Sepiola atlantica; assembly: GCA_963556195.1. Classification (NCBI taxonomy): domain Eukaryota; kingdom Metazoa; phylum Mollusca; class Cephalopoda; order Sepiida; family Sepiolidae; genus Sepiola; species Sepiola atlantica. The sequence continues at coordinate 35,489,041 of OY744543.1, forward strand.
GATTTTCAATATCAGACCCAAATAGCATTTCAGCAGACAACTCAAATTTCCGTCCAAATAGCAAATTTTCATTTGCCATTGTTGTACCGTGTTATAAGAAAGATGTAGTAATAAAGTAAATAAGTACAATATATTTAAAAGAGCTAAATATCTATGTAGAAAACTAAACACAGAAACAATATGGAAATTTATTACCGAAAGACATCCTCATATATTTCGCCCTGCTACCGGATTTTCAGTGTTTCTCTGAAACTAAGGTATCGATGAACAGTCTTACTAATTGGCAGCGTTTATTAAAATAATATATATATATATATATATATATATATATATATATATTGCAAGTGACTCGGGTATCGAAACCTGAGTTCGGATGTTTTCTACTGATGAGCCCAAAAGGAGGGCAAAACTCGAGTATAGGACTTCCGGTTTGTTTATTTCATAGGTTGTCGGCTGCGGCGTTGTCTGATTGTGGAAATAATTATATATATCATCTCACATTCAAAAATCTAATATATATATATATATATATATATATATATATATATATTTAAATGTTGAATTAAATAACGATAATTGAATTACCGTTTAATAATAATAATCTATCGTGATAATATAAAGCTCAATATATTGAATAGAACAATCAATTTTAGAGGTGAAAGATGAGAATAAAAAATTGTATAGATACAATATTTATTAGAACATAAAAAGTTCAGAGCAAGAAGCCTCACATCCTTAATCCATAGGTTTTCAAAGATAAACTCTTCTCATCAGAGGATAGGGAAAAGCCGACAATGAAATTGTAAATATTATCGGCAACATTTAACTTTTTTATACATATTTGTTTTTATCTACATACGTATACGTTTCATGCTTATGGGAATCGTCAGTGTAGAGAATAATTATTCACACCGGTCGCCGGACTCGAACCCCGGAACACGAGTTATATTTCAAACTCAAATTCCAACGTCTTAGCCCACATGGGCGTTGTAAACAACTCGGTAAATCAGCGAGAGATTAATCCGATTTAAAGGCAGATGTCGTAAAGTGTTCGACTTAACATTCAGTTAAATAAGTTGATATGTTTATATATTTGTATGTACAAGATTCACTCGTAAAACAATTAATCGATCAGTATTAATTTTAGAACACAGCTGCGTGGCGCAATGGGGCACAAATGTAGGCTATATTTAGTTCAATTAACATTTATAAAAAAAGTGTATAAAGTATTAGACATTAACTAATAAATATTAACCAAATTCCAGTTTCTTTGAAGTATCTGAAATGTTGTTATCAGACATTATATAGGCGTAACTTCTCATATATATATATATATATATATATATATATATATATATATATATATATATATATATGCTAGAAGAATATCTGTCCTAGGACGGATGCAATTTATTCCCCGAAAAACAGACTGTTTGTACCAATTTTCTGTCCCCTTACGAAGATGCAAGTCAGAATATAATTACACTATATTTTATGTATAGAATCCTCATTCCAATTGTGTTCAATATCCATTAAATTATTTTGATTCTAAAAAAATGTCTAAGATTTTAGGCTGACGCTTAAGGGGTCTTAAAAATAAACTGAAATTAAGGGAATCCATCTTAATTGGTATAATGACTTGGGATCAAATTTAATGGGAATCTGATACCTGTGATTTTTTTTTAAATAGGATGTTTTGCGCATATTATCCCCCTTAAAAACCCTTTTAAATACCCCATAGAAACTGAAATTTGGGGAATATTTATTAATTGATGTTTTATACTTATGAGTAAAATTTCACAAAAATCGGAGTTATCTGAATTTGCAAGAAAAACTTCCATTTAAAAAAATAGTTTTTGCACAAAACTAAATTTAAATAAATATAGCCCATAATTAACCCCCTTTCGCCAAACAGTTTGTTCTAAAATAAATTCTGTACACAAAAATATATAAACGTATAAGCATACCTAACTTTATTAACATATACGTATATATATATATATATATATATATATATATATATATATATATATATATATATATATATATTAGATATGTATATATATATATATATTAGATATGTATATATATATATATATACATATATATATATATTAGATATGTATATATATATATATTAGATATGTATATATATATATATATATATATATATATATATTAGATATGTATATATATATATATATTAGATATGTATATATATATACATATATATATATACTGCTTGTGTAAATTTAGCCGCCGATTCGCTATTTACAACGTTAAATTCCTCCCTAATTATTACCTAATTGTCTATGGCCGAGGGGTTAAGACTCTTGACTACAGATCAGTGGCGGTTTGTGATCGGGGTTCGCGCCAGCCGACCGTTGAGAATTAGCTTCCTGCATTGAAGATTGCGTTAGCATGAAACATCGATGTCTGTAGGTATTAAAATAATTAATATTTATATATATATATATACCCGACTATTACACGTAAATAATCAAATAATTAAACCCTATTTTTACAGCCTCTAAACACATTTAAACAACAGTTAGATGACATTTTCTTCTCCTCCTAAAACATATTACCGTCCAATTTTTAGCATATTAATATCCCGCTAATTGACAGCCGCATTTACGTTTTTTTTCATCACTACTCACTTTTGATGAAGAACGCAGGGCGTTTTCAGTATTGAATTATAATAATAAAAAATACATAACAACGATATCGTTTTATGGGTTAACCACGATTCACTCATCGTTATCAATATACATATATATATATATATATATATATATATGTGTGTGTGTGTGTGTGTTGCATTGAATTTTTTCTTTCGATATTAAATCTTGTCCAATAGGAATGAAAGGAAGGGCAAGAAACGCGTGAAACATGTGGGACTAAAAACTTGTACGACGGAATATCAAGAAAAGCGACAACCAATAAAGGATTGGCAAAATGAAAGAGAAGAAAAAAAAAACAGAGAAAAATTGGGAAGGTATTTCTTCTCCAAGTAAAGAAAAACTTATGCAAGAATTAAAACACAAAATTCCCGGAAAAATCTGTTCGTTTTTTTTTTTCATCTAAAAAGAGAGAAAAAAGAGAAAATCACCTTTTAAGGTTCTTTGCGAAACACTGGCGTACGGCGTTCATAGATTCCTATGGTGTGACGTTCGTATTTAGTGTCGTCAAACGATCGATACATTATTGAACCATTGATTTTTCTCGTGATACGGCAAAGCGTGAATGAACCATTTAACAATGTAAAGATGGCGGCCAACTTACATAATTACGACAAAAGAATCACTTCTTCAAACGCGGCGGGAAGTTTAAATAACCCTCCTATAAGAACCTTTTTTCTCGTCTTTCGAGCTTAGATTAAAGTGTAGTATCTTTTCTGTCCTCGGACAATATACATCTGTCTAGACTAAGGCAAGTTTTATTTTTGTCATAATCCAGAGTGCCCCTTGTTGAGGAGCTTGGTTTTCCCTACATTAACACCAGCCATTGTGCCCTCGTTGAGAGGCAAGTAAATAGGGGCTTTGTGACGTTTGTTTTAATGATCATTAACTGCTCGTCGCATTTGGATATGAGCGGTTGTTCGGATTTCAAATATCTGCGTGGATACACATGCTAGGTCTAGCCACACTGATCAGTCGTAAACGATGAAACAGCTGGCTGCGGATGAGAATAAACACACACAATATATATATATATATATATATATATATATATATATATATATATATATATATATAGTCCCGATTAAAGGAAGAAACTATACGTACATAGATAATAAACAAAATAAATATTTATTATTTGTAGCCCATAAAAAACCCTCTAGATGGGCACTGTAAGTGTAGTATTAACACAGCATGACGTCGCTAGCTATTAATGCATCGTTCCTTTCATTAAATGGAACGCTCTCTTGACATCATAGCCGCCAAATAAGTGTTAACATTATCACTGTTTATCTGGCTATTCAGCGGTGGCCGTGTGGGTCTAGATGTTGGAATTTGTAGTCGTAAAATACTCGGAGTCCGGTGTTTTGAATCGTGCGACCAGTAGTAGATAGTTGTATCTCTATGCTGACGAGTCCCGATTAAAAGGACAATACGTATACGTACATAGATAGTAAACAAAACTAATATATATATATATATATATATATATATATATATATATATATATATATGTATATAACACGAACGAAACCGGTCAAATCTTTTGTTTTTGTGTTTCTCCTGCCCTTTAATCTGTTTTCCGTTTGTCATTTTTCACAGATTTTGTCTACCACGGCATTTCATTTTCATGACTTATCGTGTACCTTACCTCATATATATATATATATATATATATATATATATAAGCAAACATTGTAAAACAAAACAAAATGTTCTGCTTGATTATACCGTTTTTTTATTTTTTCCATTTTCCTAATAATCTTTTTAATTTGAAAATCAAAAAATAATCAATGACTAAAAAAAAACAACAAAAGGGTGAAGAAAAAAAGAAGAGAATAAAAAAACTGAGAACACCGTCAACAAAAAACATCTGTAGTTCCAGAAAAAAACACTTAAAAATTTACATTCCGGGACAACAGAATTAGCGTCCCAGGATAAATTCTATTTACGTTACACATTTAAAAATACTGTTACTAGTTTCGTATGTAATGTTATTTATTGTAGGTTGCTGGGTTTTAATAAAATAGCTTCAAGTATTCAAATTTTTTAAAAGTAGATCCATTTTACCCTATTATTTTTTACTTAAATAGCTTTGTTAACAAAGGGTACATATTTAAAGCCGTTTAGTCACTTAGTGTTAGCAAATATTGGTCCGTGTTGTTTAAAAACAAAAAAAACTGTTTTCAATCGATTTAATCGATTTTTATATTTAATCCTTATCAATATTTTATTATTTTAGTCATCAATAATGCAACAGGGATGAATTTTTACTCTCTAATTCAGACGTTTCAGAAGACGATGATTTTCCATATTCGTGTGAATAAGTTTTCAATTGCTCAGGAATTTATTAAAACCCTTTCGAATATTGGATAAGCCATGAAACTGCAGTAACATTTTAAGATAAACCAACTTCATTACTATTTATTATTGTCTCTTGTTTTATTCTCTTTTTTTTTTCATTGTCTCTGTTGCCCAGTTACAATATGCACGGAGAAAAGAAGTAGGAAATACAGAAATGTGTCCGCAATTCTATCTGAAAGTTTTGGGATTCAGCTGGTACTACACAATGTGATAGTGAGGGGATCAGTAATAAATGGTAAACGGATGCAGCTATAATGCAAAATGTAACAACGGTTATTCAAAGAGCCGAAAAATAATAGAAATCTGGGGAGACTACTTCGCTCGCAAGCTCCAAGGAACGCTAAGATGCATAGTGAGGCGGAAAGATAGGGTAGTGGTTCTAAAAACAAATGTAGAATGTAACTCCCATAATAATAATAAAGCTAATAGCTACATTGGTTTTACAACTACTACCCTATCCCGCCGCTTCACCATGCATTTTGTAAACTCTAGCTCAATTTTCCAACATCTACAATAACATAACTGCCCCCAGCGATTTAAGACAAATTTTAGTCAATAATTCGAAGATTATACATTTCGACACCACTTCAAACAAATAAAAATTACACGAAGCCATCTTTATTAAAACCTAGTAAGCCACAATAAATAACATTACGTATGAAACTAGTAATCTTGTGACGCTAATTTTGGCGTCCCGGAATTATAGTTGTTAACGTCTTTCCTGGAATTATGCGAGTCCGTTCTTTGGGCGTCTAACTGACTTCACATGCCCGTTTCTTGCTGCCCCTTGAAATTGTTATGGCCCTGTTTAAGTACCAGAGTGAAAACACGGACACATGGTTTAGGTATAAGAAGTATATTGGAAAAAAGTATATACAACAGAGAAACAAAAGAAGTGGATTGTCTGTCCTGACTGCCAGTGTAGACTGGGATTGTGCAGACATGTAATTCTTTCCCACCGCAGAACGTCCCAAGCAGTAAACAATAAACTTACTCTACCCCAAAGAGGGAAGACAAGGCCTGGGAGGGTACATCTCCTAGGACAAACCATGACCGATACCTCAGCCCGACAGATAAAAGGCCACTGAAATGGCCCAGTTCCTGCCGGACTGATTGTCGAGAACGGATCGTCAACTGGTATTACCCCATCTCGAAGTCCTCAATCAACCGAAGTTGTTGAGAGACTGGACGGGATGGGGGTCGTCGCAGCTATATAATTCTTTCCCATCGCAAGAATATGTGACACAAGGTCGGAAGGTGGGAGAGAGTCAGCCTGCGCCGCTGAAGAAGGGGCACTCTGGCCTAGCAAAAATAGCCTGGGCAGCCCCGACGGCATTCCCCGGTCAGGGCGCCTAAGGAAGTAAGCAATAAACATACTCAACCCCAAAGAGGAGAGGTAAGGCCTAGGAGGGTGCACCTTCTCGGTTAACCCAGGACCAATACCTCAGTCCGACAGATAAAAGATCACCAAAATGGCCCCGTTCCTGCCGGACTGATTGTCAAGAACAAATCTCCGACTGGTATTACCTCATGCCGAAGTCCTCAATCAACCGAAGTTAATAAGAGACTGAACGGGCTGGGCTGCGCCGCAATACTTAGTAGCGTAGCGCTCTTAGTATGTATTTAGAAATGAAGAGTCAAAATGTTCGTCATAGGTACGCCACCATAACAGAAATTTTCTTATTTTCTCCAGCTGTTTTGTTCATTTGTTTTTGTCACCTGAAGATGATTCAACGAAGAATCGGAAAAGTTCGTGATACGTATGGAACATACATTATTTTTGTTTTATTTTACAAGAAAAAAGATCATTCGAAAAATTGAAAAAGTGAAAAATGTATAATTAAGTAAAGAATTCTGTTATTTTTACCATGTTCGAATATATATATATATATATATATATATATATATATATATATAAAGATAGATGAAAAAAGAGTAATAAACATGTACGATAGTCCAGATTTATTTCAAACCTCGATTGTTCAATGCACGGTGTATTCTATACCTTGCATTGAACAATCGAAGTTGAAATGAATCTGGACATTCGTACATGTTTATTACTCTTCTTTCATCTATCTTTATAATTGCTCTATCTCGTATATTGAGCTTAAACCATTTCACTATAGGTTCTATCTACTAAAAGTTTACTTTTAGTTTCATATTTGATTATATATATATATATATATATATATATATATATATATATATATATATATATATATATATATATATATATATTCAGAAGATAAAAGATGAGAATAAAATATTTGTTAAGACATCAGAAGTTCAAAGCAAGGAGTTTCATTATCCTTAACTCATGGATTTTCAAAGACAAACACTTTTCATCAGAGGATAAACTCGGTTATGTAATATATATATATATATATATATATATATATATATATATATATATCCCTGCACGCACGTGTGTCTGTATGCATGCGTGAATATGTAGGTCTATGTTCATTACTGTCGAACTCTCAGCTTTTTAACGACGACATTTGAACTCCTGAGTAACTTGGGTATTCTTTTTCAAATGTTTATTTTCACTATAACAGCTTTTCTCATTTGACAGTGACTACCCTAACTTTACGTTCTTCTCAGCCAAAAGTTGTTGTCTTTTGGTTTTTGTATATATATGTGTGTTAATTTTCAAAGTTAAATGTTTCATGTAATAGTTACAATTACATCTTTGAAAATCCATGTGTTAAGAATAATGAAACTCTTTGCTTTTAACTTCTGATGTCTTAATACATATTGTAGCTACATATTTTTTATTCTGATCTTTCATCTCTTGAATTCATTGCTCTATTCAATATATTGAGCTTCATATTATCACGATAGATTATTATTTAAGGATACATCGCTTATATTTAATTACATATTAATATATGTATATATATATATATATATACACAATAATATTTTTTAATAAATATTAAATATTTAAATACCTAGAGACATCGATGTTTCATGCTAACGCAATCTTCAGTCTAGGAACTAATTTTCAACGGTCGGTGGGCGCGAACCCCGAACACAAATCGCCACTGATATATATTCATATGATTTGTTTTCTCTATCATTTTTTAATCGTTTTATTAATTTGCATACACCTTAAATACAATTTTCACTTTTATCTACTGCATCGATAGCAAACGAACTTCCCGCCTGGATACCTTTTTGGACCACCATTCACCAATTGGATTATCTTTTAATCAACTTCTTTGATATCTTGCCTGGAGCTATTTTAGACTTGTTGCATTGGATGAACTGTATAGTTTTACTAACAAGTATGTTTTAAGTAGATATATTTGATGTCTAATATACCTTGATGTATTTTTATATATATTTTTTAAATATATTTTCAAAGTTTAATTTTTATTACCTGCAGTAATATCATCGCGGTAATGGTCCTCTGAGGAGAAAATTTTCTTTGAAAACTCATGAGTTAAGGACTTTAAAGAACTTTGCCTGAACATTGAACTGTAATAAAATTTGATTCGTACCTTATTTTACTCATTCACTTTATTTATTGCTATTAATGCTTCATCAAATATATTACCCTATTTTTCTATCCGGATGTTCACTAATTAAAGATATTAGTTTCCTCTTATATCTTTTGTCGTATTAACCTTATATATATATATATATATATATATATATATATATATATATATATATATATATATATATATATATAGTCTTGGGAGTTTATTAACCTTTAAAAGTATATGGCAGAGAAAAGAAACAAAACACTTTTAGTCCCAAGTCCTTGTTTCTCCCCCCACCTCTCTCTCTCTCTCTCTCTCTCTCTCTATATATATATATATATATATATATATGTATATATATATATATATGATAATTTTATTTACACAGACATGTACAAAATCTGCGACACTGGCATGTCGATGTTATCGATCAACAGTTACTATAAACTGAGATCTCATCAGGCAGAGTTAGAATCCGATCTTAACCTCAGATCATATTTGGAGAGAATGAAGTGGAGGGATAGATAAAGAGAAGAAGAAGAAAAGAGATTTAACATTTCAAAAATTAAGGCCGTTAAAAATTTAAAATTAAAAATTAAAAAATTAAAAAATTAAAAAATTAAAAAATTAAAAAATTAAAAAATTAAAAAATCTAAAAACAAAAAACAAAAAATCTAAAATCTAAAATCTTAAACAATCAGGGCAAATAAATAAATAAATAAATAAGGTGGAAAGAGGAACAAATAATTAGGGGAGAGGTGGTGGGAAGGTAGACACATAAAGGAAGAGAAGGAGAAAGAGAGGGCGTCTGTTGATTCAGATCGAGAGGGAATAGACATGCACGAATCAAGTGTCAAAAAACAGTCGAGGTTATAAATGTATTTTTTCAAGTGAACTGTAATATTGTGTATATGTGCGTATGCGTGCGGGCAGACCGGTCAGATGCGTCTGATTGTTGTGGTGGTGGGGCGGTGATCAAATGTGTGTATATATATATATATATATATATATATATATATATATATATATATATATATATATATATATATATATATATATGAAGGTTTATAACTAAAAGATAACCTTTAGAGAATTAAACCTATTGTGAGATGAGGAAAGCTCAATATACTGGAGAGTGCAAAAATAAGGTGAGTCAATGAAAAATAGTTAGACCTGTAAATGGAAACAGATCAATATCTTCAGTTGTTCAGAACAAGGAGCATTTAGTAAATAAAAATATTTATTCCTCTTCTCTTTCAATTGTATTCCTTAAGCACGGCTTTTCAAAGATTAAACTCTTATCATCAGAGGAAGTAGCGATTGATAAGTTGACAGTTAAGAACAGTCAATATTCAAAATTTGGAAGAAGATTTTTTTAAAAAGTTCTTTTTAAAAGGTTTTAAAAGTTCAAACGGGTGTGTTTCAATGTAAATGAAAGTCACCAAACACGGAGATCCAAGCTGTATTGGGTTCAAATGTAATTGGTAAATCCAGAAGAGGAATAAATATTTTTATTTACTAAATGCTCCTTGTTCTGAACAACTGAAGATATTGATCTGTTCCCATTTGCAGGTCTAACTATTTTTCATTGACTCACCTAATTTTTGCTCTATCCAGTATATTGAGCTTTCCTGATCTCACAATAGGTCTAATTCTCTAAAAGTTATCTTTTAGTTATAAACCTTCATTTATATATATATATATATATATATATATATATATATATATATATATATATATATATATATATATATAGAGAGAGAGAGAGAGAGAGAGAGAGAGAGAGAGAGAGAGAGAGGGAGAAACAAGGACTTGGGACTAAAAGTGTTTTGTTTCTTTTCATTGACTCACCTTATATATATATATATATATCCCTGCACGCACGTGTGTCTGTATGCTTTCGTGAATTTTCGTTCTTTATATGTAGGTCTATGTTCATTCAAGTTAGAGGAATATTGTTTTATTTACTAAATTCTCCTTGTTCTGAACAACTGAAGATATTGATCTGTTTCCATTTACAGGTCTAACTATTTTTCATTGACTCACCTTATATATATATATATATATATATATATATATATATATATATATATATATATATATATATATCCCTGCACGCACGTGTGTCTGTATGCATGCGTGAATATGTAGGTCTATGTTCATTCAAGTTAGAGGAATATTGTTTTTTTTTCACTGTTTACTTTGAGTGCATAGCCCAATGCTTATTTACCCAAAACAAAACATTATTAAGCCCTTCTCTAAAAAAACAAACAACCACAGCAAAATGATAAAGACTTACCTAACATAAAATATGTAGGGATTAGAGAGGGGGATAAAAAAGAAAAAGAAAGGAAGAAAAGCAAATAAATCGACAAAAAGGACATAGCAAAAGAAAAATAAACGCGAAAAAAAATTTAAAATAAAAACGAAAAATAAAAAAATAACTTAATAAATGAAATATCAATAACATAGCTAGTTTTCGGCAAGAAAAGTATTATTGTCATTCCGAGCTCCCATACCTATATTCATCGATTGTAATAATTATGGGTTATTGCTGTAACAATGAACGGTTCTTATAATGCGTCTATTCAACATGCACGTTTAGTGATGAATATTTAGAATAAAAATATAGGCTGCCAATTAATGCGTGATGCGAAGTTCCGTCCAACTGGTTTGTTGAACTCGTACCGTTGGTTTCAAGCACAGAAGGACTTAGCCATCCGGCTCTCTTCGGCTTCTGTTATATTAATGTTGTACTAATTTTTCTGTACCAAAATAAATAAATATTACGCTCTTAATTTTTAATTTTTAACCTTAATTCTCAATTAATCGAGCACTCTGCTGGGAGTTTTCCTGCTATATTGCAAAAAAGTTAAATATATATATATATATGTATATATATATATGTATATATATATATACATATATATATACATATATATATACATATATATATATACATATATATATACATATATATATATGTAAATATATATATATATGTATGTATATATATATGTATATATATCTACATATATATACATATATATATACATATATATATATATACATATATATATATATACACATATATATAAATGTATATATATATATCTATATATGTATATATATATATATGTATATATATATGTATATATATATGTATATATATATATATATGTACATATATATATATATATATATATATATATATATATATATATATATATACATACACATACATACATACGGCACAATCACGTTGAAACACAGGTTCCCGTTAGATCACCGAAGTTAAGCCAGTACTAAAATGGATGACCATTTGGGAATACCAGGTGCTGTATATGCTCTCTGCTTATCTCGGCATTGTTTCCAGTCGTCTTGTATTACTACTTGCCATTGGAATCAAGCAGTGCCGTCTCAGGAGAGCGGTTGCTGTGGATTGCGCAACCCTTGCAATTACAAATTCACGCGCGGGCAGCCCTGGCGGGGCACTCATACGTCGAAATCGACTGGAGAGTCCATCATATATATATATATATATATATATATATATATATATATATATATATATATATATATATTAATTAAGTTCAAATATTAACAAATTGAACAAAAGCAATACTTTTCAATAGTGCTCAATATATATTAGAGCTTTATATATTAGAGCTAGATACTCAAACTATGTTTATTTTAATATATATATATATATATATATATATATATATATATATATATATATATATATATATATATGTGTGTGTGTATGTATGTATGTGTGTGTATGTATACTCTACCACGGGTAGAGCACTCTGGTGGAGGAAATGATGGTTACCACTCGTAAAAGCAATACTCCTATGTAAAAAGAATTGAGTCTTTAGGTGTTCAGTATCATAAATAATCTAAATTCTTCCTACTTCTAAGTAGTCTTTTAAGTAGCCCGGGGCGCCAACCGCCGGACTGCGAGTTTCGACTCTTGCCATCTCTAGCCACGCTGATGGGTCGTAGAGATTCCGAAACACGTGTCTGTGGATGGCTATACTTTAGCTACAGGTCTCCTTTCGGCACGTGACGTCATAGCGACGCGCGAGAGAAAATCAAATCTCGCTCTACCTCCCCCCCCCCTCATTCAAAATACAAAAATCTGACCCGGGAATTTTGAAGGTCTATATCTTTGTACTTGTTTATACTTTTTCTTCAGAAAAGTGAATCTCGTTTTAGAAAGAAAAGAAGCAAGGAAGCAAACATACGGTATATATATTTTGGTTGGACAATTTATGAAAATTGATATGCGTTCTTAAACCGGTCTTTTCTCTTAAATCAAGTAAGAGAAGTAAGAAACCAAAAAAAGAAAAAGTTTTTACGTGATTGATTCGACAGGACATCCGATACATCTTTTGTCTCGCTTGCAAGGAAGGCTGGTTATATAGATTTTCGTTTGCAATTTCTATTTTTGTTTATGTAATTTCGATTTCTATTTTTAAATAATACACACAATCAATGCGTTTCTAACAGTTTGCCGAAGATTTTGCTAGGTTATAGAAATATTCGTCAAGTCAATTCGGTACAAGTAATGAATGCATATCTAGAGGATTCCAATCCCGAGTATTGACGGAGTATCCCGAGTCAGTCTCGAAAATGGCCGTGGTAGTTTACGATTTAAAAGTAAAAATGTAAAAAGACAGACGAAACTAAGTATGCGAAAAGTTAGGTTAGGGTTAGATAAAGGTTAAAAAATATTAGCCCCTCCCCCCCCCCCCCCCCAAAAAAAAAATAAAAATAAGGTTGCAAAATCTTCCTCAAAATCAAAAGAAAATAAAGTGGCTTTAAAATGGTAAACGGCTTCGGACATTTTCTGGGACTGACTCGGGATGCTCCGTCAATACACGGGACTGAACTGAAGTCCTCGGAGTACCGATTCAATACAAGTGCCGTGAATTCTTCTATATTTTAAAAGAAATAGATTGATAGAATCATTAAAATATAAAATAAAATAAATTATTTTCACAAATAAATGTACAGGAGACACGTTTTCAGAAAGAACAAAGTTACAGCTTCCTGAGCCCAACTCAATAAATACATATATAATCACATCGACACACTGATTCCCGTAAGATCACCAAAGTTAAGCGACGTTTAGCCTGGTCAGTACTAAATGGGTGACCATTTAGGAAGGTCTGGTGCTGTTTCTAATAAAAAAAATCTCTTCAAATTAGTCTATAATGGATTGCCATGGCTAATAGCAGCCTATCTGAGAGTCCAACATTCTAACTCCTCGGTCTAACATTCACAGGTAACATAATTTGAAACAAGTACATAGACGATACTGCCAAGTCTGCTGCAAAGAAGGTAAGCTCCCTCTACCGGGCTAGAAAATTATCTCATCTGCCAGTATCGTATATCTCTATAAAGCGACCATTTGCACATGCATGGAGTATCGTTGCCACATCTGGACCGGTGCAGCAATCACTAGTCTCTTCATCTTAGTCAGGATTAAAAAAGAGCGACTAATCTAATAGGTCCTACAGTGTATTCCAAGTTTCATCTCCTGTCCCATCGCCGCAATGTTGCCTCCCTGTGCTTGTTTTACAAGTACTTCAATAAAATGTGTTACGACGAGCTTGCTACACTTGTGCCCCTTCAATGTAAATACCCCCGACAAACCTGAATATCAGCAAAATCATACCCTCCACTGTAGAGGTCCTTATATATCGGAAGAATTTCTACTCTAAGACGTTTTTTTTCTCCTCCTGATATAAAGTTTTGGTGGGGATTAAGTTAGGGTTATGGTTTTAAAACATTTAGATCCTCAAAAAAGTAAACAAAAGTGAAAACTCCCTGAAAAAAAAAAGATAGGGATAAAGTTGATTAGTAGAAAATTATTACCACGGTAAGAGGTTAATAAACCTTAACCTAAACTCAGGGAATAAATGAAAAGGTGTTGCGTTTACTGTCGGTACTAATTGACTATTCTGAGGTGGCTAAGTTATTTCTTGTCTGTTCTGTAAATTACAATCGGAAAAAAGCGGAAGAATTCGTGTCGATATATGTCATGTTCTGTAGAAACCCCCTGTTTTCTTTAATAATTCTTTTGCTAAATTTGGTATCATTTGAAAAAATCCGATGCGTTGTTTGATCGTATGATTGTATTTCGGCATTAAGTAGCTCCAAGAGGGTACTACTGTATGAATACCGAACACAGTATTTGTTTAGAAACAGAATACTGTAAGCCATATCTTCCACACACTTCACGCCCATTTTTCTTTTCTCCATGTTTCTCACAAATAGAATAAGAAATCTACAGGTTTTTATTTTGCCCTCTTTCTATTCCATTATCTAAATAGACGTTATATGATTCATTTTTTGTATACAGTATATCCTTTCACTGACCGCCAACCTCTCCTGTCCAGGGTAGGCCACCACTTTTATCTAAGATATCAATCGCCAATATGATTGTCTCCACCAACTACATTCTCCTCACTTATACCTTAACGCTCTCTAATTCTTCATCTGCATGACTATCACCTGGAATTTGAAATGCGTAAAATGTTTATGAAATGAAGCAGATATTTTTTACTTATTTATATTTATTTTATTTTTGTTATTTATTCATATTATTTTCGATATTATGTGTAAACTATGTTGGTGTGTTGTATAAAATAGAGGGAAATATATATATATGTATTAAATATTATTACATTACTTTCCCCTCCCTATATATTATTTTCCTTATCTCCCCTACACCATTCCCTTATGCAACCTTCATATTCGACTCTCCCTTTCTCCTGTTTCGATAACCACCTATATGACTTCAATATACATGACGCACGCTTCCACCTCCTCCCTCATGGTTTAGATAACTCCGACCGCTACCAATTTTCCCTCACACCTTCCACACTTATAACTTATTTTTTCCAACTGCTATCATCTGTAAGCCAATAATTTATCTTTTCATAAGCGACCCTTTGAGCTTACATCGCACAGGTATCCTCTTCCTCCCTAAGGGGCTTAATCACTCCGACGGCTACCATTTTTCCACCCCCACACTTTCCACAGTTAACTCATTTTCTCCATCTCTATTTGTAGCTCATAATTTATATTTTCATGAGCGACATTTTAGGCTTTTCTCCTCCTCCTCCTGCTAGTGTGTAAAATATTTGTACTTGTGCGTTATTTCTTCAGGCCAATCATCCTGAGGAAATCTTGAAATAAAGACGAAACGTGGATAAATACATAAATAATATTTTTTGTTTCCCTTTTTTATCTTATATATATTCTTATTTTTATTTAAACAGACATGTACAAAAAGCCGCTACACTGGCATGTCGATGTAATCGATCAATAGTTATTTGAAACTAAGATCTCTTCAGGCGGAAAAAATATTGATTTTTCAGTCACATAAGGATCAAACCTTCGATATTAATGTCTATAGTCTGGGGTTTTACCTCCGGACCATTAAACCTTGCCTAGAAATATGTACGGTTTTATAAACTAAATATTAAATGCATTTTATGTCATTGTTTTTATTGATGATAGCGTTTGTTACTATGCTTACTACTTTTTCAATTGTTCACTTCCTATGTGATACGGATAATGCAGAAGATTGCATTATTAGTCGCCCCTAACTTTATAAGAAGTATTTTAAGTTAGTCATGCTGATAACGTCTGTGAGATAGAAACACGTGTCCATGAATTACTTGTATGTACGCATAAAATTAATAAAAAATACATATTAACGAAAAAAAGCAGTAGAGAAGAAAAAATAACAAATTGCGTAAAATAGTGACCAATATAGCAAAGATAACACTAAGAAAAACAACAATATAAGCACTACAAATAGTAATAACCTACACCCTAATAGTAATCACCCAAATAGAAATGAAAAAGTTAGCAATGAAGAGAAAAGCTGTAACTGCATCACGCATACACTTTGTCCACTACAAAATAAATGCCTACCCAAAAGTATTGTTTATCAAGCCCCAATATTTGCCAAAGAATCACCGAATAACAAGAAGTGCTACGTGGGTATGACCTTATTGTTTTAAACCAGATATTACGACCACAAGAGCACATTTGAAAGAAAAACGCGAATTAAAACAGCACTAGCAAACTATTATTGAGAACTCAAAGAAAGCAGACGCTCACCAATAATTGAATAGATAATAATACGACAGGTCAGTACATGTAGAAATTTAGACGACCCGTGTAAATTATGTCTGAATGAGAAATTTGAAATCCTAAAATTATAAGACCCCCCAAAACCTATTAAACTGTAGAAGTGAAATAGCAAACAACTGCTTACACATAATCAAATTTACCTCAGATTTACAATACATAATAAATAAACAAATAAATAACTGAACAAATAAATAAATAAAAACTAAACTAAAACTTCAAATAGAAATAGAAATACAAGCAAGCACGTGTTTAAATAAAGTCACTCGTTTTTTCGACACAACAAGTAAACAGGGATGTGTCACCCTATAGAAGACAGAACAATAGAATAGGAAGTAAAATCAACCAAACCTTTGTTTGTGAGAAGACGAACGATTGGCTAAGAGAATAACAAAATATCTGATTGGTTAACTAGCTAGACTAAACACCAAGTGTATATATAAAAACACCCGGCAACACAAACTCCATGCATTTTAGCCTGACGATTCCCTACGGGGATGAAACGTGGAAGTCTTAGTGTAGCTTAATTGCCATAAATATATTTTCATAACTTACTACCTAGCTCTCTTAACGTTACTGTTGAAGTAAATACTGAAAATTAATATATAAAAGATGATATCTCCTTATAACATTTTATGTAGATACATGAAATAATATATGGAGATTATGTATCCGTCTGTCTCAAGCTGAAACTCCATCAGAGTATTATTACTATTTACTTAGTCTGCCAACTTCTATACATAGTACTACAGAAACCGCCATGAACATATAAATAAAGTAAAAAGAAATTTCAAGACGAGACAGCGATTCGAACAGAAAACGTGTTAATAAGCAAGGCATATCCCAGCCATTAGTAAATAGCTGACCATTTTGGAAAAATAAAGTGCTGACTTATCCTTCCGGTCCTTCAGGAAGTGACGTCATTGTGAGAGGATTTTTCACATTATCATTCTTTATTTTCATTACGTTGAAAGGTGTTTTGTTGTAAATTGAAGTTAAGCAAGGTATATCTCGGCCATTAGTAAATGAGTGACCATTTTGGAAAAATAAATTGTTGACTCGTCCTTCCGGTCCTTTCGGAAGTGACGTCATTGTGAGAGATTTTTTTCACATTATCATATTTTATTTTCATTACGTTGTCAAGACGAGGTGTTTTGTTGTAAATTAAAGTTAAGCAATACATATCCCGGCTATTACTAAATGGGTTACCATTTTGGAAAAATTAATTACTGACTCATCCTTCCGGAAGTGACGTCATTGTGAGAGGATTTTTTCACATTATCATACTTTATTTTTATTACGTTGTTAAGACAAGGTGCTTTGCTGTAAATTGAAGTTAAGCAACAAATATCTCGGCCATTACTAAATGGGTAACTATTTTTGAAGAATAACAAAACTGGTTCTTTGATATGACGTAGGCGCCTTCAATAGCATATTTAAACATGAGTTCTTTGATATGACTGAGGTGCCTCCTATTTTTTTTCTTAACTATGTATGGGGGAGAGTATAAAATATTTTTTTAGGGGGGTCAAATGTTTTTCTTCTTAATTTTTTTTTGTAATTAAAAATATTCTTATGTATGGGGGAGAGTAAAAAAAATGGGGGGGGGTAATTTTTTTTAATATCAATATGTATGGAGGATGGTAAAAAAATTTAAGGGGGAGGAGCGGATTTTTTTTCTTTTTTAACTGAAAACATTACTATGTATGGGGAAGGATAAAAAATTAGGGGTGTCAAAAAATTTTTCTTTTTTTCTTTTTAATTAAAAATATTTATATGTAAGGGGAGGATAAAAAATTGAGGGGAGGGTAAAAATAATTTTTGTTTTTCTTTTTTAACTTAAAATATTTCTATTTATAGGGGAGGGTAAAAAAAAATTGGGGTGGGGTCGAAATTTTTTTAAATTTATTTTTAACTAAAAATATTCTTGGTCGAAAACAAAGAAAATCAATGTCTAACCACCCAAGAAATATGACTGGGGCTTCATCGGTTTACGGGTGAGCGTTCATTTCTCACGCGACAGCCTAGCAAAAATATTCGACCAGAGGGAGCATATATTTGCTAGTATATATAATAAATATTTGTTTTGTTTATTATCTATGTACGTATACGTTTCGTCCTTTAAAATCGGGACTTATCAGAATAGAGATATGACTATTCACTACTGGTCATGCGATTCGAAACATCGGATTCCGAGTATTTTGCAACTGAAATCCCGACTCCCAGAATCGCTCGGCCAAGTTGAATAGCGAATAAATAGTGATAGTTTTAACACTTTATCCGGCGACTCGACGTCATAAGAACGTTCTACTTAAGGAAAAGAACAGTACACATATAGCTAGCGACGTCATGCTGTGTTAATACTGCACTTACAGTGCCCATCTAGACGGGTTTTCTAGGAGCTACAAATAATAAATATTCGTTTTGTTTATTATCTATGTACTTATACGTTTCGTCCTTTATAATCGGGACTCATCAGCATAGATATGACTATTCATAGTATCTCTCTCTCTCTCTCTATATATATATATATATATATATATATATATATATATATATATATATATATATAGGCGTGTGAAAATTTAGCATATACTGTCTATTCTCTATGTACACCAACATCTTCAAAGTGAAAGCTTGATGATGGTCAACATGCTACAACATAGCATATTTAAATAAACAACATTTTGCAACATTCCAAAGACCAGGTTTTTAATTATCTTACGAATCTTCTTTTCAAAACAAAAACCTTTGGTACAAATTTCGATCCTGTTTCGTTCAACAGAAGACCAACCGACATTTGTATGTCAATATCGAATCTTTCTTCCATTGGACTCATCAGGAAACCAGAAAGTTCTCAATCAGAAAAATAATGGTGCGTAAGATGAATAACATTTTGATCCGTAGAATGTGGAAAATATATATATATATATATATATATATATATATATATATATATATATATATATATATATATATATATATATATATATATATGTATATATAATGTGTGTGTGTTTGTGTGTGTGTTTGCGGGTGTGTCCCGACCTTCTTTCAGGTGTATCTTGTCGAACTCGGGAATCTTTCTGTTGAACTCGGGAATCTGTACAGAATTTCCAACGGAACCGTTCATTTAATCCATGGGGGCAACATGTTCTGGTTCCGTCAGCCATGACCGGGTAGAAGTCCTAAGTAATTCGCAATTGTAGAATAGTGTCACTTCGAACTGAATTTTACTTAGTATTTTATCTATTACGTCACGGGTCCTTGCGGCCAATTGTAGTATTCATTTTGGGAGCCTTTTCGGCCGATGTAACCTCCGACCTTCTTCTTGTCGAACTCGGGAGTCTTTCTGTCGGCAACATAATTTTAGTAGTTCATTGTGACTTTTTGTATTCATGTTGGTTCAGTTAAAAGTATTGTTTTTATATAATGTTGATTGATTTCCACTTCTTCTTCATTAGCATTAACCGTTTTTAAGAAAGGCACCGAATGTGAATTATACAAATAACACAAACAAAAGATTGAATTATAGACCCTGACACATTGAATTATAGACCCTGATACATTGAATTATAGACCCTGACACATTGAACTATAGACCCTGACACATTGAACTATAGACCCTGACACATTGAATTATAGACCCTGATACATTGAACTATAGACCCTGATACATTGAATTATAGACCCTGATACATTGAATTATAGACCCTGACACATTGCATTATAGACCCTGATACATTGAATTATAGACCCTGACACATTGACTTATAGACCCTGATACATTGAATTATAGACCCTGACACATTGAATTATAGACCCTGATACATTGAATTATAGACCCTGACACATTGAATTATAGACCCTGATACATTGAATTATAGACCCTGACACATTGAATTATAGACCCTGACACATTGAATTATAGACCCTGACACATTGAATTATAAACCCTGACACATTGAATTATAGACCCTGACACATTGAATTATAGACCCTGATACATTGAATTATAGACCCTGATACATTGAATTATAGACCCTGACACATTGAATTATAGACCCTGACACATTACGTCATACCAAAATTATTTTGTCTATGATACTTAATTCAAGTCTGGAAGTAAAAAATACTTACTTCAACTCCAATAAATAATGTTCATCGTATTGGACATCGGACTTTGCGCGGTAAGAATTCATACTTCTCAGCCTCCTATTTCTTGTGGAGCTATAGATATTGCAGTTTATGGAATATTTTCAACGTTTTTTTTAATATATGTTTTTTAATTAATTTCATCCGGATAATGTATACAATCTTTATTCTTACATAGTAAATAAATACCAACAAAAATGATTATTTCTTTTTGTGACCAAAAAATAATAAGACTATAATCTAATATATAAACTAAAGTTAGTTCCCTTCTTCGATTTTACTTATCGATAAAAAGGGAGAAAAAGAAGCAAAGGTGGAAATGGTGCAAACGGAGCAAAAAGAGAAAAAACGTGTATATGGAGCAAAAAGAGAAAAAACGTGTAAATGGAGCAAAAAGAGAAAAAACGTGTAAATGGAGCAAAAAGAGAAAAAACGTGTAAATGGAGCAAAAAGAGAAAAAAACGTGTAAATGGAGCAAAAAGAGAAAAAACGTGTAAATGGAGCAAAAAGAGAAAAAACGTGTAAACGGAAAAAAAGGAGAAAAAACGTGCAAATGAAACAAAAGGAGAAAAAGGTGCAAATGAAACAAAAGGAGCAAACAGGTGCAAATGAAACAAAAGGAGAAAAAGGTGCAAACGGAACAAAAGGAGCAAACAGGTGTAAATGAAGCAAAGGAGAAAAAGGTGCAAACGGAGCAAAAAGAGAAAAAACGTGCAAATGGAGCAATGGAATAAAAAGAAGAAAAGGGAACAAACGTAGAAAAATGTGCAAATAGTGCAAAACGACAAAAACAGTACAAAATAAACAAAAGCAGAAAAAAGTGCAAAAGGAGAAAAAGTGGCAAAATGTGCAGGAGCTGCAAAAGGTTACAAATGAAACCCTAATCACTTGTCAAGTGTAAAAGTAACTCATAAGATCCGAGTAGCAAAGCTGCGGTTAAAGCTACTTGAGCTCCTTGAACAAGTGAGACTGTGTAAAGTAACAGTGAAACACAGAGTCAAACGTAAAAACAGCTTCAACTGCACTCCACCAGCGAAATTACCTTTTAATTTGAAGTTAATCATTTTTGATTTGATTTTCACATGTTTTGATTTGGTGTTCACCGTTTTTACTGTAATGTTTATTTTTCTTTTCAATTAGAAGTTCCCTATGTTTATTAAAAGTTGTACTTTTTGAATTTGAGTTTTAAAGGTTTTTAATTTGAGGTTCACGGTTTTATATTTGATGATGAGTCTTAAGTTTTAATTTGAAGTTAATCATTTTTGATTTGATGTTCACATGTTTTGATTTGGTGTTCACCGTTTTTACTGTAATGTTTATTTTTCTTTTCAATTAGAAGTTCCCTATGTTTATTAAAAGTTGTACTTTTTGAATTTGAGTTTTAAAGGTTTTTAATTTGAGGTTCACGGTTTTATATTTGATGATGAGTCTTAAGTTTTAATTTGAAGTTAATCATTTTTGATTTGATGTTCACATGTTTTGATTTTGTGTTCACCGTTTTTACTGTAATGTTTATTTTTCTTTTCAATTTGAGATTAAGTCTTTTCAATTATAGGTTCCCCTTATGTTTATTTGAAGTTGTACTTTTTGAATTTGAGTTTTAAAGGTTTTTGATTTGAGGTTCACGGTTTTACACTTGATGATCAGTCTTTTTTTTCCTGTGAAATTCACTTCGCTTTTTGAATTTGGAATTCATTATTCTTCTAAAGTTCACCTTATTCACCGTTGATCGAGAGTACAGTTGACATTACAATTTCCGCAATGGCTGAGGCACACACTCT
The DNA here is from genome assembly GCA_963556195.1 of Sepiola atlantica. Taxonomy (NCBI): domain Eukaryota; kingdom Metazoa; phylum Mollusca; class Cephalopoda; order Sepiida; family Sepiolidae; genus Sepiola; species Sepiola atlantica. The sequence continues at coordinate 35,511,688 of OY744543.1, forward strand.
TATAGATCAATTAAAGGGCATTTATTCATTATACATCTATTAACTGGGTATCATTCTCCAAGCATCCAAAGCGATCATAGTCAAGTAGATAAAGATTGATAAAGCGAATGCACTGAGCAGCAACAGAACCCCCTAAAGACCACCCTTTTCTCATTATGGTAGGAGCGGTGGACACATGGTAATGTCAGTGCTAAGCTATCTCGAACTCCGCTTCCTGGCAGGTTTAACCATGTCGGACCAGTTTGGCACCCAGCGGTATTAAAACCTCAACCTGGTTAACTGAGCTCTGGTAAAATTCCAGGAGGAGTCCACATCAGGATCCGTCGTCCTCAAGTCGTCTCTGCCTCTGTGTCTTTGGCAACAAGAGCGTATCGGGCTCAGAATCGCAAATTCATGGAGTGATGATAACGATATTTCTTTTGTGCAATTGTCATTCGTTGTGTGTTCGGTATTTTTTACTCTCACACCCGTCGTATTTCAGCCAAAAATCTCACACCCGTTGTATTTAAATAAAAATGAGATTCTACTTGATTTAGGCGATTACATATGACCAGCTTGAAAAATATCAGCAAAAAAAGAATATATATATATATATATATATATATATATATATATATATATATATATATATATATATATAGTCTCGGAAGTGTCTCAACCATTAAAACTATATATATATAAAAATACAAAAACATTAAACATTTTAGTCCCAAGTCAATCAGTGGAAAATCACTTTTGTAAGTCAATTTACTTTTAACAGTTACTATATTTGTTTGTTTCCAAGAATTTACGCTAGTCTTCACATTATTTAAGGGGTCTGAATTTCTTGACATACTTGTACATGAGTCTTTTGTCTGGATATTGACGACATCGAAATGTCCTCTTCAAACGAGCTTGTACAGTTACCATTGATTCTGTTTTTTCTTTAACTAAAAGTATTTTAAAACTACTCTACTCTTGTTAACGATACCATACTAGCAAAAATGATGACAGTCTATCTATACATAATTATATCAACTTTATTTACATATTGTTGAACAACCAAAAAATAGAGAGTTTAAAAGACAAAAGTTAGCAAGCGTTTAAAGGGTCTACACCAGGGGCGGGCAACCTCCGGCCCGCGAAAGCTTAGCGTCCGGCCCGTCACCCTGCTAGGCTTGATTATTGCAATCCGGCCCGCGAACCTCCCAGTAAAACTCATACCATTTTGGGACATAGACGTAAAAGTAGGTTTCGATTAAGATTTACAGTGGGATGAAAATGTATAAATATCAGCGAGCGAAAATGCATGTATATTTCATTTTTCTTTAACTATTAAGAGATGAAAATAGAAAAAGAGAAAGACAGAGGCAAAGAGGAAACGTGAGACGAGGAAAGGGCATGACACATAGAACTTATGTGAGGTGTGTCAAAACGAATGCTGGATCAACTTGCTACTTCCCCCGTCATTCATTTTTATGATTCCAAAATGGCTCTTCGTCGGCGCCTTTTATAACATCATATACAAAAGTCTCTTGGGAAAAAAATATCAGATTTGTAGAGTGTTCAATGCAATTTTTGTACAATTTATTCATGTAAAAAAAATATAGTAATTCTAAGATTTCGTTTTTCACTCCGGCCCGCGATCTCCTTCCAAAAGTCACACCTGGCCCTCAATCTGAAAAGGTTGGCCGTCCTGGTCTAGACGAAGAAAATGATGTTTTGTCTGTATGTGTATGGACTCGTGGGTCAGTTCGTGAGAAGGTGTATAAGCTGTCGCTACATGATTATGACTTGTGTCGTTTTCTGAGATACCAGTAGAAAAAAAGCCACGGCTGGATTTAGTTTGCCGGTCATTTAGCAGTTAATAATACCATTTTGTGACTGACATATATTCTTGTGACAAGTTGCATTTCTCACTGGCGGGGGTTCTTTGGTTGCCCATTATGTAGCGAACGCCGATAGGTGCTCGACTCCCAGAGGCGACCTTTTTTTTCAATTGGTTGAAGTTCGGAATCGGCAACCAATCGTATTTTTGTTGAAGTGACCAATCAGGTTTAAGTATTTACAACAATAAACATCGAATATTTTAAAGAAAATGTTCTCTTCAGTTGTTTGCTTGTTTGTTTGTTTTTTTGTTTGTTTGTTAAGCGAGTCAGACTTCTACACAGAACTCACGAAGATTATGCCTCAGGATTTTCTGGTCTGCATGAAGTCCTTCTTGTGAGTCGCAGCTATTTGTTAACCTGCAAGATTCCAGTTATTCACCCACAACACCGATGATAGCAAGGATCCATGGTCGCATGTGAAGTCGGGGAAGGTTTGAGACAGAAAAGAACAGCGTAGAAGCGACGTTGACATTTCCACTCAATCGATTGGCGGTTCTCTGCCTGACGCGTCCTTGTTTAACACACGCAGGCGCAGAGACGATCATATCATGACAGATCCTTGTGCCGACTCCTCCTGATTCTAACCAGGGCTCTGTTAGCCAGTTAGCTCCGACACCACCACGTTGCCATCGTCCTTACCACGGTGATGTAGGGTTGGCCGTTAATGGGATGCTGTTGCTGTTTATGTAGCTATTGCTGTTGTACCTATTATTGTTGTTGCTAATGCTGGAGAAGGAGTTCCACACTATAACCTTACTTTCTATGATTCTTGTTCATAAACCTGAAATATTAAATCAATGGCTAATCATTAAAGGTTTATTGACGTTTTAATAGGTGTTATTTTCGTGAGGGTCACTTCAGTTATCATTTCAAGTAAACATCCAAATAACATCGACGTACTAGAAAATCCAGATTTAAATTAATTCTGGAAGTTGGAAAAAAAATATTTCTGCTAGTATTTTTTGCATCATATTCCAGCTACCAGGAAGTGCCCAAGAACGTGGTTCCAAATCTACCCATAATTATACCTAATTAGAATATAGAAAATCCAGATTTAAATTAATTCTGGAAGTTGGAAAAATAATATTTCTGCTAGTATTTATTGCATCATATTCCAGCTACCAGGAAGTGTCCAAGAACGTCGTTCCAAATCTACCTATACTTATACCTAATTAGAATATAGAAAATCCAGATTTAAATTAATTCTGGAAGTTGGAAAAATAATATTTCTGCTAGTATTTATTGCATCATATTCCAGCTACCAGGAAGTGTCCAAGAACGTCGTTCCAAATCTACCAATACTTATACCTAATTAGAATATAGAAAATCTAGATTTAAATTAATTCTGGAAGTTGGAAAAATAATATTTCTGCTAGTATTTATTGCATCATATTCCAGCTACCAGGAAGTGTCCAAGAACGTCGTTCCAAATCTACCTATACTTATACCTAATTAGAATATAGAAAATCTTGATTTAAATTAATTCTGGAAGTTGGAAAAATAATATTTCTGCTGGTATTTATTGCATCATATTCCAGCTACCAAGAAGTGTCCAAGAACGTCGTTCCAAATCTACCTATACTTATACCTAATTAGAATATAGAAAATCCAGATTTAAATTAATTCTGGAAGTTGGAACAATAATATTTCTGCTAGTATTTATTGCATCATATTCCAGCTACCAAGAAGTGTCCAAGAACGTCGTCCCAAATCTACCTATACTTATACCTAATTAGAATATAGAAAATCCAGATTTAAATTAATTCTGGAAGTTGGAAAAATAATATTTCTGCTAGTATTTATTGCATCATATTCCAGCTACCAGGAAGTGTCCAAGAACGTCGTTCCAAATCTACCTATACTTATACCTAATTAGAATATAGAAAATCCAGATTTAAATTAATTTTGGAAGTTGGAAAAATAATATTTCTGCTAGTATTTATTGCATCATATTCCAGCTACCAGGAAGTGTATAAAAACGTGGTTCCAACTCTACCAATACTTATACCTAATTAGAATATAGAAAATCTTGATTTAAATTAATTCTGGAAGTTGGAAAAATAATATTTCTGCTAGTATTTATTGCATCATATTCCAGCTACCAGGAAGTGTCCAAGAACGTCGTTCCAAATCTACCAATACTTATACTTAATTAGAATATAGAAAATCCAGATTTAAATTAATTCTGGAAGTTGGAAAAATAATATTTCTGCTAGTATTTATTGCATCATATTCCAGCGACCAGGAAGTGTCCAAGAACGTCGTTCCAAATTTACCTATACTTATACCTAATTAGAATATAGAAAATCCAGATTTAAATTAATTCTGGAAGTTTGAAAAATAATATTTCTGCTAGTATTTATTGTATCATATTCCAGCTACCAGGAAGTGTATAAAAACATGGTTCCAAATCTACCTATACTTATACCTAATTAGAATATAGTAACTCCAGATTTAAATTAATTCTGGAAGTTGGAAAAATAATATTTCTGCTAGTATTTATTGCATCATATTCCAGCTACCAGGAAGTGTCCAAGAACGTCGTTCCAAATCTACCTATACTTATACCTAATTAGACTAATATGAAGATCAAAGCCAACAGAAGACATACATAGTAATTTACTTACTCATCTTATCTATTAGATAAAACAAAGAATAACTCACCCACATGAAGGATACAGACAATTATCGATGCGCAAATCTCTTATATTTCAAATCAGTTTGGAAATAACGGACTGAGATAATTCCAGTAGTGATCAGAGCAGTGGTACTCATAAAGGAAGGGTTATACATATCCACCATCTGTATCACGTGACTGAAAATTCACGATCTTGAAAATGTGTAGCGATATAAGACTAGGGTGTGTAAAAATAGTTTTTGCATGTTTTCCACCTAAAAAAGAATAAGACAAAAATGTGATATTGTTATATACTTTCTTTAGTCTATTAGCTAAGTTAAAGAAAATGTTACAATAAAATAAGAGTGAATGGAAGAACCAACGTCTCTATTTTATTATTTGCATAAGTTGAATAAAGTTAGTCGCCTGCTTTTGAAGTTAATGGAAATTACTGACAATAATAAAAACACATTTTTACTGTTTCGAACGTCATAACTATTCCTATAAATTAACATTGTATGTATTTAATACAAATTCTTTGATTTAAAAAATAGTATCTTGTGGATAATTGTTCAGTAATAATATGTACATTTTCACATTTATGTAATGTACAAAATTCAAGTCGATCGGATTTTCTTGTTAGACTTAAATAGCAATGCATCTGACGAATCGATATTTAATTTTGATGAGCGATTTCTTCAATTTCATCCTTCTTCTAAATTTGTTTACTCATTGGTTTTAAAAATGACTGGCGACCCGTCTAACACTTTTATTACTTTCTTGTCATTGTCTGTAAAGCTATTTATTAAGCACTAAATTTTAAGATTATAATTATTTTTAATTATTGTTTTATTTTCTTATTATTTATATACTTAAGTTCACTCTAAACAAGGCACATTCCCACTGAGACGTAAGTGGGTACTGCGAATTAGGGGGTAGACTCTTAAGGGCATCTTAAGTGAGAAGTCGTGCAGCGAGATGTTTATTCACATTACATTTAAATTTATGCTGTAACAGTCGGAGTAAAAAATAGGCAGGAGAGGATTCCAAAGGCAAGTAGGTTGAGGAAAGAAACTATTGAAGTAGAAAACTTTCCGGCATCTGAAAACGTCTACAGTAGAAGGGGTGAGATTTTGCTGATTGTCGGGTTGATTGGGGGTATTTACGTTTAGGGGACACAAGTGCATATTTCATTGAAGTACTTGTGAAACAAGCACAGGGAGACAACACTGCAGTGATGGGACAGGGTCTGAAGCTTGGTAGACAGTGTACGTCCTATTAGATTAAAGGATATTTTTTGCACCCTGTCTAAGAGGGAGAGACTAGTGGTTGATGGCAACAATACTCCATGCATGCAGCAAAATGTCACCCCTTCGCTGGTCTTTCTATTCGAATAGCTTTTCCTCAAACTGCTTGCCTTTGGAATTCTCTGCTTGCTCCCTGTTTCCCTGACTGTGCGAACATGCATTAATTTAAATGTAATGTGAACAAACATCTCGCTGCACAACTATTCACTCATGGTGCCCCTATAAGCCTGACCCCTAATGCTACGTAGCCCCTTACATCTTAGTGGCAATGTGCCTTGTTTAGGGTGATTATAAGTAAAGCAAACATAGGTTCCTTATACACCCTCAATGATTCATTTAATGCCAACTTAAAATAAAAAAGAGGATTAACCTTTCTTTGTAATCATTCTGTTTAGTAGAAAGATTTGGCATTGCTAACATTATTTGTATCAGAATACTTTTTTTTCAAAAGTAGGTGGACTATTTATATATTTTTCTACCGTCTTACTTCCATCAGAGACACCAAAATGTTGTTCGAATTAACCTGCTCAAAAGAGTCCAACAGACCACAAACTTGATTACGGTTACAGTAAATCAATACATTTCACCAAAATATGCTCTACTGTAAATCGAGCACGACAGCCAACACAGAATGGAAGATATTCTTCCTTAAGCAGATATGAGTGTATTACGTATGTGTGGCGTATGTTGTGTCAAGCAAGATTTATATCTTGAGTCCCCAGTCTGTTATAACACTGGGAGTTTTCTCTGATCGATAGTTTGATATTTTCCAGATTATTGTTCCCTGATGAATTTCAAAGAGTTAGTAACTTATTTGCTACGATTTATTAAATTATTGGTTTTAGATCCATATATGGAATTTTGGTTTTAATGTTGATATTGTGTAGCGATTATTGTAGCATTAGTCACTTCTTTGTTTCCAAGAATTCCAATGTTGTTCGGTATTCAACAGAAGATGATTGTTTTCGTGATGTAGAGGTTATTGATTATGTTGCGAAGTTTAATAATTAGTGGATCATACAGATCTGCATTTTAAGTGGCTCAAGTGAGGATCTGGAGTCTGTAGACATGACCTGTTGACGTCGTCGCAGACTGCAGAGCAACTCTGAAACTCGTTGGCCGTGTTTCGAGTCAACATGTAAGTGTCTATGGTAAAAACATTAAGTCTGGTAGATTGCCATTGCTTTCTAGTGCCAAATTAATGTCTGTTATCTTAGCGTTATAAATCGATACAGTTCTTTGTGCAGTCTTTGTGCAGTCTTTGTGCAGTCTCTCTCTCTTTCCTTCTCTCTCTCTCTCTCCATATATATATATATATATATATATATATATATATAGAGAGAGAGAGAGAGAGAGAGAGAGAGAGACAGATAGAGACAGAGAGAGACAGAGAGAGAGAGAGAGACAGACAGAGAGAGAGAGAGAGCCCGCCGACCGTTGAGAATTAACTTCCTGCACTGAAGATTGCGTTGGCATGAAAGATCGATGTCTGTAGGTAATAAATAATTAATATTTATTTATACATATTATTATAAGCCCCCTTTACTAAGGGCTGGGCACTCTGAGTGAGTTTAATAACAAGCAGTACAAATAGCTTCATGCAAGATCCAAACACAGTTTGTTGATCACTTTTACTGCTCGTGTAAATTAGCCGCCGACTCGCTATTTACAATGTTAAATTCCTCTTTAATTATTAGCTAATTCCCTATGGCTGAGGGGTTAACGCTCTTGACTACGAATAAGTGGCGATTTGTGATCGGAGTTCGGGCCCGCCGACCGTTGAGAATTAACTTCCTGCACTGAAGACTGCGTTAGCATGAAACATCGATGTCTGTAGGTAATAAATAATAAATATATATATTTATAAGAAAAATATTAAGACGAACCCTAAGGTTCAGAAAGTACCTAGTAACTTATATAAGTAAGAAAATATTATACTCTGACCCCTTCAAAAAGAAACATAAAACAAAGTGACTCCAACATCGAATTTATTTTTACTTTCAAAGGTTTCATATAATGGAAAGAACGAGTAGGGGTAGCACCTTAGAGAGCTTGAATGTAAGAGTACGAAGAATATTGGAATCTTGATTAGGCGTATTGCCACGCAAATTCCAAAGAAAACGACTGAACGTTATAAGCGAACAATATTGGTAAACAGCTGGTGCGAAAATACAAAGTGAATTTCAACGATAACAGGAAGAATCAGGGAGTACTTTAATCTGGGGAGACTTGCTGTCACTCAGACTCAAAGGAAAACACATTTTTACAAGCGAGTGATAACTGATAACGACTGCTGTGAGAGCTCCTAGCGAGTAAGAAATAATATTAATATAACGTCAACAAGATTTAATCTGTAACTAGCTTACCCTACCCGGTGTTGCCCGGGATACAGTGAAGTTATTTTAGGCTGTAATTTTTAGTTGTTTGCACATTTTGTAACTTAAACTTCGAATTAAAATGAGCTATCCCTAATTTATATACTTAGGTGATTGGTACTACTACAGTACATTTTTATATAATCACCTGGTACTACTACAGATGAAGCGCCTAATTTCCGTGACTGCTCGGCGGCAACGATCGGGCAGGTCGCGGAAGCGACCGAGAGCTGCCGAGACGAAAACGAGGCTGAAGCAGTCTGACCGATCAGGTTGCTGCCAATCGTCTGCGCTCAGCACAATCAAAACAAGCGGTAGGAAGACCTTTCGAACCGGCCGCTAACGTATCCGTAAACCCTGACCCTCGACGAGAAAATATATGAAATTCCCCCTCCCTCCCCCCAAAAAAATATACAAAAAACTTGCCTAAATATCATAAGAAAAATAACATACTTCTTTGTTGCCTAAATATCGTAAAAGAAATAGCATTTACTTCTTTGATTTGTGTAAAAAAAAAATTTTAAAAAAATTTAAATGATTCATTTGGCCCACGAAAAAAATATTTAAAAAAAAGTTTATTTATAGTTCTTCAGCAATGGTTTGTTCATTTCTTTTTTTTTTTCATTTTTTTTTAAATATATGTACTTTTTTCTTTTGTATTCTTCGTCTTATATTGTCGTCTGCCACTCTTCCATTTTTACGACTTTCAGTTTTGCTTCAGCTTCGTTTTCGTCTCGACAGCTCTCGGGCGCTTCCGCGACTTGCCCGATCGTTGCCGCCGAGCAGTCACGGAAATTAGACGCTTCATATGGAGTAGTACCAGGTGATTATATAAAAATGTATCACACTAGCAGTCGTATTGGTCGGACTAAGTAATTAAAATAAAAGGTGTAGCTAAATCTGGTTTTTTTTATATTGCCAATAACAAGGTACAACGATAACAAATAAAAAATGGCTGGTCAAAAGCAAAGTTTGATTTGCCAGCTTAAATGCTAGTTGTGTCGGTCTTTGAAAATCTGATAACTTTATATATTAGAAGTTAAAAGAAGATAAGTAATAATGATTTTTGTAGAAGTAAGGGTCTAAGAAAACTCCGCCCCCACCAAAAATAAAACAAAATCCAGAAAACCCACGATGGTTGATGGACTAACATACGGTGTGATAACGAAAGTGTGTGGGAAATGGGAAAGATCCATGGAGTCCGTTAAACAAAAGGATATCGGATTTAAAATAGAATGTTGAGTGGATTCAGAATGTAAAAATAAAATATATAATGTCAAGGATTCTTTCCGGTGATGTAAGATTATGTTACAAATTTTTACTAATAGACTTCGATGAGAAGAAGGTGAAGTAGAAGGTGGGAAGTAGTTGGAAGCTGAGGAAGTATAAAAAACATGGGAATAGTAGTAGTGGTGGTAAGAAAAAGAATTAGTAGTAGTAGTAGTGAAGAGAGTAGTTGTAGTAGTAAGAAAGAATGGTAAAAATAAGAAGTAACAAGATGTAGCGGCGGCTTTAGTATAGAGTAGATATATATAGTAGTAGTAATAGTCGTAATAGTAAAAAAAGAGTCCTTAGTAGTAATAGTAGTAGTAGTAGTGGTAGTAGTAGTAGTAGTAGTAGTGGTGGTAGTGGTAGTGGTAGTGGTAGTAAGATTAAACAATAGTAATAAAAAGTAACAAGGGGTAACGGTGGCAGTGGTAGTAAGTGACAAAATTCGTAGTAGTAGTCGTAGTAGTAGTAGTAGTAGTAGTAAGAAAGAATGGTAAAAATAAGAAGTAACAAGATGTAGCGGCGGCTTTAATATAAAGTAGATATATATAGTAGTAGTAACAGTCGTAATAGTAAAAAGAGTCCTTAATATTATTATTAGTAGTAGTAGTAGTAGTAGTAGTAGTAGTAGTAGTAGTAGTAGTAGTAGTAGTAAGATACAACAATAGTAATAAGAACTAAAAGGGCAGTGGTAGTAAGTGAAAAAATAGTAGTAGTAGTAAGAGGAGTAGCAGTTGGAGGACGTAAAATATGTAGGAGTAGTAGTCGTATTAAGAAAAAGGATGAAGTAGCAGTCGAATTACAATATATGGGAGTAGGAGGAGAAAGTATTATTAGAAGTAAGTAAAAGAGGTAGTAGTAATATAAAAGGTATTAGTAATAAAAAGAGATAGCATTAGTCAGAAGAAAAGTCGTAGTAACAAGAAGAAAGTAGTAGTAGTAATAGCAGTAGAAAGAAAAGTGGTCGTGATAAGTAACAGGTAACGGTGACAATGTAGTAGTAGTAGTAGTAGTAGTAGTAGTAGTAGGAGGAGGAGGAGGAGGAGGAGGAGGAGGAGGATGAGGAGGAGGAAGTAAAATATTCAGTATAGAGAGGGGGAGAAAAATGAAGTAGAAATAGATATAAAAGTTGTAGTAGTATGAGGAGGAGGAGGAAATATTAATTGAAGTAAGAAAAAGAGGTAGAAGTAGTTAAAATAAAGGAGTAGTATTAGTATTAACAAAAAGACGTATTACTAGTAGAAAGAAATGAGTACTTCTCCTCGTCCTCCTCCTCCTACTACTACTACTACTACTAGTAGTAGTAGTAGTAGTAGTAGTAGTAGCAATCAAAAAGAATTATTAGTAGGAAGTAACAAAAGGTTGTAGTGGTAGTAGTATGGAAAAAAAGAAGGCGATGTGAAAGAGGAGAGGACGATGAAGTTAGAAACTATAGGAAGTAAAAATGGGAAGTAGTGGTAATATGACGTAAACATGTAGTAGTAGTAGTAGTAGTAGATGTATTAAAATGGCGCAGTATTGAGTAAAAAGATATAGTAGTAGTAGAAGTCGATGGAGGATAAGGGAAAGAAGTAACAAAATGTAGAAATAGTAAAAGTAGTAGTAGGAGGAAAAAAGAAGAGATGGTGGTAGTTGTAGTAGTACTGAGAAATAGAAAGTTGTTGTAGTATTATGCTATAAGAAAAAAGAAAGAGGTCAGTGTATGTTCTTCTCTTTCTTAATGTGCTTCCATTATTTCCTTTCTTAGTATTATTTTGGTTTCGTTTTTTTCTTAGTACATTTGTGGTATTTATTTTCTTTCTTTCCTCTGTTTATCTCTCTCTTCTTTTTACTTTCCTAATTATCTTCAACTTTTCTTTCCTCCATGTGTTCTGTACCGGCGGGGACATGTCGCACAACCAGACGCGTTATCCCAAGTCAAATGAAAAGGATAAAGAAAAATCTTTCAATGGTTATCCGTTCCCGAACTCCGTTTTGGGTCTCAGAGAAAATATCACTAGATACAATATGCTGAAGAAACAATAATGACGCAGAAGATTATATAAATATATAATGTATGCATAGGGACGGTATGTGAAGAACAAGGGAGAGTAGACAAGGCATAACATAGAAGAACAATATCTTTGTTTATATAAACGAAGATACTGTTCTTCGAATTTGCCGGTGACCACATAAAAACACGTAATTGAACACGGATTAAACAGAGCTGAAAGGGAAAAGATTACGAAATACCAAGGTCTTATGTATGACATGAAAAGAAACTGGAATCTTCGGAAAATATCCATGATACTAGTAATTATAGGAGCAACAAGAATTTCAAAAGCTATCTGGCGAGTATACCCGGTGAACCGAGTGCAAGAGAAATACAAACAAACGGTCTATGACAAGTGTTTTTTAACAGTAGATTTAAAGGGGCGGTTAGAATCTTTAAAATATCTCTATGCTGGAGTGTCTGAAATAGCCGGTGAATGTCTAGCATCCGGTAGGATGCCCATCTCCAGCAAAACGGAAAGAGAAGAGTATATATATATATATATATATATATATATATATATATATATATATATATATATAGCGGGATTTCGGAAATTAAATATTTTTATAGAAGCGCCAGGGTGATATTTTCGCTCTGATAAAAATCGGATTATCTGACAGAATTCAACAATACACTGTTTAACAATGTCTACTAAACAGGTTGATTTCAATTCCGGGTTTAGACTACATGTGGCTTGTCTGAGTTGATAGTTGTGAAAATAGATGAAAGAATAGGTTTCGAAAGGATAACCTTGCAGTGAAACTAACTCAAAGTCGACAAGATGATATTTGTTTTTCCTTCTGTTGAATTGGCGGGGATAGACGGTGGAATCGGATCACGTGACCGTTGATTGTATTAATTTGTCATTTTTCTTATGATGAAAAATTGGGATGGGCCTCAATTGAGAAGGGATTTTGGTTCGAGTGGGGACCGCGCTTCCCTCTGAAGCTCAGACAAGTAAGTTTCGGTATCAGAAGTCTTTGCTTTTCGCGGGGAGGTGTGAAAAAGAGTTTGACTTGATAAATCCAGAGTTGGGGATGAGAAAAAATGGAGTTAAGAGTTCACATATCGATTGTACAATACAAGAGGCTAGGGTAATATTTTGATCTACAGTGACGCCAACAAATTTCTTTAGCTATATTTATGGGATATGCAAAAAATAAAAAAAATTTCAATGCTTAGAGAAACGATAAAAGATTCTAGTCTTTAATTAAAAAAAGGGGGAATATTTTGATGATGGAGCGAACGTTTTGTTTAAAATTGATAAAGAAAATCTCATGTATAAAGTTCAGCACAGGTGAAAATGATCCAATCTGTTAGCAAAGTTGTTTGAAAAATGTTTGGATCATTCTATCGCTCCACCTGGCTTTTGGTCTAATCATCTACCTCGATAAGAATCTGATACATCCTAAGATCATGCATTGTTGGCACATCTCGGGAGGTACCGCTCAGAGTAATGTTTATTGCCTTAACAGAATTCAAATTTGATTTCGCATTCCAGTTGGGGACATTTCTCTTCTGCTCTACACCCCTTTTCTAATATAACATATTTTGCTAGTCTTTCTCTACTCTATCGTTATTTTCAATAAGAAGTGCTCGACTGAGCTTCAATATTTGGTTTCTCCTTGTAAGATATTCATAGCAAGGGCTCGTCTAGCTACCACAATTGCAAAAAAAAAAAGATAATTTTCTTCCTCGGTGTGCTTAACATCAAACTGAATTTCTATTAACAGAGTTTCTTTTCAAGAAATCCCATCTGTGGAACACGTTGCCACAAGGTTGCTTCTCTGGGGGATACAACATGGTCATCTTTAAATCTACTGTTAAAAAACACTTGACATAAACTGTTCTCATAAGTTATCAATGTGTATTTGTCATAATTTCATAATTTTCAATCCTCTCATAATATTCTTCATCATTCAACTGACAATCTAAACATCTCATTAACTCGTATCCTCGAGTGGCTTTTTGCCTTGAGAAATGTTGAGTCATAAGTTAACATTTATTTTTTATTTTTTAGTATTCTCTTCCTTTTAGTGTCTGTATCTGTCTGTTTGTTTCTTTTGTCTTAATATTCTTCTATTGAGATGATTTGGATTATGTTGACTATTATTCTCATATGAGGTGCTATTTACACATTTTTTTGTTTAATTCTTAGTTAGTCTGCGTGTAGCTTTTAACCCCCAGAAAACTGTCACTTCGAACTGGTTGTTACTCAACGTGATTATCTGTAGTCGAGATGGTCTAACATGGATACGAAACAAAGAATAAAATAAAAATTACTTAACAGCAAGAACTCGCTTTACTACCACAACTGCAAAGAACTTTCTTTCATTACCCCATGAGTCTAACATCAAACAAAATTTCCATGAACAGATTTTTTTCCAAGAACTTCCAATCTGTGGAACACGTTTCCATAAGACTGCTTCTCTATTGTAAAAATTCAGTTATGAATGACGGGACGAGAACAATCTACCCGAATGGATAAATAAATGGTTCGAAATCTGTATAGATTCATTCCCGAGTTCGACAGAAAAAATACCGAGTTTGAACAGAGGAACCTAGAGAAGGTAGGAGGTTACATCAGCCGATACGTTGTAAAAATAACAACCGAGATTAGAATAATAGTCCGAATAATCCAGATGATCCAAATTATCAATCGTCAACTAAAAAAATTCCGAAACATTCTTCGATTACAACTTCTTTCTTTTCATTTATTTTTGTTTTCTGTCTTAGAATTTCTTTTTTTCCTTCAGCTTTTTTGTAATGAACGAAATGAAATCGAAATGCACGAATTTATTTTTAATTTATTCCCCCCAAATAAGGGGGCATATTGCCACTGAGACGTAAGGGGCTACTGTGATAGTGGCCAGATTTATGGGGGAGGGTCAACCT
>OY744543.1:35531053-35533553 GCA_963556195.1 Sepiola atlantica
AAAAGAAAGAAAATACAAAGAAAGAGAAAATAATACGCACAAAAAATGAAAGAAAGAAAATACGAAGAAAGAGAAAATAATACGAAGAAACAATAAAAGAAAGAAAATACGAAGAAAGAGAAAATAATACGCACAAAAAATGAAAGAAAGAAAATACAGAGAAAGAGAAAATAATACGAAGAAACAATTAAAGTAAAAAAATACGGAGAAAACGAAAATAATACGAAGAAAGCAGGAAAAAGAATATGAAGAAAAAGAAAATAATTCGAAGAAAGAAAGGGAGAAAGAAAATACAAAGAATGAGAAAATAATTCGAAGAAAGAAAGGGAGAAAGAAAATACGAAGAATGAGAAAATAACATGAAGAAAAAATGAGAGGATAAAAACGAAGTAAAATAAAATCATACGAAGAAAGAATGAAACAAAAAAGAATACGGTGAATAAGAAAAGTATACCAAGAAAGAATGAGAAAAAGAAAATACATCGAAAGAAAAATAATACGAAGAAAGAATGAGAGAAAGAAAATGTGGAGAAAGAGAAAATAATATGAAGAAAAAAATGAAAGAAAGAAAATACGAAGAAAAATATAATAATAAGAAGAAACAATGAAAGAAGGAAAATGAATACGAAGAAAGAGAAGCTAATACAAAGAAAGAATGAAGGAAAAAGGATACGAAGAAAGAGAAGCTAATACGAAGAAAGAAAGAGAGAAAGAATATACGGAGAAAGAGAAAATAATACAAAGAAAGAATGAGATAAAAAAAATTACGAAGAAAGAGAAAATAATACGAAATAAACAATGAAAGAAGGAAAATGAATACAAAGAAAGAGAAAATAACACGAAGAAGGAATGAGAGAAAGAAAATACGAAGAAAGAGAAAATAATACGAAGAAAGAATGAAAGAAAAAGATTACGAAGAAAGAGAAGCTTATACGAAGAAAGGGAGAGAGAGAAAGAAAATAATACGAAGAAAGAATTAGAGAAAGAAAATGCGAAGAAAAAGAATATATTACGAAGAAAGAATGAGTGAACGAGAATACGAAGAAGAAGAATACAAAGAAAGTAAGAATGCAGAAATAGAAGACTATTAAGTAAGAAAAAGAAAAAGATAGACACAAAAAAGAAATGACGAATGTAGAATATGGAGAAGTCAAAGCAAAAAATAGATACATAGAAATAAAAGAGAAAGAAAATATTACGAAAGAAAGAAAGCAAATAAAGGAAAAGGCAGAATATTAAGAAAGAACGAGAAAATAGATAAACAGATAGACGAAGAAAAGAGAGAAAGAAAAATAAAAAAAGATATGAGAAGAAACAAACGAAACTGAGTAAGATAACGAAAAAGTAATAAGGAAGGAAAGTACTAATGTAAGAAGTAGAGGTAGAAAGAAATAAAAAGAGAACGAATAAATGTAAGTATATACAGAAAGAAAAATAACGTTGGCAGAAATAAATAGCAATAAGACGAAAGAATAAAAAAGAAATGCAAGAATCTTCAGAAAAAAAAACCAGAGAAAACAGACAAAAAAAAAGGAAACAAATTGAAAATGAAAAAGAATATCATGAAAGGAAAATAAACTTAAAATAATGAAACAAATAACAATGAAAGAAATTAAAGAGAAAGAGAGAGAGAAGGATACTCATACGAATAAAAAGGAAAGGTAAAAAAAAAAACAGGTGAAAGTCAAAAGAAAAAAAGATAAGAAAAAGAAACTTAAAATAATAAAACAAATAACAATGAAATTAATTAAAGAGAAAGAGAGAGAGAGATACTCATACGAATAAAAAGGAAAGGTAAAAAAAACAAAAAAAAAACAGGTGAAAGTCAAAAGAAAAAAGGGAAGAAAAAAAAGATAATATTAAAAAAAAGAAGAATGAAATTGAAAAAAAAACGAAAATGCGAGGAAGCGTTTGAGATCGAACGCGGTCCTAGCGCGGGTCTGGCGGTGTGCGCCAAGTCACATGACCGACTGCTGTGGTGTGACGTCATATTCAATCGTTGGTGCGCGCGCGATCGATGCCCGTGCCGTTCGCCTGTCCGCCTGTCTGCCTGTAACGATGGAGCTAGAGAGAGGAGGCCTGACGACACAGCTCGCTAACTTGCCGTGCGGATCTCCGGGACTTTTACCTGAACAGCGCGCATCTTTTTCGAATATCAGCAACGGTCATTGTGGAGAATACCGACAACAGCATCTGCATGCGACACGCCGTTTGGTTTCAACTTTTCGCCTGGTCAACATTATTACTGTGCGAATCGCATCGCGAATCTCATCGGATATTGTTTATTCGTCTGCTGCCCCGGGATCGGCCAAACATTTCGCATAAGACTCTTTCTTCGAACGACCTGGTGGTAAGTACACGATGCCCATAATATATATATATATATATATATATATATATATATATATATATATATATATATATATATAAGGAAAAATTATGTACATTAAAAAAAATCGTAAATAAATGAATTTTATTCTTAAATAAAATTTTAAAAGCG
>OY744543.1:35546053-35551053 GCA_963556195.1 Sepiola atlantica
AAACGTTACAGACGAATGCAAATATTATTTAGGGAGACGGATGGACAGAGTCATTTAGAGAGATGCTTGGGCGCATCTAAAATAAGCTACGTCCATTTAATTTGCGCGTTTAGCGATGGAAAATTGATTTCAAATCTAAGCGTGACAACCAATGCCGGTTATCAGCGAGAACTCAATGATGAACAGATGTTGCCAGAACGCAAAAGAGGCGGGGATTACTGGAAATCTGGAGAGACTTGCTGTCATTCAGACTCCAGGGAACACTACCTGTAATTGCCATTGAGTGATCACTGATAAAGAGTTGTGTCAGAACTCACCGTGAGTAAATAATAATGATGGAGGCTTATTGCCACCCAAATCCCATAAAAGACCAATGGTTCTTACCAGCGAGAAATCAATGGTAAACGGCTGTTGCGATACTTCAAGGTTATTTGCAGTGGCTACCAAAAAGAGGTGGAGAACATTGGAAAACTGAGGAGACTTGTTGTTACTCAAACTCGAGGTAATACCAACGGCTGTCGGTGAGCAATCACTGATGACCTATGTGAGAACTCCTAGTGAGTACAAATAATAATAATAATAATAATAACAAAAACAACATCAAGTGAGTTACAATAATAATAGGATGGACCGCAAGGTACTGTACTGGAATATCTGGGGTTACTTGTTATCACTCACGCCCCAGGGAAAGCTACCGATTGTCATCTACGGAAAATCACAGAGAACTTACTCGTGTGAAAACTGTAAGCGAATAATACAAATCCCCCCCCCCCACCAACAAAAGATGCATTGGCCTCATCGGTTGGTTTCACGGAAAGTGGAAAGTATATGTGAAGGACTGGAGAGAGTATTGATTTACTCCTCGCCAGGAGTTAGGCACAAGGCCAGTTTTCATCTTACTCCCACAAGTAAGATGTGACCCAAGGTCGGGTCGAGAAAGTAGGGTTTGAAAAGCCAGCGCTCGAGAGGTGAGCACTCTGGCCATTTAAAAATTGCCTGGGCAGTCCCGTCGGCATTCCCCGGTAGGGGCGCCTCAGACAGTAAGCAATAAACTTACTCCTCCCCAAAGAGGGGAGGCAAAGCCTGGGAGGGTGGACCTCCTAGAACTGCACAGGACAGGCGTGCAGTATCCATCGGAACAGATACTACACTTTGATCTTAGCCAAAAGGCCAAGAAGCCCAATTTATTTAGGCAGGTTTTATTTACTCCTCCCCAGGAGTTAGGCACAAGGCCAGTTTTATCTTACTCCCACAAGTAAGATGTGACCCAAGATCGGGTCGAGAAAGTGGGGTTTGAAAAGCCAGCGCTCGAGAGGTGAGCACTCTGGTCGTTTAAAAATTGCCTGGGCAGCCCCGTCGGCATTTCCCGGTAGGGGCGCCTCAGACAGTAAGCAATAAACTTACTCCTCCCCAAAGAGGGGAGGCAAAGCCTGGGAGGGTGGACCTCCTAGAACTGCACAGGACAGGCGTGCAGTATCCATCGGAACAGATATTACACTTTGATCTTAGCCAAAAGGCCCAGAAGCAGGCAGGTGAATTCCTTTGGACAACTTCATCTTTATCTACAGATGAAGATTTTACAAACCTTGGGAACTCACCAGACCTTAGGCATAGCGCCCGTTATGTAGGGGGAGGGGGGTCGGGAATAAGTGAGACAAGCTGTTCAATGTTTTTTATTTCAAAATTTTTTACAAACAACAGAAAAGAACATTTGCTGACTCTAAACTAGATTCTTGCACCAAAATACCGCATTCACTCTGTGGGTGGATCCCTACTTAGAATATCCCCCAAAAACAGCGATGTAAAAAAGGAATTATCGTGGGAGTTGGAAAAAATATTAAAAACACCCAAAAAGAAAGAAAAATAAAGAACAAAATAAAATGATAAAAAAGTTAGTATGGCCCGGTTTTCCCTCATGGCTAAGTGTTAGTCCGCCCACTGTTTTCCGGCACGAGACCGAAAACAAGCGGGAGTGGGAACTTAAGAGAGGAGTGTTCAAAAAATAAATTCATCGGGAATGGGATCAAGGGGTGGATGGCTTCTTCGAAGATAGTAATGCCAAGGGTTTCAAAAGACCGGGGACAAAATAAAACAGTGGAAGTGGGAATCTTTGGAAGCTCTCTAGTGCCGGCAAAAATAAAATAGGGACAGGATATCTCTCATTCCTACTAGTTTAAGAGTTTACCAGTTTTTTTAAATAAATCAAAAAACTCTACAGGGGTGAGTTCCGTAGAACCCAGTACCGCGCGTGTCATAACTATGGAGGGAACACGAACTCAAACTTGGCGCCTCGTCGGATGCACAAACTAGTGTCATGCACCCATCTCCTATTGAAATCCATGCGATGTAATCGTTTCCAATCGCATCTGATCTTCACTTTAAGTTGGTGTTTAAAGTAAACTACCAGATCCCGATCCGAAACAGATCCAACCCCATGAACCTCATCAAGACGTGTAACCCACGTCACTAGTCTTGCTACGGCTAGGATGGCTAGAAACACCATTCGTTTCTCCCCAGATCACGGCGGTGCTGCGTTGTTGATGACAGATGCTACATCCAGGACCATCGGTTGCTCGGCGTCGATGCGGGCCGTCACCTCCCTGACGTATTCCCAGAGATGTCGAAGTTTGCTGCAAGTGAAGAAGGCGTGCTCGGCCGTTTCTTATTCGTCGTCTTCACAGCGCGGGCATAAGGGGACGTCCCTTAAACCATCTCTGCGTAATCTGCCATAGAGGGGCAGTGCGTTCCGAACCAGTCGCCAGGTCAGAGAATACTCAGAATTGTTGAGATAACTCTGGCCCGGCGCCCAATTCCACTGGGAGCGGGCCTCCTCCCTCGACAATCCAAGCCCTCCTCAAGTGGGTCCGAAGCGGTACCCTCCACTAGATCCCGATATAAGGCCAAGACTGGAAAGTAACGGCAAGTACTAGAATAATGAGGTGGTTTATTATGACTCAGATTCCAGGGAAAACCACCGGTTTTTATCAGTGAAAACCACTGTAAATCGTTGGTACGAGAACCTTGTCAATGAAAATATAATTGAATAAAATAGAAAGTACTGGATAACTGAGGAGACTTGCTGTCACTCAAACTCCAGGGAAAGCTGCCGATTGGTATCACATGATACGACGAGTGTTATAAGTCTAAATAAATAAATACAAAAATAAATTAATAAATAAATAAATAATAATAATAATAATAATAATAATAATAATAATAATAATAATAATAATAATAATACAAGACAAAATATTTGTAGAGGGTCGAGGAGGATGAGAACACCGAGGAGGGACAGCACAGACCAGACTTCCGCTGGAAAAGTGCGGAGAGTGCTGGAACCTTGGGGAGGCTTATTGCCACCCAAATGCCAGATAAAACCAATGGTCCTTACCAGCGAGAAATGAATGGTAAACGGCTGTTGCGATACCGCATCGTTATCGAAAAGAGGTGAAGACTACTAGAAATCTGGGGAGGCTTGTTGTCACTCAGACTCCAGGGAATACCTCTGGTTGTTGTTGGTGAGCAATCACTGACGATGGTCTGTGTGAGAACTCCTAGTGAGTACAAATAATAATTATTTTGCCACCGAGAAATCAATGGTAACCGGCTTTTGTGATAGCGCAAAGTTATTTGCAATGGTTATCAAAAAAGGGTGGAGAGCACTGGAAATCTGGGAATACTTGTTGTCACTCAGACTCCATAGAACACAAACAGCTATTATCAGTGATCGATTACTGATGATTTCCTGTGTGAAAACTCCAAGTGAGTAAATAATGATAGAACCAAGTGAGACAGAAAATAAGTACTGGAATATCCGGAGAGACTCCAACTCCAGAGAAAGCCACCGATTGGTATCACGTGGAACGACTGGTGTGATAACTCCGAATGACTAATAATAATAATAATAATAATAATAATAATAATAATAATAATAATAATAATAATAATAATAATAATAATAATAATAATAATAATAATAATAATATCAAATAATCATTTAAACATGAAACAATAAAACACACATAACAAATCTAAACGCTTGTAAAATGAGCTTCAAATAAACGCTTAGCTTCTTTCATCATATTTATAATCGATTTTGACGTTTTCTTTGGCGATTCCAATAAATCAACCTGCGCTTTTTTCATAGTATTTGAGATGCGTTCACGACTCACTAACAGAAGCTGTGCTCGTTCGTTGGTCTGTCATACTTCATCTTAAAATAGCAGTTTCGTAAGTCTGTCACGATTAAGTTTGAAATAGAATCTTAGTCCGTCCATCCCGTTTAAGTTGGAAATAGCAATTTACGTTTGTTTAAAATAGCATTTTCGTCTGTATATCAAACTTTCGCTTGAAATGTAATTTTCGTTGGAAGACAGTTCAACCCGCCCAGCATAAATGCCGTATCAGGTACAAGAGAGTAACCAGACACCGCTCTTCTACAACAAGCCGGTATGTCTTGTATATTGTAGTATTCCTGCTATGCTTAGAAGAATGACGACACGTTGATATATAAAAATATAATGATATATCGTTAGTGTCGGTGGCGGCGAATGAGTGTGGTTTAGTGAGGAAAGAAGCTGCACGCACAGGAATTCAACAGTGTTTTTTTTTCTCGAGCCCAAATCGCAAGTCAACTCACAATCAATTTCGGGTTGTTACTATATAACAATTTGTGACATCCAGATCTCCACCTGCAAAAGCCCACTGTGGGACTTCGTCGTCAATGTCGTCAAGCTTTCAGGGCGTTTTATTCGGCGACGGGGTATTTTCTTCTGCCGCTAACTTTTGCAGGTGGTTTCAATCAATCAATTATTTTATTTCTGACAATCTTCTATCTTTGTTTTTACCGACCAGGTCGCTCATTTTTATTTTCGACAGTGAATCATGTTATGTTGTTTTGGTTTTTCGGCCAGATGCGTATCCGTGTTAAGTGCGCCTACTTCTGTCAAATACTTTTTCAGTACACCCGGCCTAGATATTAAACCATAGAAGTGTACATC
>OY744543.1:35556053-35578553 GCA_963556195.1 Sepiola atlantica
GAGAGATTGAGATAGAGAGATAGAGAGACAGGGAGAAGCATGTACGCATGCGTGAAAACGCATACAGATTTTCTATTTTCTCTTTTATTGAATTTTTATGTTCGTTCGACATTTTTTTTTTGTTGCGGATAAACACCCAGTCTTTTTTTCCTCATTATTCCGTAAATCTATTTTCATTCTAGAAAGATAATTTTTTTCTTATTTATTTATTTCAATTTTTCCTCATCATGTTGTCATGTTCAGTTTTTATTATATGAGTCTGTCTCAACAGAACGGTTCGACATTCTTTATTTCTTTTTGTTGTCCTCTTTTTAAAAAGTTTCTCTTTTTTTCTCTCGTTTCTTTCTTTTCATCTTCGTTTCACTCTTTATTCTTTATTTTTATTTGTTGTCCTCTTTTTTATAAAGTTTCTCTTTTCTTTCTATCTTTCTTTTTTTTCACTCGTTTCTTTCTTTTCATCTTCGTTTCACTCTTTATTCTTTATTTTTATTTGTTGTCCTCTTTTTTATAAAGTTTCTCTTTTCTTTCTATCTTTCTCTTTTTTCTCTCGTTTCTTTCTTTTCATCTTCGTTTCACTATTTATTCTTTATTTTTATTTGTTGTCCTCTTTTTTATAAAGTTTCTCTTTTCTTTCTATCTTTCTTTTTTTTCTCTCGTTTCTTTCTTTTCATCTTCGTTTCACGCTTTATTCTTTATTTTTATTTGTTGTCCTTTTTTTATAAAGTTTCTCTTTTCTTTCTATCTTTCTTTTTTTCCTCTCGTTTCTTTCTTTTCATCTTCGTTTCACTCTTTATTCTTTATTTGTTGTCCCCTTTTTGAAAAGTTTCTCTTTTCGTTCTATCTTTCTTTTTTTTCTCTCGTTTCTTTCTTTTCATCTTTGTTTCACTCTTTATTCTTTATTTTTATTTATTGTCCTCTTTTTTAAAAGTTTCTCTTTTCTTTCTATCTTTCTTTTTTTTCTCTCGTTTCTTTCTTTTCATCTTCGTTTCACTCTTTACCGTGTTCCTTTTCATGCTTGTCTTTTCTTTTACTTTTTTGGTTCTCTTATCTTTCTTTCCTGTTTTCTTTACTATCTTTTTCCTTTTCATGTTTTTCGCTTTTATTTCCTGCTAAGTTTTCATTTTTTTAGCTTTATGTGATATTTAAATTTCTTTTCATTTTCAATCTTATTATATTCCATAAAATCTTCTCAGTATAACTATATTTTCCTTTTTTTTCTTTTCCAGTTTTCGTTGTTCGTTTCTTTCACTTTTCCTGTTTCCGTTCGTTTTTCACTCCCTTTCTGTCACCCTATCTTTATTTCATTTTATCTGCCCGCTTTCCTTTCTAATTTGATTCCTTATTTTCGGTATTTCTTTCTTTCTATCTTACTTTTCTTTCTTTCTTTCTTACTTTAATTTTCACATACATTGAATTTTTATCTGATTAATTCGCCTCATCATTTTCGTTCTATTTTCCTTTACCCTCTATACGTTATTTCTGTTCCTTTTCATACCCGTTCTCTTTCTTTATAAGTTCTTTGTTCTTTCAATTCACTTGCAATTAGTAGTTTTAATTGATAAACTCACATATAACAACCGGTGGTTTTCTTCAGAATTTAAGCGACAACAAGCCTCATCAATGTTTCAGTAGTCTCTGTACCCTTCCAGGTGAAGTCTAAATGATTCGTTCCGGCAAAAATGTCGAAGAGAAATGTTACATTTTTCGAACAAACACGGATAGAAAAAAGGCAACATGTTTTATAGTACAATAAAATGCAATTGCATTTAAAGAATGAAATATTAGCATTATATGCATTATACTCATCACCACTAAATTTCGTACAATGGTCGTTTTTGCTACTTTTCATCGAGCAATCACAAAACATTCTGACGTAATATATGTATATATAATATATTTGACCCAGTCTGGCAAAATAAAAATAGAAGCTCGCCTGTCTCATTCCCACTTGTCAATAACGAGTGAGCAAAGACATTTATTTTATTGATGAATACACTGTTAGTTTAAATGATGAGCATAAATGTGAAAATACAAAAAGAATATTAGAGTAGAGAGGATATATATATATATATTAGTAGTAGTAGTAGTATGTTTAAAAAAAGCTGAAGGCAATGCAAAGTGCCGGTTAGGTTGTTAGCTGGAAGGAACAAAATAATAAAGCGAAATGGGACTTACTATTTATTTTTTCTGAAACTTCCAGTTTGATAGATTCTCTGCACAGACGGAGTTTTCTTTTGGTGTTTATTATTTTTGACAAAGGGAAGTTTCTTTTTTTTCCCGAAATATTAAATAAATGATTTTTAATAATCATCCGGACAACACACAAACAGCTAACACCACACTTGCTGTTATGTAAGATTTTAAGAAAAAATAAGAAAAAGTAAGTCTCATTTCGTATTCGATTTATTATTTTTGTTCCTTCCAACTTACATCCTACCCGGCACTTTGCATTGCCCTCAGCCTTTTTAAAACATAGTACTACTATTCCCATTGATAAAGCTTACAGAAAAATAAATAATGTGCCCACGTTACTCACCCTGTTGCTTAGAATACATATTCCATAATTCATAATGATAAGTTCAATAGTTTAGGATTTTACCAAGCAAATACATATTATTGGCGCTCACGCACCGATCCTTTAAAAATGTATTACTTAATATAACTCAAAGTTTCTTTCCACTAAATTTTTCTATCTAACTTAAAAAAAAATTTTTTTCGAGGGCGGGGTGACTATGGGTGCGCGCATCTTCTAAATGGTTACGTTTACAAGAAAAAAGAATGTGCCCATTTTACTAGCTGTGTTTCACTTTTAGGTCAACCCCGCCCTTTAAGGTGCCATGCAAACCCTTTGATCCAAATACACCCATTCGCTATATAGCTATGCTACCAATACAAAGCTTTTTTAGTTTCAAAATTATGAGAAAACATTCCGACCATCAATTGAAATAACTGATAGAGAGTTTAATGTTCACCGGTAACAAGAATTGGAATCAATACATAGAAGATACTGCCAAGTCTGCTGTAAAGAAGGTGGGCCCACTTTACCAGGCTAGAAAACTTCTCACACCTGCAAGTATCCTATATCTCTTTAAAACCACCATTCACCCGAACATGGAGTAGTGTTGCCACATCTTGGCTGGTGCACACAACCACTAGTCTCTCCATCTTGGACAGGGTACAAGAAAACTGTCTACCAAACTTCATCCTCTATCTCATCGCCACAATGTTTATCCCTGTGTTTGTTTTAAAGGTACTTTCGTGGAATGTGCTCAAACGAAATTACTGAACTTTTACAACTTCAACATAAATATAATTGACAACCCCGACTAGCAGCAAAATCCCACCCCTTCACGCCAGAAATCTTTATACTTTAATAGCTTTTTTTCTCGGACAGCTGCTTCTGGATTTCCCTCCCTGCTCCCTGTCTCCCCGATTTTTGATTCTGGTCAGCTACAAATGGATTATTTCGTATTGGTCAGCAATGAATTTTCAGGCAACGAAGGAAAAGTGATCGTGCGTGGTTCTCCATACACATCGGAAAGTATGATGATCAAGAACAGCTTGATCATTGGAAAAAGTTCCGTTCTAAAGAGTAAGCCAACTAAGACGGCTATCATTTTGCCTTTCGGAAATGGCATGAGGGTACAGAACATCACCTTTGCCAGCTTCAGCAATCAGACTGCCGCTTTGGGGCTTACACGTGTCGACGGAAAATGTAACGCTGACTGTGGTGGATTCATGTACCAAACATCCGGGCTTAAATTCATTAATACACCAAACAAAGCAATATTTCAATGGAAGGTAAGTGTTATGGTGATCTACCCTATTGTGTCATTACATGGACTCTTCCCGACACTATGAATAGTGATAATGGTGGTAACAGACAGAGAGAAAAAGAGAAAGAGAGAGAGAGAAAGAGGAAGCGAGAGAGAAAGAGAAAGCGAGAGAGAAAGAGAGAGAGAGAGAGAGTCAGTCGCTCTGACAAATCCAAAAGCCGTCTCTTCTTCTGCACTGTGTAAATCGCACCCCTTCACTGCAGAGGTACCCAGATGCTGAAAGGCTCTCTTCTCTAATAGCTTCTTTACTCAAACAGCTATCTTTTGAAATTCCCTCCCTGCCCCCTGTTTCCCTGACTGTTCAAACATGAAGAAGGTTGATTGTAATATGAACAAACATATTTCTACACAACTCTCCACTTAGGATGCCCTTGTAGGTATGGCCTCTAATTAACAGTAACCGCTTACGTCTCAGTGCAATTGCCTTGTTTTGGGTTAATGAAAGTAATATATATATATATATATATATATATATATATATATATATATTCCTCTATTTTAAGACGGTGTATAACGTTTTCTTTCGTCATTCAATTCCCAAATGTGGCTGTTTACGCATATGACGAGACCTATCTAGGTCGAAATAATTTATATTGCTGACAGCCCGAATGTGTGTTTATATTTTTTTCTTTTAAAATTTATTCCTGCTTTGTTAAAAGGTATATTGAGCTCTCTTATTCGGATTTCCAGCGAAATCACTCAACTCTGCACTATAGGCGATTAAGAACATGTATTTATATATATATATATATATATATATATATATATATATATATATATATATATATATATATATATATATATATATATATATATATATATATATATATATATAAGTGCTTCTACTTATTCTTGTTTCATATGTTTTATGTATGGAGTTAAAATGTGCATTTCGTTATGTTATTGTAACATATTGTTAAAGTTTTATCAGAATAATTCGTCTTATGTAAAATCACGCTTTTTAATGTTCCAGTGTTACATTTGTATTTTTTTTTTATTATTAAATAACAACGTGTTCTTTTTCTTCTTCATCTTCTGCTTCGACCAAAAACTTCATCGGATGTCTTTCTTTTCACATTTTCTGGCTAAGAAAAAGTGTAGTATCTGTTCTGATGTTATACTTAATATTTTATGTCCTCGGTCAGTGGATGAGGGATCCTTCTAAACTGAAACAATTTTTATTTTGCCCCAATCTAAGGTGCCATTTTGGGGGGAGCTAGATTTTTCCCACATCAAAAAACCGAGCGTTTTTTCTAACTCTTCCCTCGTGGGGAAACAAGTAAAATAGGGTCTTCCCTTCCCCGGTTAATTTATCTAGTGTTTAGTCTAAATTGAAAAGCAAATAATTTATTTATTTTTAGACATTTGTAAGAATAGCGTAACGATATCTCTGTGTGGATTGTAGATTTGGCATGCTGGGTTTCAAGTCATATTCGTTAATATCCCTGTGAAAGGCATGAATCCACCTTTTCCCCGTAGCTATAGGTGAAATAATAGGGCAGACAACAATAATCGAAGAGAAAGAAATCTCCAAAAGAAATCCAGTCCTTCTCCGTTAAATCCAGTGTTGCACCCAGTCGTCTTTGATTTCTTTGTGCCACTGATGCCGGGTCAGAAGTGCCGTTGGAGATTACTGACCCTTGCTTCGCTATAAACTTCTACTGACACAGATACCCTTTCAGATTGTATCATTTGGCTCTACGTAACACGTAGATATATATTCGACGAGTCAGACCGCGTGTGCGCTTTAATGTTCCGGCATATAAAAAGTACGGACACACAACGCGATAAATCTAATTTCTTTTAAGTTCAGAAATTAGCCGATAAAATAACGAAAACTTCAAATCTAGAATTCTATTGTAAAAGCTTATTTTAATTGAAAGCAAGAAAATTAGGCAGAGATCACCTTACGTACCAAATGCAGAACTTTTGGTTTTAGCAAACATAACCATTTTGAAAATGGCGTTTATTGTTTGTCGTTCTAATTCTTATCTGATCTGTCACAGCATTCGTACGGAGTGGATTGTGTCGGCTCCAAGTGAATTCACAGCATCGAATTCATTGGAGTGTCGTGGGATGGTACAA
Organism: Sepiola atlantica; assembly: GCA_963556195.1. Taxonomy (NCBI): domain Eukaryota; kingdom Metazoa; phylum Mollusca; class Cephalopoda; order Sepiida; family Sepiolidae; genus Sepiola; species Sepiola atlantica. The sequence continues at coordinate 35,561,975 of OY744543.1, forward strand.
AGGTCCGCGAAAATAGTTTACGTCTATATTCGTAAGCCGTTATACGTAACATACTTCCGGTTGAGACTCACTGGAATTCTTGGAGTAACAAGAGGCGAGCAATGAATCAGTTTGAGGAAATGCCGACATATTGCTATATCTATCTGTGCATGCCTATCTATCTATCTATCTATCTATCTATCTATCTATCTATCTATCTATCTATCTCAATCAAGCTTATATATCTACGTGCAGACGGAAGTGACGTCATACTATTAGGGCGAAATAGATCGTTCGTTATATTGGCCAATATAATAATAAAAATTCAAATAGAAAATTAAAACTTTTTATTAACGAATGAAGGAACGTAAACAAGGTTGGAGAAAAAAGAGAGTGTTCAATTAATCTAATCTGACCTCTGTGATCGGTGATGGCATTCAACCCGGTTTAGGTTGAGCCGTCTTCAAGTAAATTCACAGCGTCGCGAGTAAATATCATAATAGTTAGTGTCGTGGCATGATACAAGAGTCTCCGAAAATAGTACGCCTCTATATTGGTAAGTCTTTATACGTAACCAACTGGTTGTTTGAGAACCCCCCCCCCTGGAACGCTTACAGTAACCAGCAGGGGGCAGCATACATTACTTGGTATTTAGGAATGGTCACTATTCGGGGACTGACCAGATTCAACGTAGCCTAACTTCGGTGATCTTACGAGAACCGATGTGTCTGGTAACATGGATTGGAACAAATACATTGAAGACATTGCCAAGGTTGCCGCAAACAAGGTTGGCTCCCTCTACCGTACTAGTAAACTCCTCACACCTGACATTATCTTCTATTTCTACAAAGCCACCATGCGCCCATGCATGGAGTATTGTTGCCACATCTGGGCTGGTGCATCATCCGCTAGTCTCTCCCTCCTTGACAAGGTCCAAAAAAGAGTCGCCAACCTAATAGGTCCCTCACTGTCAACCAAGCTCCAGTCCCTGTCCCATCGCCGCAATGTAGCATCCTTGTGCTTGTTTTACAAATACTTCAATGGATTATGCTCCGATGAATTGGCTACTCTGGTGCCCCCTTGACGTAAATTCACTAGACCAACTCGGCAATCAACTTAATCCCATCCATTCACTGTGGAGGTCCCCAGATGCCGGAGAGCTTTCTACTCAAATAGCTTCTTTCCTCGTGCTGCTGGACTCTGGAACTCCCTTCCTGTCCCCTGTTTCCCCGACAGTACTGACATGCAGAAATTTAAAATTAATGTAAACAAACATCTCGCTGCGCAGATCCCAGTTTAGGTTGACCCCCCCCAACCTTCTCCCCTTTTCTTTCTTCTCAGTAGCCCATTGCGTCTACAGTGGCGGCCTGTCTTGTTTGGGGTGAACTACGTTAAAAAAATAATAAAAAATTATAGTCGTCGAACCTTTCATAGACACTCTTGATTCATATCAGCATGAATTCATTAACCAGTGTCTTTCAATGCGTTTGAGCAGATACGCTTCTTCTTGTGAGTGTGTTGCGCATATACGTCTATGTGTATGCGTGCGTTTCTGTAAACAGCCAAGTGTCCATGTGTATGCGCTTTTTTTTTTTCGTATTTCGAGTCACTTCTGCCAACAATGTTGACTTGAGGTCATATATCTAATAATTGTTTATCTGATTTCCAGTACACTATCTTTCAAATTTGTCGATGCGTTTTAATGAAACACTTTCGTGGTGTGTTAATGTGTATTATTGATTTTCACTGGAGGTTATGAGAGCACAGCATTTATGCTGGTTTCTTTAACTATCTTGCAATATATAATAACCCAACCTTGTTCAAGTTATATTTCCATGTGTTTATTTTTTTTTGTTGACCACATGATCAGCAACGGCTGCTTAAGATCAAGTCTTAATGGCCAATGCTTTTAAGAAGATGAGTAGTCTCAGCAACAACAACAAGTACATGTTCTGCCACACAGAAGTAGCCACCTGACATCTCATTGTAAGGTTCTGATGGGGGACGGCTAGTATCCAATGCGACACAATGGAGTGTGTAAATATATCCGCTAGACCATCTGTAAAAAGTTAAATATCCAGTGTAGCAGCAAGTCCTGGGAACGTATACCAGAAAGAATAGTTGGAAATATGTCATACCCATCCACTATGTCTATGCAATTCCTACAGATACATACCTAGAAAACGGAACTGTTAAACCTTGCATAGTGATATGAGAGAAAGTAGCAACCCTAGTTGAAGTCAGTATCCCTAATGATCCTGCTTTAAACAGAGCTGAGAGGGAGAAGATGAGGAAATACAAAGGTCTTATGTACGACATGAAAAGAAACTGGAATCTTAGGAAAGTGCCCATCATTCCATTAATTATAGGAGCAACCGGACTCATGAAAAAGAATTTCAAAAACTGGCTAATATACACGGTATACCAAATGCAACAGAGATACAAACCATTACGCTTAAAGGGAGAGTTAGATTCTTAAAATGATCTCTCGGTGGGAGTCTCTGAAATAGCGGGTCTTGAATCCGGTAGGATTCCCCATCCCCAGCAAAAACAAACAGATAAGAAAATTTAATCGCTTCATAAAAAAAATGACAGGGTTGTTATATTTGGTTATTCTTTTTTGTGTCAGATATATATTAATTTTAATACGTGTCCAGTGCCCAATATAACGATGTTTTGAAAATCGATGGCATAACGTCGTGATTATGTTCTATATGTGTAAGGACGCCGCTTTCTGTATGGCATTGCTTTTGTAATAGCTCCATTACAAGTCGATTTCTGTTGTGGTCCCTTTCTTTCTCTGTGTGCTCTTTGCATTATGTTGTTCATATTTATTCACCTGTATTTGAAGAGTTCGAACACAAAACGCGATAAATCCAATTCGTTTAAATTGAGACCGTAGACAATAAAAACACGAATATATTAAATCTAGACTTCAAATTAAAGCTGATTTTAATTGAAATCAAAAAGAAAATTATTTCGGTATCATATTATGTAACACATAGTTTTGGGGTATTTTCGAGTGTTGAAATGCAACACTTTTTGTAGGGAGAGTTTCGTGATTTTTAAAATGGCGTTTATCGCGTTTTGCATTTGAACTCTTCATTTGTTCTATTGTATTTCTGTTATCTGATATAAGGACGACCAGCATGCTGGCTATGAAACGAGCCCCTGGCGACCATGACGCTCAGATCTTCCTTCTGAGTCCCACGGCTTTTATATTTGCTTGATGTTATTTTTTCATAGTTTTGTTGGGATATGTAACTGAAATTGTCCAACAGAAAAAAGAAGAAGTCAAGTCGAGGTCGGGTTAAGATAACAAGTGTATTAACATAAAAGGTACAAAGGTAAGGACACTGACTGGCACTCGGCTAGACAGTTACAATACTGTCCCTTTTCTCGCTGGTGATTGTCTACTCGCACTATTTATGGTGAGAACCGGTGTAATTTCCCTTCTGTTAGAACGGCCGGTGTAACAATAACAACACTAGATCCAAGTTTATTTTACTTGTGATCCTATCACAGATATACTGTTTATCTATCTTATATGTAGAAATAACAGTGCACTATCACGCACATTGTACGTGTTAGATGTTTTTTACCAACAAGTCACCGCTTATCAAGGCCGAAATGCCACTTGAGGATAAGGGTTAATGAGTTTGTCAGGTAGACAGTGGGACAACATCGTGGTGATTAGTAACGATGGTTGTAACTGGCCAGCATGTGATTATTTAAGAGGACGGCTCAACAAAAATTTGTTAACATTGGACTTGAAAACGACCATGTTGTAGTCGGCTAGGAAGTAGCCGTGTGGAATTGGGTTCCACAGACATATAGTTCAAGGGAAGAAACTTTGCTCATGGAAGTTCTGTTTAGTTTTAGATACACAGAGAGAGAAAGGGAAATTATTGACAGTGGTTGTAGCTAGACGGAGAGAAATCCTCAAGCAAAAAAAATCACTTACTTAAATATGCTCTATTGTTAAATATTAACATTAATCGAGCTTTTACATTGAACAGTCCTGGTGCATTTTCTAAATATATATATATATATATATATACGATGTATTTCTATGTAATTATTTTTATAGATGATTGTAGCGTTAGATGTTATTTGCTTACTTATTATTTCAATTGTTTCACTTCCTTAGTGATTAAGATGCAGAAAAAATGCACTACTAGTCGCCCTCAACTTATAGGACGTATTTTTTTTTACGTTAATATATATAATTTTATTTAATACGCACATAAAAGTAATCCATGGACACGTGTTTCTGGCTTACAGCCGTCATCAGCATGGCTAACTTACACAGAGATCGAACCTTCGGTGTTGATGTCTATAGTCCAGCGTTCTACCACTGTACCAAGACGCTCTGTGTAGAAACCTGTGCGATTTTTATCACCCAAATATACGATGTATTTCTATGTAATTATTTTTATAGGTGATTGTAGCGTTAGATGTTATTTGCTTACTTATTATTTCAATTGTTTCACTTCCTAAGTGATTAAGATGCAGAAAAACTGCACTACTAGTCTCCCTCAACTTATAGGACGTATTCTTTTTAAGTTAATATATATAATTTTATTTAATACGCATATATATATATATATATATATATATATATATATATATATATATATATATATATATATATATATATATTCCATAAGCGTTGGATGTTTATTTTCATTTTCATGTAAGCGTCTTTCGTCTCGGCAGTGATTTTCTCAGCACGGCATGCGATTTGAAACTGCATTTTCTTAGGGCTGGTGAACACGAGAAATGACGACAATAAAATCACGATCAACGTTCAGCGGCTTGCGAGGTTGGAACGCTTAGCCATCCTTTTCGTCCAAAGCACACACCGGTACTTAAAGATCAGATTGAAGAGGTAGCTGTCGGAATTTGGAGGCGTTATCGATGTTCTAAATCCGGGATATGGGGAGCGGGCTTGGGTGGATTGATTCTGGTGCTTCTACGCGAGATATTTACTCGGAAATTAAACCGATCAAAAGTACATTAATATGCGGTAATATCGATCAGGTTTTTATCAAAACGGATATGTCCGACTGCGATGAATTTGGGACTACGATATACAATGGCATAACCCGAATTAAAGCAGACGCATTTTAAATCATGATTTAAAGTGCGTGTCAAGTTGATATGAATACGGTTATAGTCACGTTAATACGCCGGTTCTCGTTAGATCACCGAAGTTAAGCGGCGTTAAGTCTGGCTAGTTCTAAATGGGTGACCAATCATCTCTTTCCGTCCAGCTGTCTGTCACGCTTAAGGTTTGAAATAACATGTTCGTCGGTTTGTCACGCTTACATTTAACATAACATTTTCATCTCAATAAACTCATATTAATACTCCTATACTCCCGTTGACATGCCGGTCCCCGTTAAATCATCGTGTTACGTTATGCTTCTTAAATTATTGTTATATTTTTTATATCTTCTTTTTATACGTGCACCTCTACGCGCACATCAATGCTTTTATGAGTGTGTAGGTCAGTTATATGTGAATGCGTGTCCTTATATTCTGTATGTGCGAGTGTTCATTCATGACTTTTAATGATTTACCTTCTTCTTCGGTCGTCTCCGCATGTTGCTGTGGTCGTGATCGTCCAGCGTTTCCTCATCAGTTTAACTAGCTGAAATAAATACTTTTTCTTCGCCAAAAAAAAAGAAGATTGAAGACTTCTTTAGAACTTAAGAGTTTTATTTTCTGGATAGCATTTCACCTGATAGAGAGAGACCACATTTCTCTAAACTAATGTGTATTTAATTGGTTGACTAGATTGCTGGGAAAATTGAGGGACATAGCGAGCAGACTTTTCGGGGGACGGGGGTCATTTTCGCGTTTTGGCGTTTTTAAAAACTTCTTTTAAATTATCACATCGTTTTTGCGTACGTCTTGCTCGCTCTCCATAAAGGCCTGTTCCCTCGCCCCCCCCAAAAATAAACATAACGTCACTCGTTTACTATATTCTTCCTTTGTGTCTAACCTCTTTGAACTCGTGCTTTGCTTTCTCGACCCACAGTTCATCTATCTGATTATTTAATTGTGGGAACAGATTCACTTCCGTAAGTTCGTGTCAGCCTAACCTGCACTTAATACACCCATGTCCAAATTCATACTAGCTAACTTACTCTTATTCTACACAGTTAACCGAAGTTAAGTGACACCGAGCCTGGCCAGTACTAGATGAGTGACGCCATAGTAATACCAGGTGCTGTACGTAACAAAATTCTCTTCAGATTCAAAATGAATCTACAAATCAATCGTATACAAAAGCGTGTATCATTTCTTTCCAAATATGATCCAAGGTTAAGATCGGATTCTAACTCTGCCTGATGAGATCTCAGTTTATAATAGCTGTTGATCGATAACATCGACATGCCAGTGTCGCAGATTTTGTACATGTCTGTGTAAATAAAAATAATCATATGTAAAAGCTCTATTTGATATTGAGCACTTTTTATAAACCCGGTTGAAATTCTTTAGATTACTACCCTGTTAATGTTTTACCTAGATTATATATATATATATATATATATATATATATATATATATATATATATATATATATATATAGTATAATTCATTATTATTAAAAAAATAATATATATAATCATAATATAATAGGATATTTCAGAATAATAAAAATTATAAATGAAAAATACACACCCATATTTATAACTGTGTGTTTATGTATATGTATACACACACACACACACACACACATATATATATATATATATATATATATATATATATATATATATATATATATATATATATATATATATATATATATATATATATATATCCGTTAAATATGACGGATAATTAACGTCTGCATGTTTTCTTTATCCTTTCTAATTTCTGTATGTGTTTTCCGATTTCGAACGGAAACGGACCGATGTATATACTCTATTCGCTTATATCCTTACTACTTTCGGATCCGTCTGGATCGATCTTCAGGAATGGTTATCGAATAAATAGAATGGCGTTTAGTTATTCATAAGTAGTTTGTGCGGGAATCAGTTCCCGCTCAGAACCAGAAAACACATACAGAAATTAGTAAAGATTAAACCAAAAATATGAAGACATAAATTGACCATCATATTTTACAAAATATGTTTAAAGAAAGAATGCTGCCTAGATATATATATATATATATATATATATATATATATAGAGAGAGAGAGAGAGAGAGAGAGAGAGAGAGATAGATAGATAGATAGATAGATAGATAGATAGATAGATAGATAGATAGATAGAGATAGAAGGATGAAAAGGAATTAGAAAAGCAACGGAGGCAGATCTTTTTTCAATTCAGTTGCTCAATGCAAGGTATATTCCGCAAAAAAAAAATAAAATTATTTAATTAATTTTTTCCTTAAACCAGGCTTTTCAAAGATCAAAATCTTTCTCCGCTGGACTTTTTTACACCGGATTTTTTTGCAATCGGACACTTGCTTGCATTCAGACAGCTTTTTGCCTTGTTTTTTTCCCCACAATCTTTATTTTACTTTTTCAAATTTTAAATCTTGGCCTTTGCCAACTTATCTATCCCAGCAATTTCCTCTGATGATAAGATTTTGATCTTTGAAAAGCCTGGCTTAAGGAAAAAATTAATTGAGTAAATTGCTATTTAAATATTAATTCGCTGTCTCTTCGTCAATTTCAACATATTTTATGATTTTCAGCCCAGGAAGACTTTAATATGGCTAATATGTCCCACCTCTCGAATTACTGAGCTTTTTACTCTCTGGATTGTATCTATTTTGGCCGCACCTGAAGACGGTGGTTTCTGGAGTTTAACTTTGAAACCTCTCAATTTATTTCTCGTGTCGTCTAACGGCCTACCTACAAACTACTTTCTCCGCCGGACTTTTTGACACCGGATTTTTTTTACAATCGGATACTTGCTTGCATTCGGGCATCTTTTTGCCTAGTTTTTCTCCTCACGATCTTTGTTTTACTATTTCAGATTTTAAATCTTGTCTTTTCGCCAACTTATCTATCCCAGCAATTTCTTCTGATGATAAAATTTGATATTTGAAAAGCCTGGCTTAAGGAAAAAAATAATTAAATAAATTGCTTTTTTGCGGAATATACCTTGCATTGAGCAACTGAATTGAAAAAAACATCTGCCTCCGTCGCTTTTCTAATTCCTTTTCATCCTTCTATATATCTATCTATCTGCTCTATACGGTATATTGAGCTGTATACTTTTCACAACAGGTTTGACCTTTTCTAAAAGTTCGCTTTTAGTTCTCTACTTTATATATATATATATATATATATATATATATATATATATATATATATATACAGAGAGAGAGAGAGAGAGAGAGTAAGAGAGAGAGAGAGGGGGTAGAGAGGGTGACATATAGAAACGAAAATTCAATTAAATCGAATAAGTGATTTCTGCACGCACACGTGTGTGTTCGATCAGTCTAGTATATATTTGCAATTGCTCATTAAATTATAGACAGATCGAATCTCCGATCGAAACTTTTTTAAGCACAACCACATGAAATAATTTGCAAATATGCATTTTCGAAATTGCACTGTTTTCATTTTTCAGCTCAACCGTTAGAGTCATCTACCAATATATATATATCAAAATCAAACAATCGTGCAATTTTAAATGAAAAAAGCGCCAATCAGCGTATAACATCGCCAGGACTAAAGATAACGTCGTAAGAACTTTCGACCCCTAAGGGTTAATATCACCGATATGAGGAGGAAAAAAAGAAGAAAAAAACACTATAAGACAGTCTCGCTTGATTAATTTTTTTATCGCGAATTTTCGTTGTAAAAACAACGAAAATTCGCGATAAAAAAATTAAATAAATGAATTTTTCATTTAAAATGCTTTGATTTTCAAAATATTTCACTTTAATATTTATATATATATATATATATATATATATATATATATATATGTGTGTAGGTGAAAATAATTTAATATTTACTTAAAAAACTATATAACCAAATTCATACCGTAATTGAAAAAATAACAACACAACACACGGTATACGAAGTACATATATTCGCATATGTGAGAATGAGTGCGAATGTGTGTGGGCAGATACACACACACATATATACACATATTTGTAGGAATGCGTCGAAGATGTACGTATACGCATAGATATGTACATTTGTTTACATGGGCAACTATGCCTTTAGATGTAGCAGATTTCTACATACACAAACGCACAGTGTGGCTACACAACAAATTAATAGACACGCACAAATTACAATTGCACCAAAACTATACCCGCACACATAGACCAGCACAGCTACACTGACCCGAAACATACACACAGAAGCCCACAAGCACACACACACACACACACACACACACACATATATATATATATATATATATATATATATATATATATATATATATATGAATGGTTTTTTATTCAAACGTGTACAAAGTCTGCTACACTGGCATGTAGATGTTATCGATCTACAGCTATCCAGAGCTGAGGTCTCATCAGGCAGAAGGTTTTTTGTGATTCAACCCGGTCGGTGAAATCCAGGAAGAATGGAGCTTAGCGAAAAGAAGGAGGAATAATAGTCATGTGACCAATTTTTTTTTTAATTGGCCGTTGGAAAAGTTTAATTTTACAATAATTCATATTTTTATTTTTTATTCAACGCTAAAAATTGGTCACATCGACATGCCAGTGTAGCAGACTTTGTACATGTTTGAATAAAAAATCATTCATAATACAGCTCTATATTCTTATTGAGCACTTTTTTATAAGCCCGGTTTGATTCGCTTTGGATTTCTACCCTGTGAATTTTTATACTACCTGGATTACTATATATATAATTTATTTAGATACTGTATATTACATATTTCAGCAATGTACCGCGGTTTCATCCAAAAGGGCAGATTTAGATATCTTTAGTAAATCTCCGTGCCCAGTGGAATCATCGGCAAGCTGAAATCATTGTAGACACGCCCGATTTCAGCTTGCGGTACATTGCTGAAATATATAATATACAGTATCTAAATAAATTATATTAGCTCTCTTATATGATCAAGCACTTTCTTTGATTTCTTTTCATATACAACCTGACACACTATATATATATATATATATATATATATATATATATATATATATATATATCCCCATAAAAATGAGCATAACAGAACTTAAGCTATTATTAAATGTAGCAGTGACTCTAAAGGAACAAACACACGCGGGGTTAATACCATCAAAATGAGGAGGAAAAAAAGAAGAAAAAACAACTATAAGACAGTCTCGCCCGACAAAGTTGTTCTACAACGAAAGCCTGCAACAACAAAAAAATTAATTATTTTTTTATTTAAATCGCACGATTGTTGATTTTCAAAATATTTCACTTAAATACATTCTCATGCGTGCCTCAAATATTTCCGTTATATATATATATATATATATATATATATATATAGAGAGAGAGAGAGAGAGAGAGAGAGAGAGATAGACCTATAGATATATATATATATTACTAGTGATTTGTTGAGTCGATACTACTATTCATTCCACTCTGACATTTTTCTTGAATAACTAAAAACAATTAATCTGTTTACTTTTATGCTATTTTTATGTATAATATGGAAGTAATATATATATATATATATATATATATATATATATATATATATATATATATATATATATATATATATAGAAATATTAAAAGTATTTGTTGACATTGAATTTTAAGACAATCATGTTGTAGTGTGCAGTGAAGCAGTCTCGTGCTACTGTGTTCAACAGATTAGATGTTATTAGAAAGAAACTCTGTTCATGGATATTTCGCCTGACGCTAGGCACACGGACGAAAAAAATGACAAGTTCTTTTCATGTGTGGTAGAGGGACAAGTTTTTGCTGTGAATGTCCTATTTCTATTGAAGTTATTCGACAACTGAGTCTCCTCAAGATGCGTCGTATAATCGATTAGAGAAGGGGGGTGCAATGGAATGGGCATCTGGCAAAGCCCCCCCCCCCAAAAAAAACAAAGCCATCTATCACGAAGGCAACGTATCTGATTTTGCTAAGACATGTAACTAGTCACGCTTTTAATATGGACCACCATAAGCTTAACGTTTTCGATGGCTCTAGATAAATCAGATACGGCGCTTTCTTGAATGATGGCCATGTAGACATCAATATTGATCAGGATTTTTTCCCGCCTTGGAAAGAATAAATACAAAAAACGGACGTGTTTAACGATCAACATCCCATTTCAAACTTAAGCGTGACAGATCGACGAACAGATAGAGCCTCCGTAGAGAAATGCGTGGACGTATCTAAAATTTGCCATATGAAACTTAAGCGTGACGGACCTTTTAATAGGATGGATGGATAGATGGGATAGGAGACCAACTAAAATTTAAAAGTTAAAGCGTTACAGACAAACGAACATTTTGTTTAAAACGTAAAAACGGGAAATAATAACGTACATGCAATTTGAAACTTCAGCGTGACAGACCAACGTAGATGATATAAGAAACTTCAGCGTGACAGACAAATGAAAAGAATATTTGAAATTAAAGCGCAAAAGATCACTGAAAATGTAATTTGAAATTTAAGCATAACAGAAAAATAAGAATTTTATTTCAAAGCTAAGCGTGACAAATTAATACAAGTTCTATTTAAACTTAAGCGGAGCAGACAAATAAGAATTTTATTTAAAAGCTAAGCGTGACAAATTCATACAAATTCTATTTCAAACTTAAGCGTGACAGACAAATAAGAATTTTATTTCAAAGTTAAGCGTGACATATTAATACAAATTCTATTTCAAACCTATGCGTGGAAGACAAATAAGAAAATTTATTTCAAAGCTAAGCGTGAAGAATTCATACAAATTCGATTTACAAACTTAAGCGTTACAAATAAGAATTTTATTTCAAAACTAAGCGTGACAAATTAATACTAATTCTATTTCCAACTTAAACGTGACAGAAAAATAGGAATTTTATTTTAAAGCTGAGCGTGACAAATTAATACATATTCTATTTCAAACTTAAGCGTGACAGACAAATAAGATTTTTATTTCAAAGCTAAGCGTGACAAATTCATACAAATTCTATTTCAAACTTAAGCGTTACAAATAAGAATTTTATTTCAAAGCTAAAACTTACAAATTAATACAAATTCTATTTCAAACTTAAGCGTGACAGACGAATAAGAATTTTATTTCAAAGCTAAGCGTGACAAATTCATACAAATTCTATTTCAAACTTAAGCGTTACAAATAAGAATTTTATTTCAAAGCTAAAACTGACAAATTAATACAAATTCTATTTCAAACTTAAGCGTTACAAATAAGAATTTTATTTCAAAGCTAAAACTGACAAATTAATACAAATTCTATTTCAAACTTAAGCGTGACAGACAAATAAGAATTTTATTTCAAAGCTAAGCGTGACAAATTAATACAAATTCTATTTAAAACTTTAGCGTGACAGACAAATAAGAATTTTATTTCAAAGCTAAGCGTGACAAATTAATTAAATTCTTTTTCAAACTTAAGCGTGACAGACAAATAAACATTTTATTTCAAAGCTAAGCGCGACAAATTAATACAAATTCTATTTCAAACTTAAGCATTAAAAATAAGAATTTTATTTCAAACTAAGCGTGACAAATTTATACTAATTCTATTTCAAACTTAAGCGTGACAGACAAATAAGAATTTTATTTCAAAACTAAGCGTGACAAATTAATACTAATTCTATTTCAAACTTAAGCATGACAGAAAAATAAGAATTTTATTTTAAAGCTAAGCGTGACAAATTAATACATATTCTATTTCAAACTTAAGCGTGACAGACAAATAAGAATTTTATTTCAAAGCTAAGCGTGACAAATTAATACAAATTCTATTTCTAACTGAAGCGTTACAAATAAGAATTTTATTTCGAAGCTAAAACTGACAAATTAATACAAATTCTATTTAAAACTTAAGCGTGACTGATAAATAAGAATTTTATTTCAAAGCTAAGCGTGACAAATTAATACAAATTCTATTTCAAACTTTAGCGTGACAGACAAATAAGAATTTTATTTAAAAGCTAAGCGTTACAAATTAATCAAATTCTTTTTCAAACTTAAGCGTGACAGACAAATAAGAATTTTATTTCAAAGCTAAGCGTGACAAATTAATACAAATTCTATTTCTAGCTTAAGCGTAACAGACAAATAAGAATTTTATTTCAAACTTAAGCGTGGCAAATTAATAAAAAATTCTATTTCAAACTTAAGTGTAACGGACAAATAATAATTTTATTTAAAAGCTAAGCGTCACAAATTAATACAAATTCTATTTAAAACTTAAACGTGCCAGACAGATAAGAATTTTATTTCAAAGCTAAGCGTGACAAATTAATAAAAATTCTATTTCAACCTTAAGCCTGACAGACAAATAAGAATTTAATTTCAAAGCTAAGCGTGACAAATTAATACAAATTCTATTTCAAACTTAAGAGTGACAGACAAATAAGAATTTTATTTCAACCTTTAGATACAAATTCTCTTTCAAACTTAAGCGTGACAGACAAATAAGAATTTTATTTCAAAGCTAAGCGTGACAAATTAATACAAATTCTATTTCTAGCTTAAGCGTAACAGACAAATAAGAATTTTATTTCAAAGCTAAACGTCACAAATTAATACAATTTCTATTTCAAACTTAAGCCTGATAAACAAATAATAATTTTGATTCAAAGCTAAGCGTGACAAACTTATGAAAATTCTACTTCAAAGTTAAACGTGACAGATAAATAAGAATTTTATTTTAAAGCTAAGCGTGAAAAATTTATGAAAATTCTACTTCAAAGTTAAACGTGACAGATAAATAAGAATTTTATTTCAAAGCTAAGCGTGACAAATTTATGAAAATTCTAATTTAAACTTAAACGTGACTGATAAATAAGAATTTTATTTACAAAGCTAAGCGTGACAAATTTATGAAAATTCTACTTCAAACTTAAACGTGACAGATAAATAATGAATTTTATTTTAAAGCTAAGCGTGACAAATTTTTGAAAATTCTACTTCAAACTTAAACGTGTCAGACAAATAAGAATTTTATTTCAAAGCTAAGCGTGACAAACTCATACAAATTCTATTTCAAACTTAAGCGTGACAGACAAATAAGAATTTTATTTCAAAGCTAAGCGTGGTAAATTAATACATATTCTATTTCAAACTTAAACGTTACAGACAAATAAGAATTTTATTTCAAAGCTAAGCGTGACAAATTCCTACAAATTCTATTTCCAACTTAAGCGTGACAGACAAATAAACATTTTATTTCAAACTTAAGCGTGACAGACCAACCAAAATGCAAATTAATACTTAAGCGTGACAAATGAATAAACACTTGATTTCAAACTTAGCGTGTCGATGTGTTGTCAATTTCCTTATTCAAATAGCGCCAATCTGCGCATAGCATCGACCGGACTACACTTATCCTAACATCTTTTAAAACTTGGCGGTCTTTCCTGCTTCTATCGTGATTCGACCCCTCGGGGTGAATAGCATCAACATGAGGAAGAAAAAAAGGAAAAATCTATGGGACAGTCTTGCTTGACGAAGTTGTACTACAACGAAAGCTTGCAAAAAAAAATGTTAATTTAAATTGCACGATATGTTGATTTTTAAAATATTTCACTTAAATACATTTTCATGCGTGGCTCAAACATGGTATCAATTTCGTGATATATATATATATATATATATATATATATATATATATATATATATATTAAAATATGGAAATATATTCATGGCAATTAAGCTACACAGAAAAATAAATAAAATCAACTATACCCTCCCTATAACCAGATGCTAAAAATTAAACTTAGCAAAAAATTCCTAAATCTGATTGAAAAATACTTCCCCGTAACCAATCCCCTGCATAAAATATTCAATAAAATAACCTAAAACTATCATACAGCTGCTGCAAAAACCTAGAAATGATAATTAAGGCACACAATAACAAAATACTAAAAGAGAACAGCAGAGAGGAGGAAAAAATACAAATTACATTAAAAAGTGACAAATATAGCAAAAATAACACTAAGAACAACAAAAATATAAACAATACAAATAGAAATAACCAAAACCCTAATAGTAATCACTCGAATAGAAATGAAAAAGTTGGCAATGAAGAGAAAAGTTGTAACTGCATGAATCGTACATTTTGTCCACTACAAAATAAATGCCTAATCAAAAGTTTTGTTTACCAAGCCACAATATTTGCCAAAGAAAGACCGAATAACAAGAAGTACTATGTGGGTATGACCTCCCTATATTTTAAAACCAGATATTATGACCACAAAAGCACATTTAAAAACTAAGAACGTCGAATTAAAACAGCACTAGCAAACCACTATTGGGAGCTCAAAGAAAATGGACGCTCACCAAAAATTGAATGGAAAATAATACGACAGGCCAGTACATGTAGAAATTTAGACGACCCGTGTATATTATGTCTGAATGAGAAATTTGAAATCTTAAACTTTAAATACCCCCCAAATCTATTAAACTGTAGAAGTGAGATAGCAAACAGCTGCCTGCACATAAATAAATTTACCTTAGGCTAACAATACATAAATAAAAATGCACAAATAAGTAAAGAAAAACAAAAACAAAAAACTATCACCTAAAAATAAAAATAAAATAAAACCTAAAATAGAAATACAAGGAACCACGTGTTAAAATAAGTTCACCCATTTTATTGACACAGCAAAGAAACAGGATATAGGCTACTCTATAGAAAACAGAACAATAGAACCGGATCTTTGTTCGCGGGAAGCCCAACGATTGGCTGAGAGAACAAATAAAAATCTGATTGGTTAACTAGCCAGCCGTGTATGTAAAATCACTCCGCAAAAATAACTCCATGCATTTTAGCCTGAAGATCCCCCCGGGGGTGTAACGCGGATGCCTCTGTGTAGCTTAATTGCCATAAATATATATATATATATATATATATATATATATATATATATATATATATTAATATTAAATTAGTGAATTATAATAATTGACCTCCTTAAGGGGAGGGGACTCTGTTTGGGAACAGTTAATTGTTTAAAGCTGTAATGCAAAGGTTCTCTCCCTTGTCAAAAGCTGATATTAGATCCTCTTAAGAGACAAATTATGGTAATGATAAAATGCAGTATTTATACGTCTCTTTTGTACAACCAAATCGTAGGGCATATAGATATAGATCAGTTGTATATAACCAGACTGATGTCTATTTATAAGACAATAGAAGCGCTTGTCTGTTGATATAAATGTTTAATTGTTAAATTATATATATATATATATATAAAGAAATTGTAGTTTGCTTGAAGTATTGCTGGTAAATAGAAATGTAAGTTCGTAATCCGAGGCAGGAGCAATTCGATATAGGTACCGGAAGGTGGAACAAAAGAACAAAAATAAATGAGAAGAGAAAATATGAATGGAATCTCAAATCAATTTATTAATATTTCACGGTTTAAATACCAAAACAGTAACTAGAAAAAGGTTTACTATCAAGCAATTTAAA
>OY744543.1:35586053-35596053 GCA_963556195.1 Sepiola atlantica
TAGGATCTGCAAGCAGCCGCCCTATCTTCGATAAACGTTTTCGGAACTTTGCATTATAGCTTTTTGATAGTCTATTTTTAACATCCGCGACAATGCTCGACTTTAATTCCTTATAGGGGCTTATTATAATAATATTTATAAATAAATATTAAATTATTTATAACCTACGTTTAAAGTTTATTGCTCTCATCAGTGTAGGAAAGTAACAATTTCAGACGCTCGGAATGAGCATCTATATATCTGTTAATTTGACACGTTAGCAAAATGGATGCGCCGCACCCAAACGCAAAAAGAAAAGAAAAAGATGTGAAGTTCAAGTCAGTCGGGTCTTTGTTTGAGAGAAGCTCAGCCAGTGGCTAATGAAAACATTAAGACGGGAATAACATCGAATCTGATCGGTTAGTTAGCTGGACTAAACACCACGTGGATATATAAAAACAATCAGTAAAAATAAAATACGTGTACTTAGTCTGGCGATTCCCTGTGGGGATGAAAATCGGACGCATTTGTGTAGCTTAATTGACATAAATATATATTCATACTTTACTACTACGTATTGAACTGTTGAAGTAAATACTGAAAGTCTCGACACAATATATTATACGCTTATACATTCAATAATAATAAAAATGTTATATATATACATATATATATATATATATATATATATATATATATATATATAAGCATAAGCATATAAGGTAATTACACTTCGTCTGTATTTATGAACACGTATACGTATATCAGCAATAGCCAGCCATGAGAAATGAGATATAATATTTAAATAAGAAGGCGTACAAAAAGTAACTAAACTAATGGAAGTTATAACACATACCAATTATAAAAATATGTTTGAAACCTTAGGTTTAACTACTTTACTAGAAGGAAACGAAGGGTGACTTTATTGAAACCTTCAAAGTAATTAGTAGAATTTCTAAATATTGAACACATTTTTCTATATTCTAAAAGTAAGTGACAAGTTTATCCGGATGTGTTAAGAAAATTAGAATTATTTATGTGGTTTTCAGATATATGATCGACTTAATTGAAAGATCGTCCTTTTAATAACATATACCCCTTCATTAAGTTATTTTTCTAAAAATATAAAAGCCAGCTTGGAGAGGACAAAGTTGGATCCCCTTTAATGTCGACTTATTAACAAATATGGTTTTACGAGATCCGTGTCCTATATATAAAATATAAATAAATCTGTGAACCGTAAAAAAACTGTATTGTGTCTTCGTGATAGGATTTTGTCGCATGTCCGCGTACGTGTGTTCTGAATTCCAGACGGCCGTCCTTTAACTTCAGGTAGCGAACTTGGTTAAATACTCAGTATTTATTTTATATTTAGACTTCTAGATGTGAACGCCTCGGGTTTGCGACCACGCCTAGATAGACGAAGACAACATCCGACGATCCATCTGTCTCTACGTCAAAGACGACGCCATGCCTCTCTAAGAAATATGAACGGATTCCGTGTACGTTCACTGGACAGGCCGTGATCGCATGCTCGTTGTACCAATCAAAAGTTGGTGGATTGATTCCGACGCCGGTCGCAGTGTCAGCCGTGTGGTATCAGTCAGTCCTGCAACAGAAGGATCCCCCTTCAAATAAAACCACAATTCTAGTTCAACACAAGTAACAGAGGTTTATATTTTTGGAGGTTAAAATGGTACCGATTTTTGAAGAAGAGACTTGCCTATGAGAAATCTCAGCCCGACCAAATAAAACACAAATCTAAGAGAACATTAGCTTAGAACCCAAGTGTCCATTTTGCTTGGAGAGGCACAGCAACTCAACTGACTTTCATACCCCAGAAAACTCAACTCACCCTGAGACGCCTAGAGACACACCTGACTCACTTACCCTGCCCCTCTGCTGGAATATATATAGACATTCCTGAGACCACACCAGAAGGATAACTTGAGATCATCACTGGCCAGAATCCACTTGAAACGGTCAATCTGCTACCAATCTATGAATATAAAAGAACCACTATCTAGGGTGTCCACATATCTGGCCAGTCATTACACTTCTAAAATACCTTCCTCCGAGCATGAACTCCAGTCTAAAGAGACACTTACTTTTTTCAAAGAGAAAACAAAATCTGGGTGGCCAAATCTAAAACTAGAGATATTTATAATTTCTTGTGTGGCCTCTTTTCTCTTAGCCAGATATCTCTCACCTACAGCAAGTTTTTTATTCGCATGCATCGCAAACAGGCAACCCACTGAACATGCTGCTTACGTGAGAGCATCAGATCAACACGCTCGGTCATCTGCGCTATGTAGCAATGGCCACTAATAAATGAGAGGTCATCAGTCCGAAGATTTATTGTGGTCAATTTACTCACTAATACTCTTACGAAAGTGTATTACATACAGGGTGTACTCCGATACTCACATTACTGGTCAGACAACCAAGTTAAAATAAATATAATTTAACATCCTGTTAGTATGAGGTATCTCGGCTAGTGTGGCGATGATGTTAGCCCCTTAGGAATTTTCCAAGACTCATGCTGGTTGTTGAAATGTTACAAGTGTTGAAAAATGGATAACAACGTGATTGTTTAATAAAAGAAGAAATCATTGTTTAACAAACACAATATATGTGGTAACATTTAATGTTGCTAAAACAAATCTCATTTCCTTCAACAACTACAAGAAACCTCCTCAACCATTGACGGCCTTGGCAAATAACATCCTGCTTGAGTAACATGAATTGGAACAAATACATAGAAAACATTGCCAAGGCTGCTGCAAAGAAAGTGGCATCCCTTTACCGTGCTAGAAAACTTCTCACACTTGACAGTATCCTATATCTCTACAAAGCCACCATCCATCCATGTATGGAGTATTGTTATCACATCTGGGCTCGTGCACTATCCACTAGTCTCCTCCTCTTAGACAAGATCCAAAAAAGAGTCACTAATCTAATAGGTCCCTTACTATCCATCACACTCCAGCCCCTGTCTTATCGCCGCAATGTTGCATTCTTTGCTTGTTTTACAAGTACTTCGATGAAATGTGCTCCGATGAACTTGCTGCTCTGGTGCCTCCTCAATGTAAATACACTCGACCAACTCAACAATAAGCTAGACCCCATCTATTCACTGTGGAGATCCCTAGATACTGGAGAGCCTTCTACACAAATAGCTTATTTCCTCGTGCTGCCGATCTTTAAAACTCCATTCCTGCTCCCTGTTTCTCCGAATGCAGAAATTTAAAACTTATATTAACAAGCATCTCGCTGCACAGCTCCCAATTTAGGATGACCCCTAAAACGTTCACCCTAATGCTCAGTAGTCCATTACGTCTACAGTGGCAACTTGTCTTGTTTGGGGTGAACTATGTTAAAAAATTATTTTTAAAATATTTATATATGTACAAAATTACGAATGATTGAAAGTAATTTTTGTGTAAGTAAATTGTACGTTTCAAAAGTTGAGTTTACCTATAGTTTATGACTAATGTTACGAGTTTTAAAAGTGAATGTGTCTATACGTTTGTGTCCTGTCATTGTGTATATGCGTGCGACAGTCTGAAAGGATTTGTTTTCTGTGTGTGTGCGGCCTTTGTCAGTGTGTTCGTATGGTAGGATATGTAAGTAGATTTAGAAGAATCATTCGCATCTTGTAGCCTCGAAAGTCAGGGGTATCTTAGCTGAGCGTAATATCGTGTGTTGGCTTTTACTGTCTCAGGTACTCTACTGTGTCTACTCAGTGGAATATTGCTAGGTTGGCCTTTTGGCTAAGATCAAAGTGTAGTATCTGTTCCGATACTGCACCCCATAGACTGGTATTGTCTTGACCTTCGGGGCTTGATTTACGCCGGTCTATGGGTCTGTCCTGTGCAGTTCTAGGAGGTCCATCCTCCCAGGCTTCGCCTCCCCTCTTTGGAGGAGTAAGTTTATTGCTTACTGCCTGGGGCGCCCCTACCGGGGAATGCCGTTGGGGCTGCCCAGGCAATTTTTAAACCCCACTTTCCCGACCCGACCTTGGGTCACATCTTACTTGTGGGAGTAAGATAAAAACTGGCCTTGTGCCTAACTCCTGGAGAGGAGTAAATCGATACTCAGTGGAATATTGCAATTCTAGTCCTTTTATTTAATTCGAACAGCGCAAAAAGTGATCTTACTTTGGGCGCAAAATATAATTGTCGAACGTGATGAATGAGTTTGATGTGCGGACGTAATCATACGCAGGTCACATGACTCATAGTTTGCGTTTTTTTGTAAATATTTCACTTGTAGCCTCTTACTACAAAAATGTAATTTCTTTTTTCTAAAGTGTTTTCGAGCGTGGCTTGCGTGTTTTCTCACACGCCGATGGTCAACAGCTATGTATAGTATTGGGATGCCTGTCAATCCTATACCTGCTCTCTTACGGTGTCTCGATTTCCACGCTTCACGTAGTGATCTTGCCTGACGGGAGACAATCTCAATCTGGAATCAAACGTCAGCACGGCAACAACAAACTGGCGATGCGTCAATCGGAGAACACATTCTTAATGGAAGAAGATGGGTTTGTGTTTGTTGGATAATAACAATGGAGTGTCAAAGACAGCGGGCAGAAAGAGGTCTTTATTAAAACCGCATAGCGTCGTTCAAACTGATTTTAAGGCATCTCACACATGTTTGATCGTGATGCGTATTCTATGCAGACTCCCTGCTTTCACCCTCTCACACCCGTCGTCCCACGTCACTTCCATGTCAGGTAATTGCCCCAAAGGTATGAACCGCACCTCCATATATGAGTAAAATAGCAACTTGTATTCAATTAATAACATACAATGTATCGCTTACACAAGGTATTGCGTTTCGGAATTAAATTGCCCCAAATGGATTTAGCTGCTATGAAACCAGAGGAGTAAATCTAATAAAACAAATATATCTACATAAAAATGAACAAAATTCAAAACATTTGTTGTTAATTAACAGCGATATTTAGTATTAATAAATGTAACGTGATAGATCCAATGCAATTTAAACTCGGATAGCCGATTTCATAGTCAGTGTATGGATCGCCTTTCTTCACACTGCAGCAATATGTGACACAAGGCCAGCAACTGGAGAAAACCCAGCTCCAAAGGGATGACACCCTGGTCGGGTACAAAAATAGTCGAGAACGAACCTGTCAGCATTCCCCGGTTGTAGCGCCTTGTGCGATCGAAAATAAACCTTACTCGTTCCGAAAGAGGAGGTAATGCTTGAAAGGCTGCACTTTCTCGGACCGAGCCGAATAATAACTTATTCCATAAAAGAAGGGTCTGATTATCAGCTAGACAGTCACTAGGTTGCCAGAATGGTGCCAAGGCGTACCTTGGCTGGTATGAATAAGTCAGTGCAGGTAACCAATGCGCCTCTCGTGTACGCTAAGAATTGAAACACATCAAATATTTATAAAGTGTAAATATACTAACCTTCTCTCTCTCTCTCTCTCTCTCTCTCTCTCTTTCTCTTTCTCTTTCTCTTTTTCTCTCTGTTTTTTGTGTTTTTCTTTCATTTTATTTTTCAGCTTTCCTACCTTCCTTCTTCTCTCGTCGTCCCCTCATTTTGTCTGTTTCCCTGTCTGTCTGTCTGTCTGTCTGTCTGTCTGTCTGTCTGTCTGTCTGTCTCTCTCTCTCTCTCTCTCTCTCTCTCTCTCTGTCTCTCTCTCTCTCTCATTCATTCTGTCTTTCTTTCGTTTCTCTCTCTCTCTCTCATTCATTCTGTCTTTCTTTCGTTTCTCTCTCTCATTCATTCTGTCTTTCTTTCGTTTCTCTCTCTATCTCTCTCTCTCTCTATCTCTCTCTCTCTCTCTCTCTCTATATATATATATATATATATATATATATATATATATATATATATATATATCGTTCATCCTGTCTTCCTTTCGTTTTTCGTCTCTTTTTCTGCGATCTTTTTTTTTTTCTTTCTACCTTCGTTTTTTCTATCTTTCTCTCCATCTCCCCTCTTCTCTTTCTCTTTCTCTATCTCACACTCTTTTAAAACTCATTCATTCTGTTTCTATTCGTTTTTCTTGTTCTTTTTTCCCTTCATTCTTTCTATCGGCCTCTCGCTCTAGCATTAATTAATTGTCTTTCTTTCGTTTTTGTTTGTTTTCCCTTTTTTCTCCCCTCCCCAATTTCCTCCTTTATCCACCCTTCTTCCTCCCCCTCCCTCTCGCCCTCTCTCCCTCCCTCTCTCTTTTACTAATACGGCCTTTAAGTACGTGACACGATTCCCTTTATTCCGACCTAAAATCAAATCTGCCGTCGTTAGTCGCCATTGCGGTGTTTACCTCACACGTCGCATTGTCCGCTTTTTTATGACGCCATCTTGTCCGCGTCCCGTGTTAACGGCATTGTTTTAGTATCAAATTCATAAGCTAAGAGCTCTTGTAGGCGCGTCGGTGCATAAAGATGACGAACTGGAAATAAATCCGCCATTCCTTAGTGCTTGATTCTTTCCTAGTTTTGAAAGAGGGGGAGGGGGTACCTTTATCTGCTCAGTGCTTTTAGTATTGGCGTTTTAGACCAATGCTCACTTTATTGACTTTTAGAAACGACCACAGTCACTCGGAATTGATCGGGACAAATGTCGTTAGCGATATTAATGTTTGTCAGCGTCAAGTATTCTTCTGATTAGGGGTGGGACGTAATGGGTGAACATTTCAGATTCATGCGAGTAGTATTTTTTTGTGTTCATTTATACATAAATAACACTAAACAATCAAACATTTTGAAAATTTTGCAAAATTCAGAAGGTGCAGGCCACTAGTTTTTGGCTATTTTACATTCATGAAAACCCTTTCACAGCCTGAAAATGGTCCTAAATTAAAGTACTATATCAGATTTAACCATCTATATCCATTCATAGCTTTTGAGGGTGTTTTAGGACCTGCAATGTCGCATGGATTTAAGAGAGAGTGAGTGAGAAATGGGTTTAAGCAGTTCGTTTGAAGCACTATACGTGTGAAACGACCACAGTCACTCGGAATTGATCGGGACAAATGTCGTTAGCGATATTAATGTTTGTCAGCGTCAAGTATTCTTCTGATTAGGGGTGGGACGTAATGGGTGAACATTTCAGATTCATGCGAGTAGTATTTTTTTGTGTTCATTTATACATAAATAACACTAAACAATCAAACATTTTGAAAATTTTGCAAAATTCAGAAGGTGCAGGCCACTAGTTTTTGGCTATTTTACATTCATGAAAACCCTTTCACAGCCTGAAAATGGTCCTAAATTAAAGTACTATATCAGATTTAACCATCTATATCCATTCATAGCTTTTGAGGATGTTTTAGGACCTGCAATGTCGCATGGATTTAAGAGAGAGTGAGTGAGAAATGGGTTTAAGCAGTTCGTTTGAAGCACTATACGTGTGAAACGACCACAGTCACTCGGAATTGATCGGGACAAATGTCGTTAGCGATATTAATGTTTGTCAGCGTCAAGTATTCTTCTGATTAGGGGTGGGACGTAATGGGTGAACATTTCAGATTCATGCGAGTAGTATTTTTTTGTGTTCATTTATACATAAATAACACTAAACAATCAAACATTTTGAAAATTTTGCAAAATTCAGAAGGTGCAGGCCACTAGTTTTTGGCTATTTTACATTCATGAAAACCCTTTCACAGCCTGAAAATGGTCCTAAATTAAAGTACTATATCAGATTTAACCATCTATATCCATTCATAGCTTTTGAGGATGTTTTAGGACCTGCAATGTCGCATGGATTTAAGAGAGAGTGAGTGAGAAATGGGTTTAAGCAGTTCGTTTGAAGCACTATACGTGTGAACTTGTTAATTTTAAATGTCCTGATAAGATATTATTAAACAGTGATTACTGATCTGTTTCATTCTCTCCTCTCGCCCCTACTGGTCAGCGATTTGGAACGAAGATCAAGCAGAATAAACGGTTGTGTCTTGACTTCAGAAAGCGACGTTCCACCAGTCGGGAAGGATCAGAAAAAAGGGTGCATACAAGAAAAAGCAGCTAACAAAGTTTGATTTACAAAGTTTCAGGTATGGCAAACGATTTATATGCGGTGTCCGGAAGGTTTGTACCGATTTGATACGTAAGAACATGTCAAATTATTGACAGATATAATACACTTACATTTCCGGTGAAAGCATTATTGAGAAAGCAAGTTAAACATTATTTAACTTGTGCTCATTTTAGGGCCCTTTGAAAATGGAAGATTGTAAAATAAATGTATGCCCTTGATGCTTTTCTATTTCTATAAAGGCAAAAATGTCTTTCAAACAACAAAATTAGATTCAAAATATATTATTTTTGTGTTATTAGCTAAAATTTGTACACATTCTGCTAAATCGAGCTAAAGTTTACAAGATGCATGGTGTGTCAGCGGGATAGGGTAGTGGTTGTAAAACCAATGTAGCTATTAGCTTTATTATGATAGTTGCCTTTTGGGGAATGCAACTCCTATAATAATAATAAAGCTGATGGCTACATTTGTTTTACAACCACTAGCATATTTCTGTTTGCACACTAACTTTAGTTATTGAATTGTAAATTATTTTACCTTGTGTAAAAGTGATAATAAAATTGGATTTTCTGAAACGCGTGTAGATATGGAAAATATTGTTGAATGTTTACATTTCTGAAACATGATTACAAAATATTAATGGCATCATAATGTATTATACTGAATTAATATATATATATATATATATATATATAGAGAGAGAGAGAGAGAGAGAGAGAGAAAGAGAGAGAGAGAGAGAAAGAGAGAGGGGAGAAATGGAGAGAACTAGACGTACCTCTGACCTATTGGGGCACAACCACTACCATTGATTCTATTCAAAAATTCATAAACTGTGACATATCTTTTAAGACAGCCTTCTTGTATAACTGGAAATAATAAGTCTATTTCTTTTTCTATAGTAATAATAATAATAAGAATTATTATTTAATTATTATTATTATTATTATTATTATTATTATTATTATTATTATATAGAATTTTTTTATTATTCTTATGTAGAAGTGAATAGATTTCTTATATTGCTATCTGATTTACCTACGTATTTGTGGTGTGTACAAATACACGTATATAACTTAGATGAGTCACTCTTTCTCTAAACGCTCGCAGTAAAATTCAAAAATATTAAGGAGAGGTCGAATTAACGCAGATGGAGAGGGGCGAGAGAAATAGATAGCTCAGAAGGAGATAGGTGACTTGTTCAGCTTATTATAAATGATGGCAAATCAGAATAATTAAAACATAATTGTTTCCAAGGATAACCCAACCCCAGAACTTAGGTATATTTTAACATGTATTTTGTCCTATTCAATTATATGAGAAAAGGCTTTAAGGAAACAAACGCTGCCGAACTCACATGTATAATAATAGATATTACATTTACATTATAGGCATTTATACAATGTATATAATAGACAAAGAACAACGTTAAAAATGTATAGCATTAATAAATGAATTTGCAATCACTTATGAATAACATTTATTGAAAACGCCCACATAAATTTACATGCGTTGGTCTTTAATTTAGTTTGACAGCATGAACATTTATCATCATTATCGAAGCTGTTATTTTTTGTTGTCATAAGATAATCAATATAAAACAACACTGAAGGAAATAGTTTGCTGATGAAACACTTGGAACAATATAGAGTGTTTTTAGTACATCTGCAGAGTTGAACTGTACTAAGCCTATAACCTATTGCAAAAGTAGACTGTGTTGTATAAATATATACTATATGTGTAGCATTTTGTGTCCCTGTTTTCATTTGGGGATGCAATTGGAAATAACAAGGTTCATAACCTATTGCAATTGTGAACATTGTTGTATAAATCTATACTATATTTGTGGTAATTTTGTCTTTCTGTTTCTATTTGGGGTGTAATTGAAAATAAAACTTGGTCCATAACCTGTTGCAATAGTAAATATTGCTGTATAAATATATGCTATATGTGTTGTATTTCCGTCTCTGTTTATATTTGGGGATGCGATTGAAAACAA
>OY744543.1:35601053-35623553 GCA_963556195.1 Sepiola atlantica
TTCCTATTTTGTTCAGTTTTCTACGGGCCCCACACCTTTCCGCATTGTCACAGCCTTGTAAAATATTTAAAAAGTCTATTAATAAGCAAATATTAATTCTGGTACATGTACATAATATATAGAATAGCATATATTTTATTTTTCTAGCAAGACTCTGGAAATTCCACGATGGTTTTCTTCATTTACCTGTATGGAAATAAATTCGTATGGACGACTTTTTGGGCCAACTTGAATTTCTTGTTGGTATTTGTTTCCCTGATTCTTTTTTAGAATAAGGTACTTACAGAAAGAACTATGGTGAAGTTTGCGAACATTCATCAGTTGAAGTGATTCGAACCTGACACCTAGGTCGTCAGTCCGTGTCGTTAATCATTTCACCACCGACGACTCTCATTTACCAGTATAATTTACTGTTAACTATGTCTCTTAAAATAATACATATATTTAAGGTTTAATAATATACAGAAAACATTTTGCATCTTACTTCTTCCGTAAAAATAATTGTTATCATCAACTAAAATGTAAAAAATAAAATAAAAGGAATGTGCTTCTTTTTTTTTCTTTCTTTCTTCTTTTTTCTTTCTTTCTTTATTAATTTCTTTCTTTCTTTATTTCTTTATTTCTTTCTTTCTTTATTTCTTTCTTTCTTTATTTCTTTCTTTATTTCTTTATTTCTTTCTTTATGTCTTTCTTTCTTTCTTTCTTTATTACTTTATTTCTTTCTTCTTTATTTCTTTCTTTATTTCTTTATTTCTTTCTTTATTTCTTTCTTCTTTATTTCTTTATTTCTTTCTTTATTTCTTTCTTTATTTCTTTATTTCTTTATTTCTTTCTTCTTTATTTCTTTCTTTATTTCTTTCTTCTTTATTTCTTTCTTTATTTCTTTCTTTATTTATTTATATATTTATTTTTCTTTTTTTCTTTCTTTCTTTCTTTCTTTATTAATTTAAAATTGTAACACTTAGGTGTGTATTAACATGTCATTCCCTTGGCCTTTAGGATGGAAACAAAAGTGTAGTATCTGTTCTGATTTTACACTTAGTCTATTTTGTCCTCGGTCAGTGAAGGAGAAATCCTTCTAGACTGAGACAATTTGAATTTTTGTTCCAATCGAGAGTGCACCTTTTTAGGGAAGGTGGAATTTTCCCACATTTAAAACCGACCTTGTGTCTAACTCTGCCCTCGCGAGGAGGCAAGTAAATAGAAACATGACATTAAAGTAAACAGAATGCAAATGTAGATTTTAAAGTTAAAACGGTACGAGAGAATTCGATTTTGGAACAATTTATTTTAAAATGGGTAAACTCACAACTGTTATCTTAACAGCAGCAATTCATTTTAAATTACTTTTTTGCATTGCATTTAATCTTTGGCAATCGGGTGATCTCATTAAGATAAATGGGCGTGGGAGATGATAACGTACGTACGAACAAGAAATGACTTAGCGTATTATTACATAGATTATGTTATGTAACTTCTTGGCCTTTTGGCTAAGATCAAATTGTAGTATCTGTTCCGATA
Source organism: Sepiola atlantica (assembly GCA_963556195.1). Classification (NCBI taxonomy): domain Eukaryota; kingdom Metazoa; phylum Mollusca; class Cephalopoda; order Sepiida; family Sepiolidae; genus Sepiola; species Sepiola atlantica. The sequence continues at coordinate 35,602,575 of OY744543.1, forward strand.
CTGCATCCCATACTGGTATTGTCTTGTCCTTCAGGGCTTGATTTACGCCGGTCAATGGGTCTGTCCTGTGCAGTTCTAGGAGGTCTACCCTCCCAGGCTTCGCCTCCCCTCTTTGAGGAGGAGTAAGTTTATAGCTTACTGCCTGAGGCGCCCCTACCGGGGAATTCCGACGGGGCTGCCCAGGCATTTTTTGTAGGCCAGAGTGCTCATCTTCTCGGGCGCTGGCTTTTCAAATCCCACTTTCCCGACCCGATCTTGGGTCACATCTTACCTTGTGGGAGGAAGATAAATAAAATAGATTATGTTATGTCATATTGTACGTTTCTTCAGCTCTTGCAAACACTCGGCTAGTCTAATTATGCAGAAACGTATTTGTAATTTGATTTGTCTTACCCTTCCTTCTTCACCGCACCCTCTCTATCTCTCTCTATCTCACACACACACACACACACACACACACACACACACACACAGACGTGATGTTGCTAGTCATAGTCTTTTCCATAAATACTATTACGGCATGTGTTCTTCAGAATTGTTTGATCGATTCCCTGCTTCCTCTGTTCCAGCTCGTTTGACTCGTTGGTCTAATAGTCTCTATGAATTCACTGTAATACAGCTTCCTATTCCAGTAGCTTCTTTCCAAGAACTGCAGGCTTGTGGAACTCTCTTCCTACTGACTGGTTTCCTCCTACCTATAGCCTTAGTATTTTCAAGACTAAGGCTAATAAGCATCGACTGTCTTTGCGATAATCATCTTATCGTTTTTGTTAGGCCCATTACATCAAGTAGCTTCATGCATTGTCTGGAGCGATTTCCATAAAATAAAGTACGTATACTCTCATTTTCCTATCCTAGTCATTTTTCACTCTTTCTTTTTCACACTGTTTTTCTCTTCGTTCGTTCTTCTGTTCGCTTTTTCTCGGCATTCAATGTTTTCGTTTCTCTTTCCTCTCTTTCTATCTAACGCATCTTCTTTATTTTGTCTTCAAAACATATGGTTATGCGAGAGTTTTAAATTTCTTTTCTTGAACTGTGTGCGATCTTTTAAGCTGCACTAGTTGGGCAGTAGAGGGCAGACATGGCAGTGCTGAATCGCATGACCCCCTCTCCACATTTGCAGATGTTTGGGTCGGTTTTGTAGTCTCATCTGGCCATAGCAGCTTTCGATCGCCCCATTCCTGTTCTCAGGTGGCTGGACGCCCTGAACTGTATACATAGTTCTCCTGAACAAGAATGAAAGGCCCCAGAAGGATGAATTCCTATATAAGTAGCATAGGGTCAATCTCTAATCCTCTGATGCATAGCTTGAATCTTGTCTATTTCTGACATGTGTTTAGGGTCTGGACATGGCTGAGAAAGCTACTCCTTGACTTCAATCGTTGGGCCCCAGGTTCCCGTCCGCAAAGGAGATGCCATTCATCACTGATAGCTTTCGTTATCTCTACGTACCGATGTAACTTATTCAAATCTATTTTGTTATATTATAAGCCTATACCTTCATTGCCACTGGTGAATTATTATTATTATTTATTTTTTACTTTTATTCCCCTCAAACTAGGTATATTTCCCCTGGTAATAAGGGCCTACTGTGATTAGGGGGCCAGTTTTATAGGAAGGATAATAATTAAGGAGTTGTACAACAAGATGTTTGTTCACATTACATTTAAATTTCTGCATTTTGTACAGTCAGGAGAGCAGGGGGTAATTCCAAATGCAAGCGGTTCGAGGAAAGAAGCTATTAGCGTAGAAAGTTGTCTGGCATTTGGGGGGCCTATACAGTGAAGGGGTGGGATTTTGCTGCTCTTCAGGTTTGTTGGGGGTATTTACGTTGGGGACGTAAACTGCAGTTAGTTCATGAGAGCACATTCCGTGGAAGAACTTATAAAACAAGCATCGACATACAGCATTGCGGCGATGGGACAGGGGCTGGGTTTGATGGACAGTGCTGGACTTATTAGATTAGAGACTCTATTTTGCACCCTGTGCAAGAGGGAGAGGCTGGTGGTTGGTGCACCGGCCAGGATTTGGCAACAATACTTCATGCATGGGCGAATGGTGGCTTTATAGAGACATAGAATAATAGCAGGTTATAGAAATTTATTAGCCTAGTAGAAGGACCCCACCTTCTTTGCAGCAGCCTTGGCAGTATCTTCTATGTATTTATTCCAATTCATGTTGCATGTGACTGTTAGGCCGAGGAGCTTATTATTAGGATTATTAGTGTTATTAATATTACTATTATTTGTATTCGTGAAATATGTTGAATTATAATTTATTTCGTCCATCTTAAGAATTAATTCCAGTTCAAGTCTTTTTAAAGTGGAAAGTAATAGCCAGGGTCATTTTAGATTGCTTAGTTATCTTTAAAAATGGCGAACGTTTTTCTTTTACTTCGTGAATACTTATATAGATACTTACATCTATATAACGTTGAGACGCTCGTTCTCATAAGATCACCGAAGTTAAGCAACATCGAACCTGGTCAGTACATAGATGGGTGACGATTTGCTGTAAATTCGGAAGTTACTGTTGCTATAAAGTCACGTTTTTCTAATACTCTTAGGCAAGCTAGGAATACATATCTCCTCTTAGTTATAGATGAAACAGTAACGGAGACTAGACTCTCAAGCCTCGATAGAGCAATAGTCTAGCAGAAGGAAACTACCAAATAACACCAGACCTTCTATTACATAGGCATATGGGTGTCATCAAAATGACCCTATATAATTATTCAGTTCCAAGGAATCATTTAATGATTTATATTAAACTTAAAATATGTTTCGGATTTTTTCAGATGAGGATTGGAAATGTGTATTATTTAGATTATTCGGACTATTGTTTTCATATTGGATGTTATTCTAACAACGTTTCGCCCGATGTAATCTTCCGACCTGCTTCACGTGCATCTTGTCGAACTCGGGAATATTTCTGTTGAACCGCGAATCTGTACGGAATTTCGAACGGAACCCTTTATTTAATTCACGGGGGTAGCTTGTTCTCGTTCCGTCAGCCATGACCGGGTAGAAGTCTAAAATAATTCAGAAATGTATTCTTAGTATCGCGTGCACTTCGTTACTGGCCGGCGTCGTCATGCGTGCGTGTGTGTTGTCTTCTTCTAAGGACCGAAGATAATTCGTTAACTACAATTAAGATCGACTGCATATTTCTTACATTGATCATCATGAGATTAATTCAAACACCACGTTCTTAGAAGAATAATGGATTGATTTAACCAGGTGTATCGTCTCGTAGCTGAAAGGTCAAAACAGATAGGAAAGAAAGAGACGGGTACGTAGGACTTTAGCATAAATTGCCGTTTTATTAGACCATCTAAAAACGCGTCTTGCAACATTCTTCCAGCTCCCACCAAGACTGACGGTGCTTCGAACGCCACTATCTCTGATAGTCATATCTGGCCGCTCCATCGACTTCCAGCCTACTTTCCTTGACCTTTTCTTAGCCCTTTGTCTGAAACGTCTCCTGTTTACGAACATGTATCTCAATAATAGCTACTAGCTACTAGTACGCGTGCCCACCTCAATATTTAACACTCTTCCGCTAAATCTAGCGTTGCACTATACCACCAGAATTTATCAAGATAAGATCAGGAAAATGTAGGTTGGTTATTGCGCAATGCTTGCTACATATTGCGCAATCACCCTATACGAGGTCATCTAGTGTATTTTGTAATAGAAACAGCTTGGCTAATCAGTCACTTGTATGGATTATTTCATTTCAATCGTTGTATAACTGCGTTTAGATAATCAATTAATCTCTATATGAAAAAAGCGCAGCAATTCAATAAAATAAAGCAGTTGAATTATTGAAACGCACATGTCACGGCGGATAAAAATAGATCGTCTGTTGTTTAGAACAATCTCAACTGCACTCAAATATCTACGGGTTATGAAAACCTACACAATCGCTTTGCATGTTTTTTTCTTTTTCCATTGAATTTCAATTTGTTGAAAATATACTCAGGTTGAAATGTACTAAACACGAACGAACAGTTTTTAGATACGTCCGTTCAATTCATGCATTCACAGATGCAAAATATACAACAAGCATAATCGTGACAGACCAACAAAAATATTATTTCAAACGCGAGCGTAACTGACCAACGACAATGCTATTTCAAACTTAAACATGACGGATCAACTGAACGATTATTTCAAATTTAAGCGTGACAGATCAACTGAACGATTATTTCAAATTTAAGCGTGACAGATCAACTGAACGATTATTTCAAATTTAAGCGTGACAGATCAACTGAACGATTATTTCAAATTTAAGCGTGACAGATCAACTGAACGATTATTTCAAATTTAAGCGTGACAGATCAACTGAACGATTATTTCAAATTTAAGCGTGACAGACAAAATGCTACTTCAATCTTGAGTACAGAAGACAAACTAAAATTCTATTTTAAAATTAGACAGATCAACGACAATTCTATTTAAAATTTAAATATTACAGACTAACGAAAATATTATTTTAAACTTAAGCCTGATAGATCAATGATAATTCAATTTCAAAAGTAAGCCTGGCAGACTAACGAAAATTTAATTTGGAACTTAACAATGACAGCCCAACGAAAATATAATTTTAAATTTAAGCGTGACAGAGCAATACAATTAAATTTTAAACTTAACCATAACAGCCCAACGAAAATATTATTTTAAATGTAAGCGTGACAGAGCAATACAATTAAATTTTAAACTTAACCATAACAGGCCAACGAAAATATTATTTTAAATTTAAGCGTGACAGAGCAATACAATCAAATTTAAGCGTGACAGAGTAAGACAATTAAATTTTAAACTTAACCTTAGCAGCCCAACGAAAATATTATTTTCAATTGATGCGTGACAGAGCAAGACAATTAAATTTTAAACTTAACCATGACAGCCCAACGAAAATATTATTTTTAATTAAAGCGTGACAGAGCAAGACAATTAAATTTTAAACAATACTATGACAGCCCAACGAAAATATTATTTTATATTTAAGCGTGACAGAGCAATACAATTAAATTTTAAACTTAACCTTGACAGCCCAACGAAAATATTATTTTAAATTGATGCGTGACAGAGCAATACAATTAAATTTTAAACTTAACCATGACAGCCCAACGAAACTATTATTTTAAATTTAAGCGTGACAGAGCAAGACAATTAAATTTTAAACAATACTATGACAGCCCAACGAAAATATTATTTTAAATTTAAGCGTGACAGAGCAAGACAATTAAATTTTAAACTTAACCATGACAGCCCAACGAAAATATTATTTTAAATTTAAGCGTGACAGAGCAATACAATTAAATTTTAAACTAAACCGTGACAGCCCAACGTAAATATTATTTTAAATTTAAGCGTGAAAGAGCCAGACAATAAAATTTTAACCTTAACCATGACAGCCCAACGAAAATATTATTCTAAATTTAAGCGTGACAGAGCAAGACAATTAAAACAGACCAACGAAAACATTTTAAATTAAGTTCAGCTGACGAAAACAATGCTATTTGAAACATGCGTTTATTAAATCTGCACGTTTTACTATGGGTATTACAGACCAAAGAATCGTGACAGACCAACGGACGTATCTAAAAGAATTCCTTTGTTTGTTAGCTGGTGAACTTCTCAATGTTCAACAGAGAAACGAAAAGAGACGATAAGAGCCGATTTGAATCCTGAAATATTGAATGAATGCTTAGAATTTAGATCGCGTATTGATCTTATGTTTTCTTTCGGTTCTATTCAAAGACTCCATATTATCATTCTTTTCACAATAACTCATACAAATACACATTTAAATGTGTGCATGTGAAAGCTCTTCAGAAGAAAAAAACGAATAGAACAGTATTCGGTAGTTGATATTGTTTATAAACCGGAAGATTCTCCTGCCTCATGATTTGTGGGAATTACGCAGTGAATAGAAGCTTGGACTGTCGAAAAGCGATCCAGTTGCAATCTCAGTCCGAATAATTTGTCTATCTAGCAACACTGTTGAGCGGTGATACAGCAGAAAACTCTCCCTGTGGATCACTAGACACGGACATGTATATCTAAATGAATAAATATGAAAGTTTTGCCAATTTCGCGCACTACTGGTAAAGTCAAAATTCCCTATTTCAAGTTAATTAAATTTTACACAATAGACCCACTATTTTTATATACTGCTTATGTAAATGTGATATCAGTCGCAAGGTTGACTAATTTGCATATTAGTTTTGAAAAACAACATTTTATTAATTAACTGTTATTTTTATTGTGTTTTTAATTCAATGACTATAATATAATAAATAGTTGTTTCGCAATATTACTTTATTTCCTGGGCAAATATTTAGCATTTGTCTTCAAATGTTCCTTTCTTTAGAAGGAATGACTTGATTTGCAACAAGTTGCGATCTATTTCTAAATTGTAAGTGGAAAGAGACATTGAATTCTTCTTTCTTTTCCTTTCTGTACGGTCATAGTTAAAAGATATATTCTTTATCGAAATTACCTAAACGTTAATGTTTATCTATCTATATGGATAAATAAGAAATATTTTGTTTCTGATTTACAACAAAGTTGTGAATGAGTTTTTATTATTTTAAATTAATGTTTACGAGTATTTCCAGCAGCGAAGTTTGTAAAGCCATCTAGTGTATATATATATATATATATATATATATATATGGAATATTACTAATATTAAAGTACCAATTAAGAACACAAGCCATCTAGTGTATATATATATATATATATATATATATATATATATATGTATATATATAAATATTTGTTATTGTTTATTTTTATCTATGGACGTATACGTTTCGTCTCTTTTCAATCAAGACTCATCAGCATAGAAGTACGACTATTCACCACCGGTGACACGATTCGAAACCCTGGACTACAAGTATTTTTCAACCCCCAGTCCAACGTCGCTAACCGATAGGTCAGTTCTGAATAGCTTATAAACAATGATAATTTTAACACTTTAACGGCGGCGAGGCCTACAGGCATTCAAACTTCTATAAGTGAAAGAACGATGCATATAAAGCGAGTGACGCCCGCTGTGTTACTACTACCATTTTACAGTGCTCTATGTTTTAACGAGGAGCTTCAAATATAAATATTTGTTATTGTTTATTTTTATCTATGGACGTATACGTTTCGTCTCTTTTCAACCAAGACTCATCAGCATAGAAGTACGAATATTCACCACCGATCACACGATTCGAAACCCTGGACTACAAGTATTTTTCAACCCCAGTCCAACGTGGCTATATATAAGAAATTCTGATTGGGAATTCTTTCAATTTATTATTGGGGAGGGATCACACGTGAGTGTTGTCTGATTTCTTATTTTCTTTCCATGAACTTTCTGCCCGATACAACATCTTTATTAATGCCTTTTACTTTGGTTTCTGAAGAGTAGTGTGTAATTGTGATTAATTGTAGCATATTGAATGTTGCGAAACAATTGTCTGTTCTGCCATTGAAAAAATAAAGATATAAGTAAAGACTGAATTTTCGTCATTGGAATAAGTAATCATTCTATCTATCTATCTATCTATCTATCTATCTATCTATATATATATATATATATATATATATATATATATATATATATATATATATATATACTTTTATTCTTGTTACTCTTCTTTTTAGCTATCCGTGTCTACACATGAACTTTCTACTTTTAATAAACATCTGATGTCTGAATCGTGGTTGAAGGTACATTTGAGGAGACCAAAGTAAGGTCGAAATAGACTATTATGTACACAACCTAAATGTGCATCTAATTTATCTCATCTTCAAATTTATACTTGCTCTGCTTAATTGAACATCGAGCTTTCCTATTCGGATTCCTACCGAAACCATTCGAACCAGTATACCATGGACGGCGGCACCGGGGTGGGGGGGGGGGCAGGAGGGGCTCAATCCCCCCACTTTTTTACTTCCCCCCTCCCCACTTTACGGTCATCAATAATGAAGTTATATATGCATGTGTTTAACCGGGCCCCCCACTTTTTAGGAGAGCCACCCCACTTTTATAACTGTCCCGCCGGTCCTGATATATATATATATATATATGGAATATTACTAATATTAAAAGTACCAATTAAGAACACAAGCCATCTAGTATATATATATATATATATATATATATATATATATATATATATATATATATATATATAATCCCGAAACAGTTTTCATGGTAAACAACTGACGATCCCTTATATAAAAAAAAACATATAAAAAAATATATTTATATTAGAGTAAATTCTTGGAAGTTAACTAATATAGTGATTGCAGTAGATTGATCGACTTACTAGGCAAAAATCTTTCAACTTTCTTTGTATTAGTTGCTAAAATTTATAAGAGAAGCGTGTTCAAAATTAATTGTAGAACGTACGCCAATCTAAGTTTAAAAATCGTTCACGTGTGATCAACAGAGCATGATGGTTTAATTTCTCCGTGGTAATTATTCTATTGTATCCAAACTACCAATCTCAAAACGCGGTTATGTTATGTTTACCGTCTACCAAGTATAAATACAGTCTAAAGAAGAAAAGAACTAATTGTGATATTTATATATGTATTTTATGGGAATAGCTTACAAGAACATAACATGATTATCGCAAAGACAGGAGATGCCTATTGGTCTTAGTATTGAAAAGACCAAGGCTATAGATAGGAGGAAACACAGTCAGCAGGAAGAGAGTTCCGCAATCCTGCAGTTCTTGGGAAGAAGCTACTGGAATAGGAAGCTGTATTACAGGTATCAAAACAGCGAATTGATGGAGACAACTAGACCAACGAGTCAAACGAGCTGGAACAAAGGAAGCAGTGAATATATCACACATTATGTTATTTATGTTTACATGATTGTAGAGGTGACGGTAGTTAAGAGGATAACGACACGAACTTAACGACCTGGTTTTGTCAAGTTCGAATCTTGTCGATTTTACAGTACCTCTTTCGCTTTGGCAGCCATTTTGTGCCCACTCCTGCAAGAATGCCGACAGCAAACTTAAACCGTTTCAAAAAATACTGATTCATACGAATTTGCTTTACTTTTGTTTTATATGTTTATATATTTCAATAGCAATCATTCCTAAACTAATTAACTGATCATTACGACGTTGTCCAGATTCCGGGCAACGTCGGGTAACCATGCTCATATTATGTAAACGAAGGATGATCATCTTCGAGCCTGTGATATAGAAGAATCTATATAGGGAAAAGGGAGACGCGGAGATGATTCGAACCCGTTCTTAAGAAAAGGGGTTGGTTTGAGTTCCCTGACTATTTGGAATATTATAACTCTTCGAGATTCTGTTGGCTCTGAAATCTATTATTTACTTAATGCATACGTACATATACGGCGGCAATCGACTCGTATTCGGATATGAGCATTAACCAAACTATCGAATTACAAACATATCCTTCTTATATCTGTGGTACCTGTGCATGGTAATATTTAAGTGAATCGGATATTGAATTTCATTCGTACCCTTTCTTTTATAGAAATCGATATTTACCCAAAAGCAAGAATACATCGACATCATTAAATACCAAAATGTGGGCGGTTTTTCTCTGCACTGTTTCCATCCATAAGACCTATTGCCTCCACTGCGTTTAATGGTCTACTGTAACAATTCAAATTGGAAAATTTAAAGAAAGCTTCCAATGTATAAAAATTTTAAAACACGTTAAATAAAAAGGAGTAGATCTAATTTAACGGAAATTAGTTTTTTTTTTCCATTGATGTCTCTATAAAAGTTTTTGGAGAAAGAAAAGAGTAATTATTATTAAAGCTTTAGAATACGAATTTGAGAACGACAGTAACCGTACCGCCTGCAACACCAAAGATGTGCTGATTGCCTAGATCAAACTGGTGTTCAGGAATCTCTCGAAGGACACCATAAAGACCGCATGCTCCAAGTTCAGGTTCTGCCTAAAGGCAGTGGTCGAAGATCAGGGCAGCTTCTTTGAGCGAGCTTTATTCGGCAAAAGATCGTCTTAGAGATGCACTTTGAATATTATTATTTTTTTTCCTTTCCAAAACGTGTCAAATTTATCCCGAACACCATGTATAAACAGGGTTGATATGCCATAAACCAGAAAACCAAACTCACCTTTAAATTAATAGTTAAATGGAAAATAGATATTCTGTCATTCAACAAAGCAAATGTATACTAATATTAATTATTAAACTTGAGCTTAGATTACCAACGCTTGTTTCCTTAAAGCTTTTTGTGCTATATATTTTACTCAAAGAATATCAATGCTAAAATATTCCTCGATTATTTACAATTCTTATTGTCAGTGTGAAACCGCTTATGTAGGGTATACTATTCAGCGATTAGAAGTGAAGATCTCTCAACAATGTTCGCAATTTAATACTGCATTCATCCAGGCTCTGCTATGATTGAACATTTATTAGAGAACGAGTCCTGTGTCAAAGGTTACGGTGGGGAGGCGTTTTCTGTACTGTACAGAGCACGGTGTAAGTATCACGTTAAATATTATAAATCGTAGTCATCATTATTCAGCGACCGTCCCTGTGTAGGCAGATTGAATTAAGTTTGCAAAAGCTTCTATTTTACTCGTTCTAATTAGTCCCAATTTACAATTAATCCACCAAACGACCCATTTACTACTATGGTTTTATTGTCACTTATTTTTCAATTTCTCTCTCTCTCTCTCTATATATATATATATATATATATATATATATATATATATATATATATATATATATATATATATATATATATATATATATAAATTCCCATCAACTCAAGGTTGTGGGTATATTCTTTTTGTCTACACAAAGACGGTCGCCGCATGTTAATAATCACAGCTTCTAATACTTTTAGAATACATTTAGCTCGTGATATGTTAAAAAAAAAACCTATTCATTGTAATATTTCGCACATGACTCATTTTCCAATAAATATTTCTCTATGGAAGAGCCACTAGTCTGGGAGTTACTGGATGCATACCATTTAACTTCATTAATATTGCTAGGTACGTGTTCAGAAATTCTCACCTCCAATTGCTGAATAGTGCGTCCCACATAGTCGGCTTCACATCGACAATGAAAATTGTAAATAATCAAACTTTTATGAGTGGTGGGAGGTATACAATCGTTGCGAAAAGAAAGAACTGCAGTCTTAACTTAAAAATAATTCAGGCAACGATAAACAACGATAACAACCTTGTCAGCAGGGTCCTGGCTTCGAGGGTATGTCGATGGTATATTTAAATGGATCAGACACTTAGAGACCTTAAAAACCTTCAATACAGTGTTTAATACCTCGATCAACTACTTTCTCAGAATAACCATTGCTAATAAGTTCTCGCTATGTTTCAAGGCTCCTCGTCCAACTCACACTTGGAACGTACCAGGGGACGATGCACCAACATTTTGATAGTATCGATTGTTCTTATCCGGCGGAAGAACGAATCCTAACCCATATATACACCCGGGAAAGTCAGCGTTCTGTACATATATCTTTGGAGAGTATCCCTTGGCATCTGAACTAAAACATCCGGAAACAGTCACAAATTATTCGACTCACCTTTATAGTGTATTTCAATGTTGGATGAAGAGAATACAAATGATTCGATTTACGTTAAATATGTACACTAATACTCTATTCCGGTTTTCGATTTTTTTTTCATAGAAGTCGCCCCAGGCAACGTATGAAGCCATTTAATGTAAGGGGCTAAAAAGAATGAAAGATGATTATAACAAATACAGGATATGCCTGTTGACCTTAGTCTAAAAAAAACAGGGCTATAGGTAGGAGGAAAACAGTCAGCAAGAAGAGATTTCCACAAGCCTTGGAAACTGCATTATAACAGCTAACTGAGAAAGACCACTAGACAAACGAGCTGAAAAAAGGAAGCAGGGAACAAATCAGTCACTTCTGAATAACACATTGCCAGACGAATCCATTTCAAATATTTAGGGCAATTGAGAAAGTAAATCTATTTCCTATTTTTCTTTCTGCTTTCTGTGTCGAGTGATACGTCTGTGTATTCTTTTTTTTTCTTTTAATTAACAGTTTTCTTTCTCTCGTTCGTATTTCTTTTTTATTTCACCAAGTCAGACTTTATTTTATAAGAATATTCGTGCGGACACTGAAAAAAGATAATTTGTTCCGTTATTTTTTACGGAGGTTGTACATTCGTATGAATATTATATATATATATATATATATATATATAATATTTATAATATTTATAAAATGAAATATTAATTATTTATTACCTACAAACATCGATGTTTCATGCTTATGCAATCTTTAGTGCGGGAAGTTAATTCCGGACGGTCGGCGGGCGCGAACTCCTATCACAAATCGCCACTGATTCGCAGTCAAGAGCGTTTCCCGTTAGCCACCACAAATTAGCTTTGTAAATATCAATTAACTTTGTAAATGTCAAATCAGCGGGTATTTTACAACGAGCAGCGAATAGTGATCTACAACAACAAACTGTGTTGGATATCGCAATGAAGCTAGTAGTACTGCTTGTTATTAAACTCACTCAGAGTGCCCGACTTTTAATAATATTTATTTCACGCATTTCCCACAGAAATCAGTTTCTTCAAAGGAACCACGAATTCTATTCATAGACAACCGGCAATTTTTGTTTTGTAAAAAAAAAAACAAATCATGTCTATAAATAAAATAACACACATTGTTTAAGATTTTCCAAATTTAAATATTTTCCTACGAAAACAATGTTTCGAAAATATGTCTACCCGTATCCTGATTCAAACCAGCGTAAGCCACACTAATAGATATGACTTGATTTCTTGTCTTCAACCACCATAAATCTGCATTCCATCTCGGACAATATGAGAAAATAATTGTTGGTTTTGACAAGAGAGTTACATCTCCGTAAGCTAATTTTAAAATTATTTTTTTAATTATTTAAAAAAAAAACACACACATTGCTTAAGTTTTCTAGATTTAAATATTTTCCTACGACAACGATGTTTTGAGAATATGTACACCCCTATCCTGACGTATATATATATATATATATATATATATATATATATATATATATATATATATATATATATATATATATTGGGAATTGACTTTTCATTATAGAATTAATTCAAAGTTAAAATGTTATCTTTATCATCTCTCTCTCTCTCTCTCTCTCTCTCTCTCTCTCTCTATATATATATATATATATATATATATATATATATATATATATATATATATATATATATATATATATATAATCGCGTGCTACACACACCGGCATATCAACATTTATCGTCGATAACATCAAGACGAATTTCAACTTGACTGCGATAGATATGTCTCAGTCAGCGAGGATTATACAAAAAAGAAGAGAAAAAAATGCTTATACTTCTGACAAGGGTGTTTATCACCGAAAGTACTAGGGTGTTTAAAGTAAATAAATAATTTATTTTAAAAAACATAAATAATTTGCGTTGTCGGGGGTTTTCAAAATATTTTTTTTTAATATTCTCCTTATATATATATATATATATATATATATATATATATTTAAGTTGTAAACAATATAATCTTTGAGATGAAATCTTTTTTTAATTATTAAGAATGAGGACTGGCGTAATAAATGTGACGTAAGCAATGGCGATAATTGGGTGAAATATATTCAAATGACAAATCTCCATGATAGTAACATATTGAGAGATAGCGTTGATTATTTTGTACGACTGCTTTAATAGCAGTCGCTAATCCTGTATGAATGTCGAGCTATCTTCGCTGGAACACAGTGAACTGAGATACCCATTTTTCCTTTACAGTTGGATTCTGTCAAGTCATCGGGAAGCCATTTTTCCCAAATGCGGCACGTTTCCAAGTTTCTGCAGGTGATGCTAACTGTTCTTAGGAATCAAATCTAGGTTTTGCGCGTGCGTAAGAAGCAGTAACAACACAGTTTCTATAGAGAATAGAAATATAATTAAACGAAACGATACTTGCATATTTCAGGTTTTCTTCAGACAGAAACGCGTTTCATGCCAGCACTATAAGACCCGTTCGGTCGAAATTGACGGAGAGAAATGTGACATCATAGCGAATACATCATTGAAGCATAGAATAAAAACAGGCAAAATTAGTAGATAACAAGCAGATGAATACCCGTCCTAGAACTGGTAAAATGAATTCCTCGAAGAAAACAGTTCTGCACCACTTTTATGCCCCCGAACGAAGATATAAAATCAACATATATTGATACTAAACTTTATGTCTAGAATCCTTATTCCAATTTTGATTAAAATCCATTGCATAATTTTGTATTCTAGAAAAATTTTCAAATTTAAGGCCTAAGCTTAAGGGAACTGAAGACGAAATTGAAAATTAAGAGAATATTGCTTCATTTGTGTGAATTGACTATGGATCAAATTCAATGCAATTCTGAAATATTTGAATTTTCAAATCGGGGCATTTGTAAATATTATGTATCCGAAAATCCCTTCTAAATAATCCAAAGAAATTGAAATTGAGAGAACATACCGATTGTTCAAATTTCACAAAAATCAGAACAATCTGAATTTTCACGCATGGCTTCCATCTGCTCTTTGTTCCCTTTACTAAAGAGTAAATTAAACTAAATATAGTCCACATTACTTACCATGTCGTCTAAAAACTGTGTCCAAAAATTCATAATGATCGGTTTATTAGTTTAGGAGTCAATCCCTTACATAGAAATGTAGTAACATATAAATTATTAATACAAAAAAAAACGATATTATATACTTACGCAGCAGATTTAAATAAGTATCCTCACCAAAAAGTAGGAAAAATGATCGAGTAGGATTTTAATTAGAAATAAAAATAATTTCATCGTATTTTTGTGAATGCCATTAATTTATTACTTGTTAATATGACAGATTGAATTATCTCCCCATGAATTTCGTGTTTTTCGCTCGAATCAATGGCCGCACCCGATTTAACAATATAACGGATTTTTTATTTTTTATTACAATTCTACTCGATAGTTTTTGCTAATTTTTGGTGTACAAACCTCTTTTTGCTTGATACATAAGTATTTCGAAGAGTTTTCCGGTTAATTTAATTAAACTGCGATTTCCAGCGTGTTTCATATGTACGCTTCTCTGTACAAGCACCAAAAATTGTTTTAATTTTATGTAGGGAAATCACTACTTTACGGTATTGTCGAGACAAAATCAGAAAAATAATTATATCACTTGTGCGCTTTTCTGCACAAGAAATTTGGAATTGTAAAAATTTTTTTAAATAATTTAAAAACGAAAATGCGCAAAAATAAACAGAATGGTCGTTAAAAAATATACCCCCCAAATTATTACCGTAAAAAAGAAAAGACAAATTAAAAAGAATAATTAAAATTGAAAAAGCGCAAAAATGAAAAGAATGGTCAGTAAAAATATACCCCAAATTATTACCGTAAAAACTAAAAGACTGAGTTTTAAAAAATAATAAAAAAACGGAAAGCGCAAAAATAAACAGAATAGTCGGTAAAATATATACCCCCAACCAAATTATTACCGTAAAAAAGAAAAGACAAACTAAAAAAATAAAAAATAAAAAACGAAAAGGCGCAAAAATAAAAAAAATGGTCGGTGAAAGAATATACCCCCAACCAAATTATTACCGTGAAAAAGAAAAGCCAAACTAAAAAAAATAGAATAAAAAACGAAAAGGCGCAAAAATAAACAAAATGGTCGGTGAAAAAATATACCCCCAACCAAATTCTTACCGTGAAAAAAGAAAAGACAAACTAAAAAAATAAAAAATAAAAAACGAAAAAGCGCAAAAATAAACAGAACGGTCGGTAAAAATAACATACCCCTCTCTAAAATAAATTATTACTGTAAAAAACGAAAAGACAATCTAAAAAAAGGTTTGGTTACACTTTTTTTCTACCTTAAATTTTCGAAAATTGGTGATGGTCAAGAAATGGGTGATCATTTTATAGTTAAATTTAGGAAAGTGATCCCCACTCTAAAATGTAACATATTGGGTAAAAAATCAAACTGAATCCTCTAGCGACATAATAGATAAGTGTATGCAGAAAATGTGGTCTCTAAAAACTGGCTAAACAGCTGATGTGTAAATACCGAAAAGGCGCCAAACATTTGACGACATATGATTATTAGATTTCATGCAAATATCTGTTTTGTTGTCCTATTCGAAATAATTTGTTCAACTGTCAAATAAACAAACAACCTTTGCGGATATATCCGGAACATCAGGAGGTATCATCGGATTACTTGTAAGCTTGGAAGGCCGAGAGCAGGCTCGAAGCGTTCCTTCGAATAATGGCAATTGAGAGGTGTCCGTAAAGTCAAACTGTTCAAATTATTTTCGCTAATCTCTGTACATATAGAAAGTTGTGCTCCGCCGAATACACCGCACAAGACACGCAGTGGCTTGACCCATTGTGTGTATTTGGGGAAAGGGGAAGAAGTACGACCAGACTTGTTCATATGTCTACAAGATAATTTATTTTAGTGAATAATTGCATTATTTATTCTGTATATAAGCAGTGTCAGATCCTCTGAAAGTCTTTTTAAAATACATGACCGGCATGTTGGATTGAATAAAACGATCACTCTTTCTTTTGGGCGCGTTAGATTAATAAAGTAATCGTTCTGCTGCAATTAATTTTCCGTTTATTTTGTCCGAGCACTTGTTCGGAGTGCAAAGAGAGAGAGAGAGAGAGAGAGAGAGAGAGAGAGGGAGGGGGGGAGAAATAACTATATAAAACGGACACAAAATAATTCAAAAAAAATAAACGAATCTTCTCGTAATAGTTTGTTATCCAATGTGTGTTATGTTTATTTAAGTGAGAAAAAAGAAAACTGAAAGCGGAAAATGTGATGTTGTAATTGGAAAATGGATGCTGGACTTGTTCTCATGATGAAAATTAACGTTCGATTGCCAACTCCTAATCTGACCGACCGTAGACAAAAAAAAAAAAAATCCGAAAAAAACTATATTCTTATCACGAGGTGTTCGGACTTAGTTTGTCAAATTGAAAACAGACTGATATGAAATCAACGCAGACTTTTGTGTGTGCCTTTTGCTTTTTTCACACGAAAGTACGTGCATTTGTCAATCCGCTTGACGTAGTTGTTCTCGACACGGATAATGAAGTCGCCGGACCGACTTGACTGTGGTGGAGTATGTTATATTTTATCTTACCGATTGGGTGTATAAATCGTTATACACCCCCGCGTCGTTGTCGAACCCAGTTGTGAACCTATGTTGTTGATCGTCTGTCGACACAAAACCAATGTTAAGTTTTTAATTAGGTGTATTTAGAACAGAGAATAACAGTCACATAGACGGGTTATTTATGTATGCGTGTTTGTGTGTGTGTGTGCGTGTGTGTGTGTGTGTGTGTGTGTGTAAAAGAGAGAGGGAGAGAAAGAGAGAGAAAGAACGAGAGAGACAGACAGATAAATAGATAGAAGAATAACCCGTCTCGCTACACTAGGCCACACTATTCCCATTAGGGAGAATCGTCAGAAGCATCCCTTTTCCTTGAAATCTGACCGGCTAAGAGAGTAAAATACTAAAGATTCCCCCGGAAATCACGTGGTTTCGTGACTTCTGCCTGGTGTTACTCTTTAGCCCTTGACCTTTCAAACTGTTCCACTCAAAAACGACACTCATTTATGTAACAAGTAAATAGCGTCGTGTACTGACGACTCGATGTACTGCTGAGGAGATGCCACTCGGGGCACTCCTTCTTGCACTGACAGAGTACAAAACCTACTTCACAACTTATTCTCTAACCTGCAATCTATTTCACACAGAAGAAGTATTTCTAGCCCTCTGTACTGTATCGTTCATGGTAGGTGCTCGACTGAGCTCCAATCCTTGTTCGCCCTAGTAAGACATTCACAGCAAGAACTCGCCTAGCTAGAACAATAACAAAAACTTTCATTTCTCTTTTCTCATATATATATATATATATATATATATATATATATATATATATATATATATATATATATATATATATATATATATACAAAAAACAAACAAACGGAACTTCCATGAACAAAGTTTCTTTCCTAGAACATCCCATCTGTGGAACAAAAACCGCGAGGCTTCTTCCCAGCCGACTACAACATGGCCGTCTTCAAGTATGATGTAAACAAATACTAGTTGAGTCGCTGCCTTGGATAATCAATTCCTCTGAATTAATCTTCTGTCTATTCCACCTATTTTTTCCAATCTCCTCGTGGTGGCGTACATCGTCCAACTGACACCCTCTTTAATCCTTATCCTCGAGTGGCTCCCAAGCCTTAATAAGCCGTGACCCAATAGTAAAAAAAATCAGGTTATCTGCGACTAAACCGATTCGTCTACATAGCTTGACTGATGAGGAGGGTGGCTAGTTACCCAGCAGAATAAAAGAATGAAGATGTGACAAATATCGGACGAACCAACTTGTAAGATGGACGCTCATTTAGAACGTGCAGTAGCAACGTGCTCGGAGGCGCACAATATGCCGTCTTCTGATGAAATGCAATTTCACCGATCTCCTACAGCCTTGAGAGAGTACCGGTTATTTTAGGCTTCTTCTTGATATGAGATTCAGCTCTCTAGCGGCGAAGAAGTCCTGCTGTGATAAGCACATCCCTAACGGCACTAGAAATGATCTTTTGTTTTGTCACCGCTTATCAAGGCCCGGGGGGGGGGGGCAGCACTCTAAAATAAGGGTTAAAGCGATTGACGATCATTGCTACGAGAGGGTTATAAACAATGTGTCGAATGGATAGAAGAGTACTCAAAAGCACTTGATTATCAAAGAGGATTGCTCAACAAGTATTTGTTTAGATTACACTTGAAGGGGCAACCATGGCGGTTGTGAAGCAGACACGTGGTATTTTATTCCACGGATCTATTTTGTTTGTTTTGATTTTGGTACAGAGAGAGAGAGAGAGAGAGAGAGAGAGAGAGAGAAAGAGAGAAGGACTTTTTTTGTTATGGTTGTAGCTGACGAGTTTTTGCTGTGAATGTTTTACGTGGTAGGTGGCAGGGATTGGCACTAAGTCGAACAACTACCATGAACATAACGATAAAGTCGAGAGAGGGTAGTAGCGTCTCTTTTTCTGTGATCTTCCGCATATATGTGTCTCTGCCCACCGCTTTGCCGACTTCGGTAAGATTTCGACTGTAGTTTACAAGCATACGAGGAATGATTGATAGCAGAGGCAGCGACCCTTTCAGAAAGTGCTGCATTGATTAGAATAGACTGTAGTCAGGTGCGGTAACGTTTGGACTATAAGCTGGATGCAGCAGAACTTCCGCACCGTCTAATTCTTCAATCTTCTTGTTGTTGTTTTCTGACGTAACGAGGGGTTGCCCGAAGGGTCGGCGATTTGAGGCTTTCACTAAAGTTGAGGAAGCCATTCAATAATTTTTAAATGCAAAACCACAGGAGTGGTACACACACATATATATATATATATATATATATATATATATATATATATATATATATATATATATATATATATATATATATATAATATTTATAGTGAAAAAAACACTTTAATATTTAAAATATATTCATAGTATATATATAAATATATATATATATATATATATATATATATATATATATATATATATATATATATATATTTCTGATGATTTTGTAATGTTGCAGAGACGATATTGACATAAAATGTTGTTTGGCACAAGACAAATGAAATGAACCGTAAAAATCAATCTCACAGAAATGTTATGTTTATTAGAAATGTGAAAAAATAAAAATAAAAATAAAAATAATAAAATAAAAACATGGTTATTGGAATATAATATGAACCTGACTATCGGGACATGACTACAATCATTTCAGCTTGCCGATGATTCCACTGGGCACAGAGATTTACTAAAGATGTCTAAATCTGCCCTTTTGGATGAAACCGCGGTACATTGCTGAAATATTTAATATACAGTATCTAAATAAATATATATATATATATATATATATATATATATATATATATATATATATATATATATTAATATATATATAAAGTGGTGTACCAAAAGCGAACTTTTAGGAAAAGTGAAACCTATTGTGAAGAGTATATAGCTCAATATCCAGGATAGAGCAGGTAGAATGAAGAAGAATGGAAAGGAATTAGAGAAGCAAAAGTCAAATCATAATTCAATTCAATTGCTCAGAGCAAGGTATATTCCGCAAAAAAGGCAATTTATTCAAGTTAAATTTTCCTTAAGCCAGACTTTTCAAAGATCAAAATCTTATCATCAGAGGAAGTCGCTGGGATAGATAAGTTGGCAAAGGCCAAGATTTAAAATTTGAAAAAATAAAATAAAATAAAAGTTGTAGGGGGGAAGAAACACAGGGCAAAATTCTGCCCGAATGCAAGCAAATGTCCGATTGCTAAAAAGTCCGGTGTCGAAAAGTCCAGCGGAGAGAATGAGATGTAGCTATGGCTTTTTAAAGAATGAAAATAACCAAAAGTCATAATTTGAAAAAATATAAAAATAATATAAAATAAAAAATGTCCAACTGACAGCCTCTTTAACCCTTATAATATAGATAAAAGTTAACCGTTGATAAATTAATAAATCATCTGTCACTTTGTGTTCGTTTGAAGAAGTAATGTGACTGGGACGTGTTCTTGTTCTATTAAAACTTGACCACATCGATCTATAGGGAATGTTTAGAGGTCAGTGATTGCTCTTCTCAACATCCATTGCAAAAGTTGCATTGTTTCTCTTCGGACTATTGTCCTCACCGTTGCCATATTTTTTCGACTACATTTCAGCTAAGGTGCTCACCCGCTTTTTAAAAGATTATTCGTTATCCACTGTATATATTTTTTTTATCGTGAATGAACACTACACACGTAAAAGATCGGAGAGCCCATCAGCCGAAAAGTAGTAGAAAAAACATCGACTTGATGAGTACAATA
>OY744543.1:35628553-35633553 GCA_963556195.1 Sepiola atlantica
ACGTATATATTTATTAATATATTTATATACAAACCAATACGCATTTATCTTTATTATAGTGTGGCGGATGCTAAATTATTTTTTTTACTATAATAGTTTTAAAAATGCAATAACATGCTACCAAGTAAAATACTATTCGCGAAGTTCTACAAACCTGTTTTAATGCGCAGATAATTTTGAGTACACATAAGAATTTAGATTTGTTTTTTTTTACATTGTTTTGCTACGAAACAATGGATGCAGTAATCTTTTACAGAATATCATTTTTCCACTAAAATTGGAAGTGATGATGAAGAGTATTGTAATTGTTGTGATGTAAGGGGCCGACCATGGGCCAGCCCAAATTCCAGAATGTGAAGGAAGACTGTTTCGATGGCATGACTGTTATTATTGGCGTTTTTATCGCTACTGTTTATGTCTTGGACTTTGTTTCTCTAATTCTTCCGGTACTTTAGTTCTCTGGGGAACAATCTCCATCTTGTTGTTTATCATCTAATGGTTCTGCTTTGGTATCTCGCTGGTTTCAACGGACGCTTTGGTATGTGTACGAAGTGTGATGATGCATGGAAGAGAAACGTTGCCAGCGAGGGTTGAGGACATGCGTTGCATGGAGAGAAATAGTATGAGAATGATGCGATGCATGTGTAATATGAGTTTAAAAAGCAAGTTTAGATCGTATGATTAAATCTGGACAGTATAGGGAGACGAGTGCAGAACATGAAATTTCGTTCGGATGATCCCATTGAAAGAATAAATGATGGTTCTTGGGTTAGTAGATGTAGAAGACTTGAGGTAGAATAGTCAGTTCACATGGGAGCCCAGGAAAAACATGAGAGGAAATTATGAATGTGGAATTGAGAGAAAGGGAAACGGATAAAGACCTGGGCAGAGTCAGGTAAGTTTGTAAGTCAATTTCTGAAAGCCGTCAAACAAATGCCAGCATATAAAACAGACATTAAACACAATGATGGTGATGATGACGATGACGATGACGACGATGATGACGACGGCGACGACAAGGATGATGATGATGATGAGGAGGAGGACGACGATGATGACGATGACGATGATGACGACGATGATGACGATGATGATGACGACGATGACAATGACGATGACGATGACGATAATGCTGACGATAATGACGATGATGATGACAATGACGACGATGATGATGATGATGATGATGTTGACGACCATGATGATAACGATGACGATGATGATGATGCCGACCATGATGATGACGATGATGACGATGATGACGACGATGACGATGATGATGACGATGACGATGATGACGACGATAACGATGATGATGACGATGATGACAATGCTGACGATGATGACGACGATGATGATGACGATTACGATGATGACGATGATGATGATGATGATGATGATGATGATGATGATGATGATGATGATGATGATGATGATGATGATGATTGCAATGTCGCCTGGTACTTGTTTGTGCTGAGGGAACAAACTAAATGAAGTCTCCTCCCTCTGGGCTGAAAGGAAACTTCTTCAGTCGCTGTTAATTTTAATTTATCAACGCAGACAAATTGTTACAACTTTTACCTTTATTAGCCGGGCATAGTTGTTTTCATGCCATGGTGGAGTGAGAGAGACAACCTCAGTTTAAATTAACTACTCATTTTAACGCCCCATTTTATACGTTCTGCACGACCTTTCTACCAGATTATTTATGCCTTACAAAAGTTTCCCTAACCTTGTTGATGACGTCACTCCTCACATGATTCCGACTTATGCTTTCTCATTTCACGCGTTTACAAAACCTGATCCCTTGCTCTCGACAGACAACAACTTGATACGGGTTTTCCTTAATAAGCTCTTCCCTTAATATGCCACAGTCTCACTCATATTTTTATGGTTTATTTTTCTAAAACCGTAACTAATCTTGGTCAGTCGTATCTTTTCTGTTTTGGAAATTAGTTTAGTCTTTTACTCACCCTAACGTAAAGCTATCGACCATCCTATGTACATGTTTTATTCAATTTAGTTAAAGTCTATATTTTAAACAATTTTTATATTCCGATTTTTGGGTTTTTTACATCAAAATATCCAAACAATGAATGGGCTGTAACCACAAAATTGTTCATTAACATTTTATATTAAATTTTATTTTATATCAAAACCTCATACTCGATGTTTTCAGTCTGATACTTCCCAAAGTAAACACTTAAGATATTACTTAAGTCCACTTTTAAAATAACCTTCATAAGAAAAATCAGATGTACGTGTTTGAAGTTTTAAGCCGGTCACACACATACAAACAGATATTGAGTTTTATATATGGATAGATATGAAAGATATAGAAAATATAGATGATATACATAGATCTCTCTCTCTCTCTCTCTCTATATATATATATATATATATATATATATATATATATATATAGAGAGAGAGAGAGAGAGAGAGCGAAAGAGGGGGTGGGGGCGATTAAGAGAGAGAAAGGGGAAGATAGACAAAGAGATGAAGAGGCGTTACGTACTTAATATACCCAAAATGCTTCACTTGCATTTCATTATATTAGGAAAAAATGATTCTTTGATTTCATTTTTTTTATCGGAGGGTGGAATTGAAACTGCACACTCAATGTTTTCAGTCTGCTACTTTCATGAACTAAACAATGAAACAATGTGAGTCGACGTTGTAAATAACACTCATGAGAAAAAAACGGATACAAGTATTTGAAGTGTTAAGGGGGCTCTGTCCCCATGGGTCACTTAGAGGTAGGGACACGTGGACATTCGGCACATATATGCTAACGTAGAGCTTCGGGACCACTTACATTGTCTCTCCACGGAGAATTTTAAACATATGATATAAATTTCATCAAAATAGGACACATTTGAAGTTTTAAATGGAGGCTCGGCTTCCATAGCTCTTTCAGGTTACGGTGTAACTTCGAGATTGTGAACCACTTCCATTGTTTTCCCAGAAAATGTTATACATATGATTTGAATTTCATAAAAATAGGATATATTTTAAGTATTGATGGAGTTATGCCCCCATAAACACCTTACGGGTGTACTTAAAGATTCGCGAAGACGTCCAGTAAATTTTACATAAGAATACACTTTTAGATTTTATGTAGATTGTCTAACCTTTATTTCTATAAGGAACACACGAACATCACACACAAACACTGGCATTTAGTTTTATATATATAGAGAGAGAGCTTATAGAAAATATAGAAGATATACATTGATCTAGATAGAGAGAGAGAGAGCGATAAAGAGATAGAGAGAGGTAGACAGAAAGACAGAGAAGAGTTACGTAATAAATATACCAAAATTCTACACTTACATTTTTTTAATATTAAATAGAAATCGCACACTCGATGTTTTCAGTCTGATACTTTTTCAACTAAACAATTAAGAGATTTTTTGAGTCGACGTTTAAAATAACACCTATACAAAAAGCGGATATACATCTTTTAAATTTTAACGGGGTTCTGTTTCGCATAGGTTACTTAGAGGTAAGAAGCACGTAGATATTCGGCAGTTAGCGGGTATTTTAGAGATTCGGAACCACTTATATTGTCTTCACCGGAGAATTGTATACATATGATATAAATTTCATCAAAATAGGATATATTTGAAATTTTTTAGAAGGTTCAGCCCGATAGCTTCCTTAGGTTCGGTAGGCACTTAGTAATTTGAGAACACTTGTTTTCCCCGGAAAATTTCACACATAAGATTTAACTTTTATAAAAATAGGAAATATTTGAAGACTTAATTGGGTTATGCCCTCATATATCACTTGGGGGTATACTTATTGATTTGAGAAGACGTTCGTTGTCTTCCACAGCAAATTTTACATAAGAATACACTTTAAGATTTTATGTAGATTCTCTAACCTTTCTTTATATAGGGAACACACTTACATCATTCTTTTCTTTCCTGTGTTTCCTTTCTTCCTTTCCCTTTTTTTGTCTTTTTCTACTCTTTCCTCTCTCTCCCTTTCTTCAACGTCGACGTAATTTTTGTAAAATTCAAAATAACATAATATTTTCATTCATTTGTGATGAAGTCTCTTGCTAATAAATGTGACGTATTAGCCCTCAATTCTTTGCGGTGGGGGGGGGGGAGCAAATGCTAAAGTTTGTAAAGTTTCTCAAATGGTTATGCGTGAAATCGCTTCTTATTATCATGTGTCATGGAGCCAACATCTTTGCTGAGATAAGATTGAAAAGAAACACTTGTCTTTCTTCAGTTGGTGAATGTTCTTAACATAGCCTTTCGCAGTGGTTGTTCACAAATGAAGACTCAAAGACACAACAAAGATATTTCATTGATTACATTTATTGATGGTATAATTTAACATTACTTTCCTTAGTCTCACATCTGTTTCCCCGTATGCACAATGGACACCCGTCGAGACCCTACTAGTGAAGGCGAGTGCACAGGACGTCCTCGCGACTCGGTGACACTATTCGCTCTGACGTTTTCCTGATAATACTTTTACAAATTGTTTATGTTTTCTCGCATATTCTTATCAACTAGTGACAAATGTTCATGTTTCAAATCAACTCTTACCTCATGATCTGTACAAAATAGCACCGTATTTCCAAAAGCTGGTTACAACCCACATTCCAATCCCAGCCTAAATTATATCACCAAATTGTTTATGTTTTCTCGCATTTCTTATTCCAATCAACTGGAAACAAATGTTCCTGTTTCAAATCAACTCTTACCTCATGAACTGTACAAAATAGCACCGTATTTCCAAAAGCTGGTTACAGCCCACATTCCAATCCCAGCCTAAATTCTATCACCAAATTGTTTATGTTTTCTCGCATTTCTTATTCGAATCAACTGGAAACAAATGTTCCTGTTTCAAATCAACTCTTACCTCATACAAAATACAACCACACATTCCAATCCCAGCCTAAATTCTATCATCAACTGTTGAAACACTAACTCGCGTCATCGTAATAGCTATTCTGAATTATCATTATTATTGCAATT
>OY744543.1:35638553-35646053 GCA_963556195.1 Sepiola atlantica
AATTGTGATATTGTGCCCATCGTATGCTGACTGAAAACGTTTTTAAAATATTTCAAAGAAACTGTAATGTGTTGTCGAATACCTATTGTTAAAATTTAACAATGTCGGAGTTATCTGCATTTTAACAACGGACTCCTACTACCTTATTACCCGCTTTGCATGAGTCTAAATATAGCTCACCATATCCACCCTTACGCCAAGCAGCTGTGTTCCCAAATTACTAATGATGAGTTTATTAGTATATGCATAGAAATTACTAAACGTATACACATACCTAACTTTATATATATATATATATATATATATATATATATATATATATATATATATATATATTTATTTACTCCTTCGCTAGGAGTTAGGCACAAGGCCAGTTTTATCTTACTCCCACAAGTAAGATGTGACCACAGCTTGGGTCGAGTAAGTGGGGTTAAAAGCCAGCGCTCGAGAGGTGAGCACTCTGGCCATTTAAAAATTGCCTGGGCAGCCCCGTCGGCATTCCCCGGTAGGAGCGCCTCAGACAGTAAGCAATAAACTTACTCCTCCCCAAAGAGGGGAGGCGAAGCCTGGGAGGGTGGACCTCCTAGAACTGCACAGGACAGGCGTGCAGTATCCATCGGAACAGATACTACACTTTGATCTTAGCCAAAAGGCCGAGATATATATATAATTAATTAAGTTCAAATATTAACAAAATGAACAAAACCAATGCTTTTCAAAACTGCTAATATATATTAGAGCTTTTTATATTAAAATAAACATAGTTTGAGTATCCGACAATTGTTTCAGAACCTCTTCGGCTCGTCCTCAGCGATATACCCATTAACAAAGATTAGGTTTGCCAATACACAATCGTAAAAAACAATAAAACAAAAGACTAAAAACAAACAGACAAATTACATTTTAAATTTTCAGACGAGAAACCCCTTTACTTAAGATGACATCTTGACACCTACCTATCGACGCTAAGAAAGTCGGTCAGCTCAAACTATAGGTAGGACTGGCTAGAATCGGCCCGTCTCCCCTTCCTTAACTACATGCACACACACCCAGACATACCCATACGCACACATACACACCTCACGCTTATACAACACACTCATACATTCACATACACACATACAAACCTATATACATATATAAATAAATAAATAAATAAAAATATATATATATACAGGGTGATTCATAAGTCACTTCACTTAGTTATTTAAAATGTCATTTACAATTGAAGAGCGAATTTTTATTGTTATTCATATGGCCAAATTTGATGAATCTCCCACACTTGTTGAAATGCAATGGAAACGTGATGTGAACAGAAAGCCTCCTTCGCACAACACCATAATCAATCAAATATGCTACAAAGAGTCGTAAATTCCTTGCAAAAAAGAATGGAACTATGCATGCAGAACGAAGGTGGAAATTTTGAAATTTGCTGTAATTTTAAACTCCCATAAATGAATTTGTTGAATAAACTTTCTGTTTTGTATTACCGTATTTTTTAACTTTAGAATTTCAAAAATAAATAGCTAAGTGACTTATGAATCACCCTATATATATATATATATATATATATATATATATATATATATATATATATATATATATATATATATATATATATATATATATTGCGTAATGTTTTAAGGGATTTTAATTTTTTTATTCTATCTTCTTTTTCTTATTAATCATAATCTTTATAAGCTGCCAAATAGAGTGTTATATGTATTAAGACAATCGTTATTCATTAATTAATTAAAATCTTAATAAATATCAATCATATTTACCAACGAACTAAGTTGATCCAACAATAATATTATTCCCCTAATTATTTGAGAATTAGAAACCAAGTTTTTTAATATCGACTAGTTATTATTTTTATCTAGTTTTTTTAATGATAATCTACTTAATACTTTATTATTTGTGACGATCTTGCATTATTTTATAAAGGAATTGATTGTTTTTTAAATTTTATTTTAGATTAATTATATTCTTTTTTTTAAGTGATATTATATTCTGTGTCCATCTATATTGACTTAGCCTAACAGACGTTTAATTGGTATAAATTTAAGTCTCTATTTTTATCATTCTTTCTTTCCCCCTTCTTCATTGACTTCTTATTCGTTACCTTTTTTCCTCCTTTTTTCTCCTTTTTTTTCTTCTTTTTTATCGTCTTACTGTCTTTTTTTCTTTCTTTTACTCTAAATATATTTATATTTTCTTCCTTTCGCTTTTTACCTATTTTAAATGCACCTGCTATCGATTCGTCTTCTTCTTCTCGCCTGTTTCCTGATGATCTTCCACCTTCTTCACTTTTTCCTATTCCTCTCTTTCTTCTTCTTCTTCTTTCCTTCTTTCTTTCTATCATTTATTCTTCTCTCTGTTATCTATACGCTATTAACTTCATTTACATATTCTTCCTTTTGTTTTGTTTGAATTATTTCTCATATATTCTTCCTGTTTACGAAGACTTATTCGTTCCCTTTTCTAGAGAGTATTTCATCCATTTATTTCTCCTCTAGCTCCAATTATCTTTATATTTCTTCCTTTCGTCTTATAGCTATTTTAAATCAACACTGCTATCTCTCCTCCTCACCATCTTTCTTCTTCTTTTCTTCGTGTTCTCGTCTGCTTTTACGAAGACCTATTCTTCCCCCTTTTTTTGGAAAGGGTTTCATCCATGTTCATCTTATTATCTTCTACGTTTCTTTGTTAATTCTACCTCTTTTCGTCCGCCATCTTTGTTTTACTCTCTCTTTCTTTTTTTTTTTTCAAGAGTCATTCCTCTCCGTCGTCATAATTACGTGCATCGTAATTGCCTGTCTCTTAAGTAAAGCAAAGATTTGTCATAAGCTGCTTTTCTTATGTTCACTTCAATATACAAATGTAAGCATGTCAATGTTTCCCCGTTTCAAGATTAGAAAAAAACGCAACAAAATAAAATGAATATTTAAAAAAAAAAAAATAAATAAATCGTTTCCACCATTTTTCCCGCGTGTTTTCTTTAACTAATGAATTCCACTTTAATAACTATCCACCATTTTTTACGCTCACGCAAAGATAATTTCCTCACTTGTGTTAAGCTTTCATTCAATTATATATATATATATATATATATATATATATATATATATATATATATATATGTATGTATGTATATATGCACATATAAATGTATATATATATATATATGCACATGTATATATGTATAAATATACACATATATGCATGTATATATATATATATATATATATATATACGGGAAGCAATTAAATCAATTCTTATGCAAAATCGACATAGCTTTTAAAACATTTGTTTGTTTGTTTTTTCACTTTTTCTTCGTCAAATTATTTGAGATTTTTCCTTTAAATGAATTAGTATTTTATTTGTGATTTATTTATGCCATCAGTCTTAGTTTTTTAAAGCCTATTTATCTGTTGGTTGTTTTTTATTTCATTATTTTTTTTTTACGGCATATCAACCCTTTTCAGGTTATTTAATACTAAATACGGTCATTTTGGTAAAAGTTTTTATGCTTCAAGTTCTATATATCTTCAAATATTTATTCATGGTGTTTTGTTTTGTCCTTTTATTTTACGGCATATCAACCCTTTTTAGACTATTTAATGCGGGTACGGTCATTTTTGTAAAAGTTCTTCATGCCTCAAGTTCTTTCTTCCTTCAAATATTCATTCGTGGTATTTCGTTTGGTTGTTTTGTAGAAAAACATTGTTGTTTTTGTTCTTAGCTTTGCAGAAAATGATTTAGTTTTACCAAGGTGAAGGAAAAACAATAACATCAATATTTGGTG
This sequence comes from Sepiola atlantica, assembly GCA_963556195.1. NCBI lineage: Eukaryota > Metazoa > Mollusca > Cephalopoda > Sepiida > Sepiolidae > Sepiola > Sepiola atlantica. Next base: position 35,642,362 of record OY744543.1, read on the forward strand.
CCTTTTTGGTCATGAAGTCAGTATCTTCAGATAGTCTGATCTGGTAGCACTGCACATGTATAGATATATCAATCTGTGCCCATAGACGCACACCTACACATTATCTGTGTTACAGAATATCAAATCAACATGGTACCATCGGTTTCAAACCAGGTGTGGTCTCACAAAACAAAAATGAATGCTTCATTGTGTACGCTTGTACAAAACCAATCCGTCCCCGGCTATTTTCAGCCATGATTTTCCTGAAGAAAAAGCTTCCTAAAGATAGCCGGTGACAGTTTGTTTCAGTTATAAGTGAACCCAACGAAGCATTATATTTGGTCTTTTGAGACAGCAACTGGCTTAAAACCGATGGTATCATGTTAATTTCATGTTCTGTAACACAGTTAATTAATATTATGCTTTTATTATTAAATAATTGAGCACTCTGTTAGATTTCTTTCTACCAAACTAAACCAACGATTATAAATATATGAGTAAGTTGCTTGAATCTGTAATAGATCTAGAAGTAGTAAACCATCTGTACGGAAACAATCTATTTAGTGGCAAGCAATATGGATTTCGTCCTGCAAGATCTACAGCTGACGTACTGACTGTGATATCGCACAAGATCAGCGAATCTATTGACAAAGGCTTCGTCTCTAGCTGTTGATATATCAAAGGCCTTCGATAGATTTTAGCACAACAATTTGCTTCATACACTTGCTAGCAATGGAAATGTCCTCACAACCATAAAATCCTTTTTTTCTGATAGGTCTATCAAAGTAGACGTCTGAAGCTCATAATATCAATGCCTCCGTACCTCAAGGATCTATTACGAGTCCTACTCACTTCCTGATCTTCATAATTGATCTTCCAAATCGTATCTTGAAATCATCCGTTGATATCTACGCAGACGGCAACACTATCTATGACAGCACACCGAAGAGCGCTAATGACCATAATTTTTCTGACACACTCTCCCTCTCTCTCTCCCTCTCTCTCTCTCTCTCGATCTCTCTCACACACACACTTCAGATTTTGAGCACTTGGTGCAATGGGAGAAATATCTTGCTACTTTTAACGCTTCCAAAACCAAGCTTCTCTCTTTTCACCAACAACGCACAAATACTCATTTAAAATTTTAAATCCTCAGTTAAAATCAATGGCTTTTTAGTTAAGGAAGCCCATTTCCTTGATAATCTCCTAGGTTTGACGTTTACTCCAGACATGAAATGGAAGACTTACATCAAATATGTTGCTACGGTTGTTGGATCATTCTATCGCTCCAGAAAGTACCTCACCCCTGACTCAATCCTCTACTTGTATAAGAGCAATATCCGCCCTAAGATAGAGTACTAATGTTATATCTGGGCAGGTTCCTCTTGGAGAACTCTTTATTGCCTTGACAGAGTACAAAACCGACTTCGCAATCTAGTGGGAGATGATGATCTCTTCCCTGCAGCCTCTTTCGCCCAGAAGAGATGTTGCTAGCTTCTCTCAACTGTATCGATATGTTCATATTACATGCTCGACTGAGAACTACTCCCTTGTGTCCTCCTGCAAAGCATTAAAAGCAAGAACCCGCCTGACCACAGCAAATATATATTCTTTTCTCTATCTATGTGTACAAAAGACCAAGCGGAACTTCCATGATCAAAGTTTTTTAAATTTTTATCAGTGTCCAATATGTGGAACAAAATATTACGAAGCTGCTTCCCAGCCCACTACAGCATGAGCCGTCCTCCTGGATAAACAATCTCTCTCAAGAAATCTTTTTCCCAATCTACCGGTTGTTTCCAATTCTCGCGTACTGGCGCTCATCGATATCTTAAACCCTTGTCCTTAGGTGGGCCTCGTGCTTTGATGAGAAGTGACCGATTAGTAATATATATATATATATATATATATATATATATATATATATATATATATATATATATATATATATATATATATATATATATATATATTTATTTATTTATTTATTTATTTATTTATTTATTTATTACCTACAGACATCGATGTTTCATGCTTACGCAATCTTCAGGGAAGGAAGCTAATTCCCGACGGTCGACGGGCGCGAACTCCGATCACAAATCGCCACTGATTCGCAGTCAAGAGAGTTACCAGTTGGCCACAAGAAATTAGCTTAGAATTTTAGGAGGAATTTAACTTTGTAAATACCAAGTCGGCGAGTATTCACAGCAAACAACACAGAGTGATAAACAACAACAAATCGTGTTGGACCTCGCAATGAAGCTAGTAGTACTGCTTGTTATTAAATTCACTCAGAGTGCCCAGCCTTAGTAAACGGGGCTATATAATAATATTTATAAATGAATATTGATTATTTATTACCTACAGACATCGATGTTTCATGCTTACACAATCTTCAGTCCAGGAAGCTAATTCCCGACGTAAGTTAGGTATGTGTATATGTTTATATATGTGTATGTACAAGACTTACTCTAAAAGTAGTTATCCTATCATTATTAAATTTCAGTTACTTTGGAGTCTTTTGATTATATCTTATATGAGTGTAACTCCTTATTTGAAAATTTAAATATTTCAAATCTGCATGAACTTCTGCATTCATAGTTATTGAGTCAAATTAAGCCAAATTTCTTGTTTCTTTAGACTCTGTGAGCTTAAGCCTTAAATGTTAGACATTTTCTCGAATCAAAATCATGTAATGGATTTTGATCAAAATTGGAATGAGGATCGTATCATTATATCTTAGTGTTATCTTCGTAATGGGATACAAAAGTGGTTACAAGACTGTTCTATTCTGGGAATTTATTTTACCCGTCCTAAGACGGGTATTCCCCTAATATATATATATATGCAACAACATTTTTGTAAGTAACAGGTAAATTTTATTAGACAGACGAACAGCACAGGTAAAGAATTTTTTTTTTTTGTGTGTCTTAAATAACTAATATAAGTTAGCAAAACATTTATATGGAACAAAACGTAGATTTAGTATAAGAAACGTTTATGTTTTTGTCTTTTAAGGGAAGTGGGGTCTGATCAACTCTGCTGGGAAGCCATGAAATTAAATACTGTCTTGTTTTTAAATTCCCGAAACAGTTTTTCATGGTAAACAACTGATGATCCCTTAAAATAGTGTTAGAAACTAACTAATATAATAACTGTAAAAAATAAATTGACTTACATGAGTGATTTTCCACTGGAAGACTTGAGACTATAAGTTTTTTTTTTGTTTTTTTTATATATATATTTTTTTTATATAGTTTTAATGGTTGAGAAACTTCCGAGACTATATATATATATATATATATATATATATATATATATATATATATATTAAGACAGATAGGGAGAGAGGATGGGTTAGGATTCTATCCTAAATATTATGAATTATAGAATATATATATTCTTGGCAACGCGGTGAGTAATATAGGCACAATATTTTTTATAAAGGCTATCATTTAAGTAGAGTTCCCCCAAACTAGCACCACATGTTCATATATATATTTCCATGTATAGGATGCACTCCTAAACTATTAAATTCATCATTATGAATTATAGTAAACTTATTCAATGCAATATAATGAATGATGTGGGCATATTTTTAAAAATTGTATTTTAAACTTTACCATGAAGGAAGTGCGCTACCAAAGTCCCTAAAAAACATTCAAATTAAAAACTAATGTTATACATATTGCTTATACCCATCTTGAGACGGG
>OY744543.1:35651053-35658553 GCA_963556195.1 Sepiola atlantica
TGACGGAGGGAGTGCACTCGTTTAGTATAATAATACATATAACAAAATATAGATAATTAAACATACTAGTATTATTTACCTCCTCTTCAGGAGGTTAGGCACAAGGCCAGTTTTATCTTACTCCCACAAGGTAAGATGTGACCCAAGGTCGGGTCGGGAAAGTGGGACTTGAAAAGCCAGCACCCGAGAAGGTGAGCACTCTGGCCATTAAACATTGCCTGGGCAGCCCCGTCGGCATTCCCCGGTGGGGGCGCCTCAGGCAGTAAGGAATAAACTTACTCCTCCCCAAAGAAGGGGGCGAAGCCTGGGAGGATGGACCTCCTAGAACTGCACAGGACAGACCCATAGACCGGCGTAAATCAAACCCCGACGGCCAAGACAATACCAGTCTATGGGGTGTAGTATCCATCGGAACAGATACGACACTTTGATCTTAGCCAAAAAATTACGGATGTGAGCCATGCTGCTTGTCGGTGTCTTAACTTACAGCCACAGTGGTTGTTTTAGTGAACGTCACGGCTTCATCAGGTTTGATAGACACCTGACACTTGATTTCAACGTGTGGTTGGTTTATAATGGTGAGTCTTAAAATACTGCGCTTGGCATTACTCAATATTGGAATCGGGCGTCGACTAGTTGCTCTTAAAGTTATATTGTGGCAGGGAAATCGATTTTCTGAGAGGCGAACTCCGTGCTTGTTCTTAATTAAATCAGGATCCGTTGGGGAATCGGTTTACAATATTCCCCTTAAATTGCGATATAGTTTTGCTCTTAAGGGATTACGTAAGACAAAAAAGAGAAAAAATATAGACGACCCCCACCGTCTTTCTTTTGGTTAATGGTGAATGAAGAAATTACTTAAAAACACAACGCTTTTATTTAATAGAAAATAATATAGGAACAACCTCCTTCCAAGAAATATCATAAGCTTCACTCCCCCCCCCCCAAAAAAAAAATATGCTGGCACCGGCCTCGGCTGACACCACAGAAAATAGTCGTAGAGGGTCAAAGGAAGATGAAAAGACCTAGGAGGGACAGCACTAACCAGACCTCCACTGGAAGAGTGCGCAGAGTTCTGAGACCTTGGGGAGGCTTATTGCCACCCAAATCCCAAAGGAGACCAATGGTCGTTGTCGACGGGAAATCAATGGCAGGCGGCTGTTGCGATACCGCAATGTCATTTGTGGTGGTGATCGAAAAGAGGTGAAGAGTACTGGAAATATGTAGAGAATTGTTATCGTTCAGACTCCAGGGAACACCACCGATTGTTGTCGGTGAGCAATCACTGACGATGACTTATGTGATAACTCCTAGTTATTAGGTATCATAATAATAATAAGAAGAAGAAGAAGAAGAAGAAGAAGAAGAATAAGAATAAGAAGAAGAAGAAGAAGAAGAAGAAGAACAACAACAACAACAAGAAGAAGAAGAAGAAGAAGAAGAAGAAGAAGAAGAAGAAGAAGAAGAAGAAGAAGAAGAAGACAAAACAGATAGACTCTAGGTGAAGAGAAGCGAAGGAGGGGGGGGGGATTGGTAAGTATAGAAGAATGGGTGGACGACATTAAAAAAGAACTGGGGAAATACATGAACCAGAACACAGAAAGACTGATCACTGCAGCAAGAGACATCGTCCCAATTAACAACTCAGGAAGCACCGAAACCAGAAACAAACAGACAAGAAAAGAAAATTGGGAAGAAAAACAACTACATGGATGTTTAATAAGAATGATAAGAGAAGAGATGCACGAAAATAGTTGGGCATGGCTGAGAAAAGGACACCTGAACCGAATAACGGAATCCCTACTGACGGCTGCACAAAAGAATGCGATTAGGAACAACTACATTAAAGCAAAAATAGACAAAACCTAGGAAAACAGTAAATGCAGATTCTGCGGACAAAGAGACGAAACAGTAAATCACATAATAAGTGAATGCCCAAAAACTGGCCTCAAAAGAATACAAAAATAGCCATGACTGTGTGAGGAAAGCAGTACACTGGGAGCTATGCAAACAAATTAATTTCGAAAACTCGGACAAATGGTACAAACATAAACCTGAGACAGTAGTCGAAAACGAAAAACACAAAATCCTCTGGGATATGGAGGTACAAACAGATAAACTCATACAAGCAAGGAGACCGGATGTTATAATAGTCAAGAAAAATCCTGCCAAATCGTAGATTTTGCCGTCCAGCTGACGACTGGGTGAAGATCAACGTGGCATCAAAACGAAGGAAATACACGGAACTTGCCAGAGAATTGAAAGAGATATGGAGTATGAAGAAAGTAAATATAATATCAATAATCGTAGGAGCACTAGGAAAAGTTCCGAAGAATCTGGAAAAAAGACTGGGAGAAATTGTAATCAAAGGGAAGACTAAGATCATACAATGGACGTTAATGATAAAAAAAGCTGACATCTTAAGGGAAATCCTTGAATGCGGAAACCCGTCCACATAAGCTACGAAGACTAACCAATCACATGCAAGGTACAATAGGACAAAAATCACATAAAAAATAGCACAAGAACTCAAAGAACAGAAACTGCAAAACATTTCATAAACTACCTTCCCCAAAGGAGGTGATGGCACCAGCCTCGGCTGATATCACACAAAACAGTCGTGAAGGGTCAAGAAGAATGGAAAGACCGAGAAGGGATAGCACTAACCAGACCTCTACTGGAAGAGCGCGGAGAGCATTGGGACATTGGGGAGGCTTATTGCCATCCAAATCCCAGAGATGACTAGTGGTCGTTACCAACGAAAATTCGATGGTAAGCGTCTGTTGTGATAACGCAAATTCATTTGAGGTAGTTATCGAAAGAGGTGGAGAGCACTGGAAATCGAGGGAGACTTGTTGTCACTCCGACTCCAGGGAACATCTCTGGTGATTATCAGTGAGCACTCACTGATCATTGCCTGTATGAGAACTCCTAGCGAGTAATAATAATAATAATAATAATAATAATAATAATAATAATAATAATAATAATAATAATAATAATAATAATAACTAGCGGGACCTGATAAATTACACGAAATGACGTTTTCAATACTAATTATCTTGTTCCTATTAAATTAACTCTGGCTCCAATTCATGAGTAGCATACAAAGATTCGGGAGGTCGTTTCTTTTGATGTAAGCGTGACACACAAAATAACACACACGCTTTCGTATTAATATGTGTCTTTCCGGTCGTCCCCTCCCTACCTACCTCCACCCCTTCAATGTATAAAAAATCTTAGAGATTGGTTGGGATCGAACTTTAATCTAGTTGGGCCGACGTCAAAAACCGATGTTAAAATCCTACGTCGCTAACCGTTGTAACAAAGGAAAATACTTGAAACTTAACGAAAATTAGGTGACTTGAATGTGTTTCCAAATCTAGGCGCGGCACGCATGCGCAGAGCTGTTGATGTAAGCTCGATACACGAACACACACGCTATCGTATTAATATATAGATAATAATAATAATGATGATGCTAATAATAATAATAATAATAATAATAATAATAATAATAATAATAATAATAATAATAATAATAATAATAATAATAATAAAGAAACGGTTTAATTTACATATATATACATTTATTATAACAGCGAGGATTTATTTAAAACAAACATAAGAAGGATGTACCAAACATTGATAAAGTTGTGAAAAAAAAACAGATTTGTCATCGATAGCTTTCTTCCTACCAAATTAATATTTGATTCTGGTTCAGCAGTGTTTGTGGTTGATCGTTGCAACATGCTATTACGATCAATAAAATGTAATTTGATTTACTTACTTCCAGAAAATACTTTAACCGGATCGGAAATATTTTCATATGGACGCCATCTTATAAAAGGATTCATCGTTTGATTTTTCGTCAACTGTTACTCCAAATAAAAAGTCAACTTCGTTTTCAATTGCAACCGTCAACAAAATGGGAAGTGATCCTATCCATATTCACTAAAAAAAAGTCCCGGTTAATCTCTTAGTATTTATTTTTAAAAAATTCTCATTCCATCTGTATCTTAAATAACGTTTATAAAATATCAACGGTTTTTCAATAGTATTCTTAAATACGTTACAGATATCAGGGTTCCAAAATTGTAATCAGCCACAGTTGATGGTGGTGAAGTGGAACTGACGACCTGGGCGTACCAAGTTCGAATCCTGTCGGTTCCATTGCACCACTTTCACTTATAGATGTTGCCAGCCTTCGCGTGGGTTCTTCTGTGAGTACCTGATTGTCGAAGGAATCTCGGAAACCAATGCCAACAACAACAGATTCAAGTCGGTCAAATAAGTCGTACCATGCTGATTCATATGAATTCATTTTATCAAACGTAGATTTTAACTAAAAGAATAGTCAAAAAGGATGGGAAAAAGTGACAGCAAGTCACTCGTTTTTTTTCTATCGCTACTATCTCGTGTAATTGTATCTGTTAAGCAAGCAGACTAACAAGGAAAGAATCAAAAGGTGTTTTCATAGCTCATTTACTACAAATATAACTGGGCCAATTCTTTCTCCCGCTCCGTCTAAATATGAAAAGAGACCCTGACTCCTCGGCAACCTGAAGCATGCAAAGAAAGTGAGCTCTCTGGTTGTCTGAGAAACGACTACAACCATTGTTACATAACAAGAGCCGTGTTTGAATAGAAAAGTTTGAGTGACACCTTAAGGATTAAAGGTGACTCCAGACGGAAGTCGCGAAACTACGTGATTTCCGGGTGGAGATTTTCTGTCTCTTTGTCTGGCGATATCTCAAGCAAGAAAAGACGTGCCTAGGGAGCTGTCCACAATAGAGGGGACAGTGCGCATGGTATGGCCTCGTGTAGCGAGACAGGCTATCTGTCTATCTATATGTCTGCCTTTCTCTCTCTCCACGCGTACAAAAGTAACCTGTATCGCTGATGTTTTTTGTGACTGTGCCTCTTTTTATAAATATGCCGAGTGGTTTTGTACCCACAGCCAATCAAGAGTCTGGGTTCGACGACGACACGTGTGTATAAGGGTTTATACACGCATCGGTAATCGGAAACATAACATCATGAAACGCGTCTGATGGGAACCGCGTCAGAGTTGTAAAAGGCATGACATAACTAATCATGAAATCTATCTTTGGAAATGTATTTTTATTGAAACAAGAAATGATTAGAACCTTCAAAACAGCTCCATAAAAGAACCCGTAAAGTATGAAAGAAAATAAAATGAAATCTAATTTCCTAGATTTTGCAAAGTTCGACTCTTTTTAAAACTACGTGACATAAACAAAGTATGTCGTGAAATGAAATATTTATTTTAAATTAACACGAGATTCACAATTCTAGATCATTCGAATTCGTCACGTTCGATGATGTAGACAAACACATGGAGACTAAGATGGCGCCGACAGTCCACCAAAGACGTGCGAGGTACCAATAAACGGAAACTGTTTGTAATTCTTTAATAAATACAGAAATCTATAATTGACCTACTTCTGTCTCGAGAGACAATGGACACCCTCTGACAAGTTGCGTAATCCCCAATCACACTTCTAATGATTCGGCATTGCTTGCGTTTAGTGACAAGATGAACTCTAAAAGTACCGGAACCAATAAGCGAAGAAGGGCTGGCGTTTCTATTTATTTGCCTCCAAACGAGAACAGAGTTAGACACAAGGTCGGTTTTTAATTTGGGGGAATCTAGCTCCCCAAAAAGATATACTATGGATTGAAACAAAAATAAAAACTGCCTCACTCTAAAAATTTAAATTGCCTCAGTCTAGAAGGATTTCTCCTAAACATATACTACACTTTGATCTGATCGAAAAGCCAATACTACATTTTGATCATCATCCGAAGGCCATGATCGAGTATAATCTACCATATTATTTGATCCTTATCTAAAGGAAGGAATAGTTTAACAATATCTTCAGTCACTTAACGTCCCAACTTAGTTATTTTCTACTGTATCTCCCTCAACCTCTCTAAAACAATCTTAAACGAAAATAAGATACGTCTAGACACTGGATGATTCCCTGAATATTATTTTTTTTTTCTTTTTTCTTTTTTCTTCTTTCTTTCTTTTTTCTTTTTCTTTTGCTCCCTATCTTCTCTTTAGTTTCTCCTTCTTTTTTATATTACTATGTACATTAGAAATTGCAGGTTTATTTATACATATATGTATTTTAAATATAATATTTTTTTAATATATATATATATATATATATGTATGTATAATTATATGCTGACATTTTGCACACTTATTTCTGACACTTTACATATTTGCATATATTTCCCTCCATTCAAACCCTACCACTATATATATTCACAAATTATATGACCTTCCCGTCTTTTATCATTTTTAGCACACTTTTCATCCGCTCTTCAAAAAGCCCACATCACATCGGGCGAAACGTTGAGCTTATGGGTCTTCCATTGTTCCATTTTTTATTTCATATATATATATATATATATATATATATATATATATATATATATATATATATATATATATATATATATATATAAGAAGATCGCCAGTGAAAACAGATACGTCATCAAGGATAAATAGCAGCATTTGGCATCTTTTAAAAAAATACTGCTCAGTTTCTGACGTTATTCATTTTCAGGTAAATATATTTTTTACTAATAATCATTCAGTTTGTATCCGCCCTTGCCCCCCCCCCCCGCTCTTTACTCTTCTCACTTACCCCCCCCCCCTTCTGTTCCCGAATAAATACATTTCTTTATTGACAATAATCATTCTTTTTAATCACATCTTTCCCCATCTCATTTTCTTTCTCATTCAATCACTTCACTCTTCTCTTCTCTCTCTCTTCCATTCTTTTTCATCTTTTCTCCTCCTCCATCTCTCTCTCTCTCTCTCTCTCTCTCTCTCTCTCTCTTTCCTTTCTTTCTCATTAATTATTTACATCATTCGCCTCATTCCACAAGTCCTCTTACTATTAACTCCTTATTCACGTATTGGTCGTATTTTACGATTAGACCAAATCTCTGGCTGTGTAAAAATTAGAATCATATCCAGCAATCAGCAGCAGATATCTGCAGATTAAAGTGAGGAAGAATAAACAATTCCGCTCGTGTTCTTGGCTGTCTGATTATTTTAGGGGCGTGTAACTTTGGTAATAGCCCATTAAAACACGTAATTCATCTTAGTACTGTAAAGCTTTGCCTTTATATAAGTACTAACCAAAAACTTTTAAAAGCCGTATATATATATATATATATATATATAGAGAGAGAGAGAGAGAGAGAGATAGATATATATAGATATATATAGATATATATATATATATATATTGATATATTTGTGTAATTAGGGAGCATTCCTTCTCTTATGCATGTTTAGTTAAACAGTAGCGCGATCTTCTGTTTATTTATTTTTTGATTCGTTTTTTCGATTCGTCGCACGACCGATTTGGTATTGTCGTCCATGTTGTGTAAGGTTTTTTTTAAAAACGTCTTCTTAATAAATTTACCAATCTTTTATTTTGCACACTCATTCAT
>OY744543.1:35663553-35678553 GCA_963556195.1 Sepiola atlantica
ATATATATATATATATATATATATATATATATATATATATACATATATATATACATATATATAACATCAAATTTTAAAATATTTAACGTAAATACAATTTATACTTTGACATTAATTCTGGCGTCACGGAATTTAAATTGTAAATACTCTTCTGGAACTGTACCGGTGAATTGTTTTAACGACTTCACATGGCGTGCTCAACTGTTTTTACTAAATTCTTTTTTTATTTCTCTAGTTTTGTTTTGTTTCCATTTGTTTATTGTCACCTGAAGATGATTCGACAAAGAATCGAACGTGCTAGTGATACTTATAAAACTTTCATCATTATTTTTTTTGATTTTGATTTTGACACAAAAAAAGATTATTAGAAAAATTGAAAAATATAAAAACAGTATAGTGAAGCAATAGAATTCTGTTATAATTTTAAATATCGATATTTTATACTAATGTATATTTTTCTGTATTTCAGATATAAATACACACAATTGTATATCATAATATATCCACATTTAAGTATTATATCGAACAAAGAAACATTAGTCTACAAGTTATATATTAATATAGAGAAGGAGTTAATCGGTGTCAAATCGCGGGATTCGACTTTCCGCTGTTAACCGAGTTAGTGTCAAATTCATCAGCGAGGGAAAATAATCAATATTATCTTACTAAAATTCATCAGAACCCTCTGACCGCAGTTTTCCTTATTAAAGATAAAGGTCTATTTACTTCGTTCAAGTTTGTTTCTCTCTCTATCTCTCTCTCTCCCTCTGTCTCTCTCTCTCTCTCTCTATATATATATATATATATAATGTTTTATTATAAATATTTTATTTATTTATGCTGATACATATATGTTTCGTCTTAATAAAACTAATCAGTGTGGATGGATAAAGCTATACCACTGTTCGCTGATGTTGAACACAATACTAAAGTTACTTTTGACTTCCATCATATATCTGTGTTCCCTTCGGCCATTCAGATATACATAAATAGATAGATAGATAGATAGATAGATAGATAGATAGATAGATAGATAGATAGATAGATAGATAGATACATTCATACATTCACACACATTGGTCTTTATTAGAAAGTGGGAGATATTTCTTAATGTTACAACTGACCCTACATGTTCCAAAATTACACCCGGTGTCATGTCCCTGAGAGAGAAGCATGTCCCTGAAAAATAATCGTAAGATAAGACATTGCGTGACAAGAGGGAAGTATATATATATATATATATATATATATATATATATATATATATATATATATATATATATATATATATATAGTGGTACACAATTTTATTAAGGCCAGCAATATAGACGTTTGTGACATTTAGCGAGGGGGGTTAAATTGAAAACTGTTAAAAACGAGAGAAAAAGTATAATTACATAAATTTACTAAGCCGGCTCTTGCCCACACTCATCGTGGAGTAAAATTCATGAACTACTTAATCTCTCTCTCTCTCTCTCTCTCTCTCTCTCTCTCTCTCCCTCTCTCTCTCTCTCTCTCTTAATATATATATATATGTATATATATATATATCGCTGTCTCTCTCTATCTATCTATCTATCTATCTATATCTATCTATCTCTCTATCTATCTATTTCTATATGTATCTCTCTCTCTTTCTCTCTCTCTTTCGCTCTCTCTCTCTCCAGCTATCCCCCTCTATCTCTTTCTATCTCTCTATCTCTCTCTATCTCTTTCCATCTCTCTCTACCTATCCCTCTTTATCTCTCTCACTCTATCTCTCTCTCTCTCTCTCTCTCTCTCTATATATATATATATATATATATATCCCCCTCTCTCTCTCTCTCCCTCTCTCTCTCTCTCCCTCTCTCTCTCTCTCTCTATATATATATATATATATATATATACATATATATATATATATATTAGTTTTCATTATAGAGTGGAATATGCAATACTTAAAGTTACAACTGACCCTACAGATGCCAACATTACACTCGGTTCCATGTCCCTCAGAGACTATCATAAACTGTTACTTCTGTTTTAGTTTAGGTTTTATTTGAATTATTTCAAAAGCCTCTCTACATAATTTATTTTTACATCATTTTGAGTTGAGTTTTTTTTGTTTGTTTTGTTTTTGTTCTGTTTTTTTGTTTGTTTTTGTTTTGTTTTTGTTTTCATGTCCGGATCCACATCTATAGAAAGCCAACATCCCAACTGTGTGAAAAGTGTGCACGTTCGACAGACGTCCCGAGAGAAAGACGCATTTTAAGCACACGAGAATCGATTAAGGGAACGATGGATAGGCGTAGTTAGTGCTTGACTATTGGATGGAGAGGCGATTACTAAGTCCTAGACTTAATCAAGCACGTGGCGATTTCTCTTCAATAGTTAATGAGGATCGATCTGCGGTATACTTTATTCGGTTAAGAGTTCACTAATCGCTGCACCACGGTCCGAAGCTAAGACGGGGGATTTCTATGCTAATCCTTCTTGGCCAACGATGTGTTTAAAAGATATGCAGAAATTTGGTGTTGCGCAATTTAGTCGGAGATAGATAGATAGATAGATAGATAGATAGATAGATAGATAGATAGATATGAATAGGCTTAGATAGATGGATATGAATAGGCTTAGATAGATAGATAGATAGATATGAATAGGCTTAGATAAATGGATATGAATAGGCTTAGATAGATAGATAGATAGATATGAATAGGCTTAGATAAATGGATATGAATAGGCTTAGATAGATAGATAGATAGATAGATAGATAGATAGATAGATAGATAGATAGATAGATAGATATGAATAGGCTTAGATAAATGGATATGAATAGGCTTAGATAAATGGATATGAATAGGCTTATGTAGATAGATAGATAGATAGATAGATAGATAGATAGATAGATATGAATAGGCTTAGATAGATAGATAGATAGGAATAGGCTTAGATAGATAGATAGATAGATAGATAGATAGATAGATAGATAGGTTTGCGTTGGTGTTGTTGTTTTGTTCCACGGAATTTTTTTTTTTTGAACGGAATGATTGTCAACCGAAACATGAGGAACACTATGAAAGTACTAACATTGGTCAATCGTATGAACAACGTTTGATTATTCATGGGGCGATCCATGACAAGAATTTGTTGACATTGGAGTTAAAGACAACCAAGCTGCAATCAGCAGGGAAGCAGTCCCGCGATAATGTGTTGTACAGGCGGGAAACTCTGTTCATGTAAATTCGGCCAGGTTCTAGATTCATAGAGGGAGAATGGAAAGCATCTTCCACGTGTGGTAGAAACGACAAGTTCTTGCTGTGAATGTGTTCATTTATTTAATGTTCTTTTCTTTTTTTCTTTTCTCCTTTTGTGGTTTTACTTTCACTGTCAGTATTTTTTCTTATTCAGTTGTAAATTTTCAGATGTACTACCATATTATTCCCCGGCTTTTGCATATCTGACGAAGGCATAACTTGTACCGAAACGTTGTATGAACTAACTAAAGCCTGTTTAACATAAGATGTTTTAGTAATGCTGTGTTTCTTTGTATTCGTAAAAGTACACAATATTTAGCAATTGGGTTGAGACAACAACGGTTAACTACTACAAATAATAATAAATCAATTCAATTAAATGATGAATGTTACTTTGTACAGTCCCCGTCAGCCAATTGCACCTTATGATTTGCGTACAAACAAAGCAATACTAAATATTACAACTGTTTATAGTATATATATATATATATATATATATATATATATATATATATATATATATATATATTTCTATCTGCCACCGTTCAATTGAAATAAAGATTATAGGCAAAATTTAACCGCTAAGTTCTTAATTTCTTATTTCTGAACTGTCTCTGTCTTAAATAATCCATGTGTTTAGGTTACGATGACTACTTCTTAGTTAAACAATTTTTTCCGGGTAGTTCGATCTGTAGCGCAACTACTAAATTACCTTTTATACTGTAACGTCATAGCTAAATGCCCCCTCGTCCGATCTACTCAATAGTAGATTATATCGTCCTACACACCATAATGGCTGGTTAAATGTCCCCACAATAAATTTTGCTTATGATAGAGTGAGAGGGGAACCTATCTTTATTCCTTAATTATATCTAGAAGGCAGTGGCTAGACTTATTACATTTACATTTTTACATATCTAAATATCTAAACACACACACACACACACACATACACACATATATATATATATATATATATATATATATATATATATATATATATATATATATATATATACGAGTTTTTTGGGTTTTTTTTTAAATTTTATCATACCTGCGGGGTCACAGATATACCCGATTAGTACACGGGCGCAGGCTATCCCCTCGCGGTGTGTTGGACCCGTAAGAACTTGCCAGACCATCCAATCAAGAGAAGGAACACTCTGATAATAAAACTTTGCTACTAACCACTTATGTCTTGGCAGCAAACCGTTGGGGAGGGAGGCCTCATTAGTTCTGATCGACAACCTTCCTAGAGCTGGAATCTTGAACAAAATATCCGGTTTGCAAACCTAAAATTGCTTAGGGAGTAGATGGGCTCTGCCTATCGCTCGGCCTTTGCACTCCTTCTCTGTCTATTAGCCAGGCGCAGAAGTACCAGCGCTGGAACGCCTCAAAGACATTCAGTGCCGAGCCTTGTTTCCTGACTTGGACAATGAATGCCGTCTCTCTTTCTCTCTATCTGGGCAACTCGGAGAAAGTTTTTTCGTAACTAAGTCTTACATGACCGGTCTCGGTCTATCTTGTTCCGACAGGTTGAGGCTACAGGTTAGACAGCTTGTCTGGCTGCTGTTTTCGACTGACAGGACAGGAGCCTAAACTCTTAGGTAGCGCTACGAATGTATATGCATTGATATATATATATATATATATATATATATATATATATATATATATATATATATAGAGAGAGAGAGAGAGAGAGAGAGAGAGAGAGAGAGAGAGGAGGGAGAAAGAGAAAGAAAGAGATAGAGAGTGGGAGGGAGAGAAAGAATATATAAGCATAGATAGATAGATAGATAGATAGATAGATAGATAGATAGATAGATAGATAGATAGATAGATAGATAGATAGATAGATTTTCATCATTCGAACCATATATATATTCTAATTTTCCAGAATCTGCCCAAAACAAAATGAAATATCCAAGGTCTTATTTGTGCAATGCAATTCCGAATACGATTAATTGCGTTGCTTTTCTTCATTCCGGTCCGATAATTTCACCAAAATGTCTACGCTACTCGGAATTTCTGCCGTTCATTTAAATTGGAATTTCTCGTTCTCTTTTAATTCACACGCACGCACAGGCATCAAATCGTTAATGAAATGCACCCTGCTTTACACTTTACTACAGTGTCACGTTTTTATCCGATCGTCAGTATTGAAGGATGATGTGTGTTTATGTGTCCGCATTTATCTATAATTTTTTTTTTTTTTTTGCTTTTAATAAATTATTTTAGTTTTTTAAGTTTATGATTTACTATTTTTCCTCTAAGCATAATTTACAGTTTTTCCATTTATATTCCAAGGGGGAGTTAATTTTAAGATTTGATAATTGATAATAGAGTTAGTTTCCATACATGATTATACAAGCAGTGTTATTCGGCGTTGCCCGGGTTTGGATAGTGGATAACACCACATGCAACGGGATTAACTTTTATAAGAACATTTATTTTCAAAGGATTGGGTTCTGGCTCTTTTTCTCGCCTCACCAATAAATCAAACGCAGCTCATTACACTCTCTATAACGTCTTTTATCTACGTTATAAATGTCATAAAAATTAGTCCAGCCATTTTTGAATGCCTAATTATATTTATTCTCAAAAGAATAGGGTCATTCTGCCTCCTATACTCCATTCCAAGATAAATGAAACATAGTTCGTTGCACTGCCTATAACTTCTTCAATTTATGTTCAAAAGCTTATGTCAGGCAGTTCATTTAATCCATAGGTTTATTTATTCTCAGGTGCGGGACTTTCTGCCCTCTTTTTCCCCATCAAAAAATGAATCAAATATAGCTCATTACACTTCTTATAACGTTTTCGATCTAAATTTCATAAAAATCCTTCCACTGGATTTTGAATCATGAGGTAAATCTATTTCCAAGATAGGGTGTTTTGTCGTTTGGGCTTTCCTAAAAAATTAAATGTGCGCTTATTGTCTGTCGTCTTATTTCGTGGGGACTGCCGACGGGACTATACATGCTGAATTCTTAATATATATATATATATATATATATATTTAGGGGTTAGCAGCGCCGACTGTCAGCTCGAGGGTTGAGTTTCAATCCCGGCTTGAGGCACTAACTGGTCTAGCCGCACTGATGAGCTGTGAAACAACGAAACAGTCTGTATGTGCATAACTATATGAAGCTCCCTCCCTGGGTAGAGCTTATTTTGTAAGGATATCGCCAACTGCCATTAGCTTTAAAGCATAGCTCATTAGGTAAAACTAATTCGAGCTCCCGGCACTTGCAATGTTTACATTGAGATATTTCTTACATTCAGACGGCTGAGTTTCAATCCCGGCTTGAGGCACTAACTGGTCTAGCCGCACTGATGAGCTGTGAAACAGCGAAACAGTATGTATGTGGATGACTATATATATATATATATATATATATATATATATATATATATATATATATATATATATATATTATTTCATGTATCCGCATGAAATGTTACAAGGAGATATAATTTTTTATGTATCAATTTTCAGTATTTACTTCAACAGTGCTCGATACGTGAGTAGAGCAAGGTAGTAAATTATGAAAATATATTTATGGCAATTAAGCTACACAGAGGCTTCCGCGTTTCAGCCTCGGGGGGAATCGTCAGGCTAAAATGCTAACATGTATATATATATTTATTGTGTGTGTATTTATTTAATTGCCATGCCCCCGCAGCACAAAACAACACTACTACGTGGGACTTTAGAGTGAATTTAATTAAAAGGCAAATTACCATCGCTCAAGAATTGATTCGGAAACATACTGTTAAAGTTCATGAAATTGAAAGCAAGCAGAAGGACCTCATGCCCAATGACAAATACACGGAACTCCAACAACGACTTGCGGATATCATTACCAATTACGAACACTCTTATCGGGTAACTATACAAACAAATTAAACTCACAGGGGATCCATTTTACTACACACCCATACGCAACACTACATTAATCTTTCTGACCACAAACTTACATCACATTCCGGTTTACGTGATCTCCTAAAAGCGGAAGCCATAAAAAATCGACATGATAAAAACAATCCAATTCATTATTAAATCTTAATCTAAAAAAGCCGCTAATGAACTCCGCAATCATCCAAATAGCATTCATAAAAAAAAGCCGACACTAAACAAACACATTTTTAATACTTAATAAATCAGAGAATTACACTAAACTTCAAACAATTCTTG
Organism: Sepiola atlantica; assembly: GCA_963556195.1. Classification (NCBI taxonomy): domain Eukaryota; kingdom Metazoa; phylum Mollusca; class Cephalopoda; order Sepiida; family Sepiolidae; genus Sepiola; species Sepiola atlantica. The sequence goes on from OY744543.1 coordinate 35,670,991, forward strand.
ATGACCGCACTAAATTCAAAAGAATTAATAACAATTCTACCAACATATTGAAGGCACAAGTTAACAAACTTATGCACAAATTGATAATTATTAACTTCCCAAAATAATTGGCGATTACAAACCTGGATATTTATACGGAACAGTTTAGATACATAAACCTAATTCCCCTCTCCGACCTATCATATCCCAAATTACTACTTCTATATATTCTTTAACAAAGACCTTAAATGAACTTATCCGCCCGTATCTACCTAGCAAATATAGTGTTAAGTCCACGCAAGAACTATTACAAATTTTACCAAGCAAACAACCGGATAATGAAATCATTGCCTCTCTAGACATATTCACAAATGTCCCTGTAAAGGAAACACTAGACATAATCATCAATAATATATACAATAATCCGTCTCTCCCTCCACTAAAAATGTACTATTAATCTGTACCACCGAAGTACCTTTTTATGACTTCAAGGGAAACATTTACACTCAAATTGACGGAGTTTCAATGGGTTCGGTTCTTGGTCCGATTCTTAGCTAATTCTATATGTCAAACCTGTAAAACAAAATATTTAATAACATTTTTTAAAAAAACTCTATTTACGTACGCTATATCGACGATATTCTTATTCTAGCTGATAACAATGAACCAATACACAAACTTCAATACCTTTTTCCAAAAAAACTATGTTCTTAAATTCACGATAGAACGTAAATAATAAAATCCTATTCCTAGATGTTCTTAAATTCACGATAGAACTGAACGTAAATAATAAAATCCTATTCCTAGATGTTCTTAAATTCACGATAGAACTGAACGTAAATAATAAAATCCTATTCCTAGATGTTCTTAAATTCACGATAGAACTGAACGTAAATAATAAAATCCTATTTCTAGATGTTCTTAAATTCACGATAGAACTGAACGTAAATAATAAAATCCTATTCCTAGATGTTCTTAAATTCACGATAGAACTGAACGTAAATAATAAAATCCTATTCCTAGATGTTCTTAAATTCACGATAGAACTGAACGTAAATAATAAAATCCTATTCCTAGATGTTCTGATTGACGCCTCTAATAAATAGTTTAACATTTCCACTTATAAAAAACTAACCAGCTTAAATTCTATTCTTTTAATTTTCAAGACCGAGTGTCCCTATCGCTACAAAATAGCTATTGTTAAAAATCTATTAAATTAATCTCTTCCTCTAAAAAGTACTATCCACTAAATTAATTTTTTTTAACAATGTTGCCATATATATATATATATATATATATATATATATATATATATAGTAGAGTTCCTGATAACCGGACACCTGACAACCGGACTAACATAACAACCAAACACCTGATAACCGGACGAACATGACAACCGGACAATGATAATTTTATTATATCTCCATTATCACGATATTCGGTCACTTATAATGAATGTTATTAGTGTAGTTTGCCAGGTTCTTCAATTTATATCAAGTTAAAATATTGTTGTGTTTTTTTTAGACTTTATCATAAACATTATGAATTATAGGTGTTTTTAGACTTTATCATTAAATTTATGAATTATAAATCCAATAATGTGCGAAACTGGTGAATAAAGGGGAAAAAAAGATGAAGATTTACTCTGAATTTAAACCGTGAGATTATTGATAAGAAAGAGAATAGTCTACTTTCATGTAAATTCATGGAAACCTAATATTTGATTGGTATGGTTTGGTAGTTTTGTTTTACGGCATATCAACCCTTTTTGGGTTATTTAATGTCGAATCTGGTCTTGTTTTCTTCTCTTTTTTGTTTCTTTCCCCTTTTAATATCTGTTTCTATTTAACCCATAGTTGGGACCCTAACAGGTACTACCACTCCGGGTCAGGGTGGACCTGGGAGTAATGGTAATTAAGAGGAGGCTCCACATTCCCCAAAGTCCGTAAGCCGGATCTCACCATCGGATGTAGTTTAAGGTCATATCCAGGACCGGGAGTAGGGTAGGAAAAATAAAAATAAAAAAGGGGAGGGAGAAAGGGAGATGGGCTGTTGTTTTTGTTTTTGGTTTTGTAGAACATAATTAAGTTTTACAAACAAAACAAAAAAAAAAAAAAAAAAAAAAAACTCAATGTAGGTGAATTTCGTCTCAGAGAGCCACAGGGCAGCCTGATCTGGTATCACCAACCTAATATTTGAAGATTTACTTCATATAATGTACTTAAATATAAAGATACAATTGTCGAACGATCACAATCATTTTCCAGTAAAATAAATGCCAAAGAAAACCTTTTCGTCAACCATCTTCTACTGTCTTGGGGGGAAAACTTCATGAGTAGTTTCTTAAAGAGCTCTCTCGGGACATGGCAATCAGTGGACCTATTATCAGAGACAAAGCTAAAAAAAACTAAATGAATCTTTAGAGTTGGATTGGAGTTGTAAATTTAGCATTGGCTGGTGACGACCCTTCAAAAAAAACGGTACGGAATAAGGCAGCTAAATATCGATGAAGAAAAAGGATTTACAAACACTGAAGGTGCTACTCAATTCAGATCATCATTTCAATCGATGCTATTAGAAAAATGGATTTACAACTGATCAATTGTATAATACTTGCGAGACAGAGATCGATTAGAAATGCTTGCCAGCGAAAACTTTGACAAATTATGAAGAAAAACAAGCTACACACTTATTAAATGTCCCATAAGTATCACGAACGTTTTCGAGTGTTCCTCGAATAATCACGTATGAAACCAGTGACAAAGTTTTAAAATGCTTAACGTAATGCGATTATATTCTGTGATGCCACTCGATCGTCGCTGAATTTAAATTGTCAATGTCTTTCCTGGAACAATGCAAAAGAGTTCTCCGCGCGTTTCTCTGCTGTCTTTTAAAAAATTATCTTCTTCCTCCAAGTTTTTGTCGATTTATTTTCGATACCTGATGGCGGTGGGACGTAGAATCAAAAACGTTCGTGATACCTAGTGGACATTTATTTTTATTTTTATTTATATAAAAAAGGCCATTAAAAAATTAGAAAACATAAAAAAGTATACTTAAATAGACGAATTCTGTTACTTTTAACAATGTTTGCATATATATATATATATATAGAGAGAGAGAGACAATATTAAGCTACATTCCAGTGACCAAGAGTTTTATCATTTTACTGATGATCACTAAACTAGATAAAATCTTGATAACTAGAATGTAGCTTAATATTTTCTATTTATATTTGCTCTGTTGTGATATGTTAACAATCATTGAGCTTTTACTTTGAAAACGAATGAATTGGGTCTGCAGACATAAGAATGTTTTAACGGGCTCATAAAAAATACGAAGATCTAATATAAATTCAAATAAATCATCATATATATATATATATATATATATATATGTGTGTGTGTGTGTGTATATATATATATATGTGTATATATATATATATGTGTATATATATATGTGTGTGTGTGTATATATATATATATATATATATATATATATATATATATATATATATAAAAGTATTTTATTTTAAAAACTATACTGTTCAGTGTCTGTATAGTGTATCTGAAGTAAAATCCATCTTTGAAGTTCAGCGTCGCTCACTATACGCAATAGTTGGTACTAGGGGACTACAGCCCTTCCCCAAGCCTACGTGGGTGATTATGTTTCCTTTTCGCTCACGATATCCACACAATCATATATGTGAAGTGCCCGTTCACAGACGCCAATGCATATTTGCTAGTAATACAAAATTTAAAAAAATATTATCTAAGCATAACCGTATAAAAAAATCTCTTCTAAGCGAACACGCCTAAACAAACAACAAACGCCAATAAAAACGCCTTTTAAATAAAATAAGTAAAAGAACATTTTTAATATCCCCTCGCGAACAAACAATAACAACAGACAACTTTTTTTCACGAACACTCAATATCTGTTATGGGGAAACGCAAAAAATGAGCACCACCTGACTTAAACCGATGATTTGTGCTCGTTATCTTATTTCTCTCAGCCTTTCCCAGTTGAAATCTGCTGATGAATTGATCCGGTTCTCACCAGCAGGATTCTACTACATATCTAGTATGAACAGATCGATGAAAACCGGATACACCCAATAGACATTCAAATGAATAGTTTTTAAAAAATAAAATACTTTATATTAGCTCTTGTAGAACCTATGATCTAACACTTTATTGTTTATATATATATATATATATATATATATATATATATATATATATATATATATATATATATATATATGTATAATAACGTTCCGAGGTTACTTTAAAAAGAAAATTATTCATACGATCGTTTCTGCCAATTCTAAAACATATGTATGTATATTAGTTGTACATGTCCGGTGTTGCCTGTGAGTATTTTAAGAACATTTTCTGTTTTGCATTTTTTTGTCTCCAGTCTCTTGGATTTCTCCCTGAATTGAATTTGATTGTGCTTTGTTGGTGAGTGTGAAGGCTAGTTGTGATTGCGCATCCCTAACTTCACTTTTCAGGGCATATCCACTGTTTCTTGAAACAGAAGAATGGCATATTTTCTCATTTATACACCCTCTTTAAATATATATCTTTATATCTCTCTCTATGTGTGTATATATATATATATATATATATATATATATATATATATATATATATATATATATATATATATATATACAGGGTGGCGCAAAAGACACGCATTAGTTTGAATCAGTAACAACTTTAACATTTAATCAAATTTTCTCCTTATTTTTCAGAATATTACAGATATAAACATTGATAATTTATCATGGAAAAATATAGCACTGAACAACGAACCTAAATTATTGAACTTTACTTCGGAAACCATCGTTCAATATCCTTAATCCAAAGAGCCTATCGTTGGCATTATAATGTCAGACAATCTCCCAGTCAGACCACAATTGATCGTCTTGTGGCCCGATTTCGGCAGCAGGGTTTAGTCAGTGATCTTCCACGATCTGGCAGACCACGTTCAGTACGGACAGCGGGAAATGTAGCACTCGTTAGGGATAGCATTGCTGAAAATCCAGACACCTTAACTCGAAGACGAGCCACTCAGATGGGGATGTCCAGAAGGTCACTTCAAAGAATTTTGCGTGAATTGCATCTGTTTCCATACAAAATTCAATTGGTACAGGCATTACAACCCACAGATTTGCAATCACGCGTAGCTTATGCTGTTCACATTCAGCAATTAGCCAGAGAACAAAGTGGGTTCATCCATGATAATGAGCAACGAACCCCATTTTCATCTGAACGGGTTCGTAAATAAGCAAAACTGCAGAATATGGGCCATTAAAAATCCAAGAACCCTTCATCAGCGTGAATTGCATCCACTAAAATGTACCGTATGGTGTGGTGTTACCTCGGAAACAGTGATCGGTCCATATTTCTTTGAAAACGAAGAAGGTGTCGCGGTGACGATAACTGCACAGCGATATCAACAAATGATTGAAACATTTTTAAGGCCAGCTGTTCAGGACAACCCAGAAATGTGATTGCAACAAGATGGAGCTACTGCCCACACTGCCCGACAAAGTATGGCGCTCTTAAGGGGATTGTTTGGCGAGCGCTTAATTAGCAGATTTTCTGATTTTAACTGGCCTTCACGTTCACCGGATTTAACAGCCCCTGACCTTTCCCTTTGGGGTTATCTTAAGGAAAAGGTATATGTGAACAAGCCTACAACGACTCAAGAGCTTAAAAACAATATCAGACATGAAATCCAAGGACTAGAGCCAGTTATTCTAAGGACTGTAATGGAAAATGCCCTAACTAGAGCCCGTCTTTGTGAGGCCGAAAATGGTGCCCATTTAAAGGATATTATTTTTACAACCTACTGTAACAAAATTATCAAAGAAATGTATTATTTATCAGAAAAGCCTAGTAAATCACTTGAAATGTAGTTTCTATCACCTAAACAAACCAATGCGCGGCTTTTGCACCACCCTGTATATATATATATATATATATATATATATATATATATATATATATATATATATATATATATATATATATATATATATCACGTACACACATACGCTCTTTCTCCCTCTGTATATATATATATATATATATATATATATATATATATATATTTCTCTCTCTCTATCTATCTATCTATCTATCTATCTATCTATCTATCTCTTTCTCTTTCTTTCTCTCTCTCTCTCTCTTTATCTCACACATACACACGCACGCACATACGCTCTTTCTCCCTCTGTACATTTATATATATATATATATATATATATATATATATATATATATATATATATCACACTTACACACGCACGCAGACACGCTTTCTCTCTCTCACACATTATGTATTTCTTTTTCTCTCCCCGTTTCGCTTTCTCTCTTCTCATAAATTTATTTTACTTTTTACCTTGAAGTTTTTCATAATTCTTTTTTTGTTGTTTTTCTCCCCTTCTCTCCATTTCGCACCGATTCTCCACTCGTGCTCTCTTTCTTTCTCAAACATATCTCTTTATTTTTCTCTCCCACCTCCCATCTATTGATCTTCAAAAATGGCGAAAAAAAAAAATTACAATAGTCTCATTTTCGTGTAGAAATTAATATTATAGTTAAAGAAAAAGAGTTACGTATGGAAAGAGCAAGGGATGAGATGAAAATTTTAAAAGAGAGAAGTAGTCATTTCCCAAGAGAGAGAGAGAGAGAGAGAGAGAGAGAGAGAGGGGGGGGATAGATAGATAGATAGATAGATAGATAGATAGATAGATAGATAGATAAAGCGAGTTTTTAGCAAGTATTAAAGTAATTAGAAGGGGGTGGCAAGAGGAGGAACCTTTGCGAGAGATATGCACTTAGCGATAGAGAGAGAGGGGGGAAGAGGAGAGATTGGGGGGATACACATATATATATATATATATATATATATATATATATATATATATATATAACAAACACAAAAAGCTGACCATCAAGAGAGGTTAATAAAAGAATTATTAAAAAATAGAGACAGGTAGTAAGAGAAATAGCGAGAGGGGGGTGAGGTAGATATGCACTTAGATAGGGGAATCAAGAGAGAGACAGAGGGAAACGGGTAACAGGTAATAAAGCAGTTCGAATGAAAAGAAAGAAAGTAAAGAGAAATCGCGAGAGGGTAAAAGGGTGAGTTTAGAAGGGTAGTAAAATAGAGATAGAGGGGAATAAAAATAGATAGAAATAGAGAGAAGAAGAAGAAGAAGAAGAAGAAGAAGAAGAAGAAGAAGAAGAAGAAGAAGAAGAAGAAGAAGAAGAAGAAGAAGAAGAAGAAGAAGAAGAAACCACGATTTTTTAAACGAAGTAGGAGACAACAGGCAAATACAGGAAGGGGCAGGGGCAGTGGCGGTTTCATGTTTTTTCTTCTTTCCTTCTTCTTCTTTCCAAAGCGCAGTTCCCCTTTCTCCCCTCCCCCCTTCCCACTCACCGTAGTGCCGGCAATGCGGCAGAAATCTACCAGTGAAAACGGCATCCCCAACTCCTACTCAGTCACTGGCGACTACTCAGCCCGCGACTCTTCACGTTTGCAACAATCACCCTCCTTCCCCCCACT
>OY744543.1:35683553-35693553 GCA_963556195.1 Sepiola atlantica
ATATATTCCAACAGAAAAAAAGACTATTAGATGGGTGCGTTGTTGGTCTAATGGATAATGTCTTGGAATATCGAATCGGTCATACCGAATTCGAATCCAGACAAATCCTCGAGAAAGGTATGGACCCAAAACTCTCCACCAGCTGTGGATAAAATAGCAACTTTTGTTTGATGAATTGTTTGCAATAGGTATTGTGTTTCACCCTGCCTTGATGCCGCATCTATACTGGGCGGGCTGAGCTGGCTTTCTTCGAATGAGGAAGTTTCTAGGGAATATTAAATTCACAAGAGGTACTCAGGCGCATGTAATCATTGTGTTTCGACATCAAATAACCCACAAAGGGTCTATATGTTGGTAAACTGACAAATCCAAGTGTAACACTACATTAACTAATTCTTCGGTTCCAGCAGATTATCTGGACGGCGGCGCATCACGAAGCCAGCTAGAATCGCGTTGTGTATATGACACGAAGCAGTAATTCGTTCTATTACCTTTTCTTCTTTACTGTTGTTATGTCGTGATGCGTGTTGATTAATAGCAGCGGTTGTAAATAATGCAGCACAAAATAATGTGTTCGGAGATTTTATTATTTTCCGGTATGCATTATACGTACAAATACTGCTAACCCATAGAGAATGTCGAGAAGCTATCCGAAAGCACAACCGTTCTCTCTCGCGGTGCAGAGAAAAAGAGGAAGATTTCATCAGCTTATCCATTACGTGTCGTTATTGACTTTCTGTTTGTGACATAATACACTGGCACGTAGGTTTAACTCTGATTTGACTTCTAATGGAATATTCTACCTTCTTGTTTGAACTAACTTTGCCTGGAAGTTTCCATTTTTTTTCCTTATTTTAACGCACCTAATATCTAGTATTGCTATGAAAAAAGGGCGTGAGGGGGGAGGTATTGCAAGCTGTCGAACAACACAGAAAGAAAAGAATATTATTGACTGATAGGATTCCCATTTTGTTTTGTTTTCTTCAAGCAACCTAGTGTCCAGAAACGTAGAAATGGCTACTTATAATTTCTATTTTAAATTCACACCTAGTTAACAAATGCGACGCCGAGTTGTACTGGGGTACTTGCTAAGGGAATCTTCAGAAACGTAATAAAAAAAACGCGATAAATCCAATTTGTTTAATAATGGACGATGAAAGTATCAAAAAAAGAAAATTTTTATGGAGAGCTCGCAACCGCTTGAGGGAGAGAAGGCACAGACATCTGCAGCAGAACTTTCGCAACCAGGCTCCACCTACATCTGTGGAAACTGCAACAGAGCTTTCCGATCCATGATAGGCTTGCACAGTCACAGCAGACGCTACAATTCGGCAACAGACTTATCTGAATCGCAGAACTCCATTGTCTCCTGACACAGACGGAAGTCAACAAGCAATAAAAGAACGAATATGTTAAATCTAGACTTTGACTAAAAGTTTCTTTCAATTAAAAGCCAAAGAAATGTACGACGGTATCATATGATATAAACATGATTAGGGAGAGTGGTCGACTGTGGAAATGCGTTTATCGCGTTTTGCATTCGAACTTTTCATTTTTTTTTTTTTTGCATGTAGATTTTGCCGTCTTCCAACATACAGCGCTTGATGTTCCAAAATGGTCACCCAACGGGTTCTGGCCAGGCTCAACGTCGCTTAACTTCGATGTTCTAACGAGAACCGGTGTATCAGCGTGATTATGCTGGTTCGATTTGATTATAAAACACAGCTATTTTTTTTTTTAATACTTATTATATGGTACGGGTATACAGATATTTTGCGTTTTTAGTAGATGTAAGAAAAAGAACACAGCAAACTAAAAATGAAAAAAAAAATGACGTGTCCATCGAACAGTGTCGCCTGTTTTCGTCCCGTTTAGTCCATGCTTCTATCACGTCTGTTTCCTTTTCTGATAGTCGATGTCCAATTCGTCGGCAACGACATCAGCTTCCAGTACATAATATTCCTTGGTTCGCACGTGCTTGTGGAGTGGGGAGTGACTCGCTCGTAGTCATATGATCGGTAATTGCGAAGCGTGCGGTAGTGCACAGGTACTGTCGCTTATTACGCGTGGTGGCCTTTGTCGGTCGCAAACGCTCGCTCTACTTCTAGCCGTGGTCATACCGAGCAACAATGTTTTGCGTTATTGATCGCCCACGCGTTAGTGTCGGTGGGCGACTTTCGGATTGCTGGTCCCGCCTAGACACACCTCCCTTCCCCTACCGTTCGTTATATACGGAGTCGATTACAGCGTTACGTTCGTCGATTGTCTGTCTACAATTAACACTACTCGTCGACTTCTGATTAAGAACATATCTCTATTTATATAAAGTTAAGTATGTGCGTATGTTTATACATTTGTATGTACAAGATTCACTCATAAACTAATGAACCGATCATTATGAAGTTTAGAACACAGCTGCTGGGCGCAAGCGGTCCAAATGCGGGCTGTATTTAGTTTAATTTAGTTTATGTAAAGAGGGTACAAAAGGGAGTTAAAGTCCTTCGTGAAAATTCAGATACCTCGATTTTTGTGAAATCTTAACAATATGTGCTAGAGATGAATTAATAAATATTGCCCAAATTTCAGTTTATTTGAAGTATTTTCAATGGAATTTAATGGGACATGATATGGGCACATCCTCTTATTTCGGAATTCAAATATTTCAGATTTGAGTTGTATTTGATCCAGAGACATTAGACACAAATGAAGCAAGATGCCATGAATTTCAATTTCTTCTTAAGACCCATTAAGCTTAAGCTTTAGATTTTAGAAATTTTCTAGAATCAAAGTCATGTAATAAATTTTGATCAAAATTGGAATAAGTATTCTAGGCCTAAGGTTTAGTAGGATTGAAAGTGATGCAAAACGACCGTTCTGTTCGGCGAATTAATTTTAACCGTCTTACGACGAGTATTCTTCTAATATATATATATATATATATATATATATATATATATATATATATATATATATATATATATATATATATATATATATTGGCACAGAAAAATTAGTACAACATTCGTATCGTCGGTTTCAAGCACAGAAGGACTTAGCCATCCGGCTCTCTTAAGTTTCTGTGGTAATCTCTAACCCAACAGAAACTAAAGAGAGCCGGAGTGCTAAGTCCTTCTGTGCTTGAAACGGACGGTAGGAATGTTGTACTAATTTTTCTATACCAAAATAAATAAATATTACGCTCTTAATTTTTAACATTAATTCCCAATTAATCGAGCACTGGGATTTTTCCTGCTATATTACAAAGAAGCTATATATATATATATATATATATATATATATATATATATATATATATATATATATATATATGTAAATTCTTTAAAAAAAAAATTTTAAAACTTTAAAAAAAAAATTTTTCAAATTTGAAACTTTGACAGTCCTATCCTGTCAACTTATCAATCATAATTTTTCCTCTGATGATAAGATTTTAATCTTTGAAAAGCCTGGTTTAAGGAATGAAAGAGAAGAAAAATAAATGTTTTTTATTAACTAAACTGCTCCTTGTTTTGAACAACTGAAGATATCGATTTGCTTCCATTTGCAGGTCTTATCAATTTTCATTGATTTACCATATATATATATATATATATATATATATATATATAAAGAGAGAGAGATGAGAAATATTTATTTATTAAATAATAATTATATATATAATTTTTATTTTGTAAATAAATACTTTTAATAGCCATAGACAAATATATGTTTCGTGTTTTTCTACACTCGTCAGTATGGAATTATCTAACCGTACTGCCGATCGGACGATTCGAACCTCAGATCCAAGTATGATGAACCTCGGCTTTTTACCAACAGGCTTTCGTGAAATACTCGTTGTATTTTTAATGTAAACACAATTAATGAGATTCTAACAGCGTTCCGATCTCCTAAAGGGAGACAACCCAGAAACATGGCTAACTTTGAATCTTCTATTTAATTTCGCACAATGGCTCAACTTATCCATATATAATTATTGAAAAATAAGTATTTTAATATCCATAAATGTATATACATATATATGTTTCGTGTTGTTCTGCCGGCGTCAGTATGAAATTACGTAACCGTTCTGTTTGTTTGGACGATTTGAACCCCGGATCCAAGTGTTGAGTCAAAAAGAAAAACTCGAAATTGTTTTCCTGATTTAAATTTCAACATTTCGGTGTAAGAAAGAAACACCAAATACTAAACTAAATCTCGGACAATCTTCTTGTAATAAATTGTCGTTCCTGCCGCTCTTCAGTCTGTTGTATTTTCATTCTACACTTGAAGAGTTCGAGTGCAAAACGCGATAAACGCCATTTTCAAAATCATTAAACTGTCCCTACAAAAAGTGTTGAATTTTAACACTCGACAACACCTCAACACTATGTGTTACATAATATGATACAGAAATTATTTCTTTTCGATTTCAATTAAAATCAGCTTTAATTCGAAGTCTACATTTAATATATTCGTGTTTTTATTCTTTAAGGTCTCAATTTAAACGAATTGGATTTATCGCGTTTAGCGTTCGAACTCTTCACTTCTTTCGTTTTATCAGTTCATCTGGACGCTATGCAAATTTCCATGCACGGCACAGACTATTTTATTGAATTTACGTCGGGGGGGGGGGGGGGGTATTGGCTCTGTCCATTACATTCGGAAAAAAATCTGATCGATTTTATTGCAAAATCTACTTTTTAAATTCACTGAATTATCTATCCAATTATTAATGTTAAAAAATCCCCCAAAAAGGTTATTTTTTTGTTTATTTATTTATTTGTTTGTTATGCGTCCTTGGGCATCTCCCCTTAAACTATCTTCTCAATTCAACTGTTAAAAACAATCAAACTCTTAGTACAGTATCGATATCCAAATCAAATTCTGTTAAATATTTCATTTGATAACTCCCAAAAGTGGCCCCTCAATTTCTCCCTCCTACCACTTTCTCTGAATTCATCCAACCTTATCTTAAACTGATCCACATTATTGCTGTTCTTAATCTGATCTGGCAACTTATTCCAAAAACATCTTACTATGTTAGCAAAAAAACTTCACTGGTTAAAAGATCTAGTTTTTGAAAACTGCCTTGACAATAACCTTCCAGATCTAGGAGACATACTAAAAAAATGCCCACCATAGTTAGAAATGCCATTTATTATCTTGAAAGTTTCAATCATATCACCTCTCATTCTTCTCTCCAACAAAGTAGTCAATCCCAATTTGTCCAATCTTTCCTTGTAACTTCACTCCTTTACTTTACTTATTAGTTTTGTCACCCTTCTTTGTACGCCTTCCTGTTTCAATATTACATTCCAATTTCCATGTCTAGTCGCTGGAGCCCAGGCCTGGGTGCAGTATTCTACATGTAAATAAAATAAACTTTTAACATCTAATTCCTGAAGACGAGATGCATTATGGGAAGGGTTATAAAATGAATGTGTTTTGTAACGTTGATAAACACCTAAAATTGAGACTCTGTTGTTGACTCTTCTCTTACTAAATTCGTTTGAATCAGCAAAGTACCACATTTTGACCGGCTAGATACTACTGTTGGCAATGGTTTCACTGCTTCCTTCTAGAACCAGGTAGTTACAGAAGGTACCACGTGAAGGTTGCCAACATACATCAGTGAAAGTGGTGGTATGGAATCGACTGGATTTGAACTTGGCACACCCATGTCGTCAGTTCACGTCATTATCCCCCTCACCACTGCCACCTCGAAAATCGGAAATGATCACTGAAACTACAAGTTTACATTAAAGATTATAAAGGGAGGTGTCAGGCCAGGAGGGCAGATGAAGTTTGGTTCTCCGGTCCGTGTCCTCCCTCCTTTAGAATCGCCACTGCGTATAAAACCGGAAGTCAATAATATAACGGAAAATCGGGTTTTAAAAAGGAAATAATGCTGGAAACGATGATAGCATGAGAGATCGACAAACCTCGGAAATGGAGATGACGAAGTGAAGGGGAAGAAAGCAAGTCGTTGAATTAATAAGTGGAGCAATTAATTAAGGGGGGTTAATGGCAATTAATTAGTGTCTAATGAAATAAGAAACGATTCAATATCAACCTTAAAGTTTGATAAGTCAAGGAGGCATCGATCTGACGAGAATATTCAAAGAACAATTATATATATATATATATATATGAAGCAATCCAACAAAAGATATAAGCGTCAACTAATATCTTATAATTAGTGAAACATCCGGATAAAAAAACTGAAGCTCAATATACTGGATAGAGCATTAATATTATAATATAAAATGAAGTAATAAAATAAGGTGTCAATCAAATTTTATTAGAATTCAAAGTTCATGCAAAGCATCCTTAAGTCCTTAGCTCATGAGTTTTCAAAGATAATTCTTCTCTTCAGAGGACCATTACCGCAGTTATACTACTACAGGCAATAAAATTACGCTTTGAAAATATATAAAATTATATACACAAATATATAAAAAAATACATAACATCAAACATATCAATCCAAAAACATACTTTTGTTGAATCCATACAGTCCATGGACTGTATGGATTCAACAAAAGTATGTTTTTGGATTGATATGTTTGATGTTATGTATTTTTTTATATATTTGTGTATATAATTTTATATATTTTCAAAGCGTAATTTTATTGCCTGTAGTAGTATAACTGCGGTAATGGTCCTCTGAAGAGAAGAATTATCTTTGAAAACTCATGAGCTAAGGACTTAAGGATGCTTTGCATGAACTTTGAATTCTAATAAAATTTGATTGACACCTTATTTTATTACTTCATTTTATATTATAATATATATATATATATATATATATATATATATATATATATGTTGTTGCTTTTAGCGATAATTAAATAATGGTATATGTTGCTCACCTTGAGTGTACGGAGTTGCCTCCATTTGACATACGCATGAGTGTTCTCCTCTGCATATGCCTTATCGACCCACTTTAAAGGACATGTACAAACATACACACAAATACACACACACACACATATATATACATATATATATACATATATATATACATAGATATATACATATATATACGCATATATATATATATATATGTATATATATATATATATATATATATATACATACACTTGTATTATTTATTTTCTTATATTTATTTATAGATAAAATAGTTATCTGCGGACACGTGTTACGCCGTTACTGCGGCTCATGAAGCGATAAATTGTCACGTGATTTAAGAGGGGTCTTTAAACGTAACGATTAGCGCACTCACAGCCCCAGTGATCGCAGGTTCGAGCCAAGTAATAGTCTGCCACGTTGAACAACAGATGACTTAATAGATATTGTGTATAGTACATTCTGTATTCCTTTTTACTTGTTTATATATATATATGTGTGTGTGTGTGTGTGTGAAAAAAGACAAACGGAAAACAAGTAGGTGACATATTCTTATTTTTATTCATTTATTTTTTTTATAAGAAAAAGAAAATAAATAAAAATAAGAATATATCACCTACTTGTCAAATCATATTTCAATTTCAATGTCGCTAAAAGTCTTCTCATACGGTCCAATCGGATCATCTTTTGCTTCTCTCATGTGTGTGCCTTCAAAATAAAATTGTTTCCAAATCTTCACTTAATACAAACGAAACCGGTCAAATCTCTTGTTTTTTGTTTTTCTCCTGCATTTTAACCTGTTTTCCGTTTGTCTTTTTTTTTCTTTCTTTTTTTTTTAACATGGTTCACCCAAAACAAGGCAGGCCGCCACTGTAGAGGTAACGGGCTACTGAGAAAAAAGAAAAGGGGAGAATGTTGGGGGGGGTTAGCCTAAATCATGATCCGACATTTTGTCTACCATGGCACTTCATTTTCATGATTATCGTGTACCTTACCCCATATATATATATATATATATATATATATATATATATATATATATATATTAATTAGTGATGGGAAAATGTTGCATTATTCAACGATTCTGATACAATTACCGGTTCTGTTCGAAATTCCCGATTCTGATATAATTAACGATTCTGATCCTTTTTAAATGTCTAAATATTTATTTTGCTGCCTTTTAAATTTATTTTCAAATTACTGTAAACCCCCCGTGTAATATCTGCATATATTTTCACAAACGTAAAAAATACATTTGGGGACGTATATTATGTGAGTAGTTCTTTCTAAATATTTTTTCAAATGTTTTTCTTGTAATTGATTGAGAAGAGTGATGTAACTAAAGAGTTATCTCCCTTTTGAAACACACACCCGATTTGCATTAGTTCCTCGTGAGTTGACAAAATGCTATTGATTTTTTTGTAAACAAATAGTCGACGATTTGTATGTAAAATAAAAAGACGGTGTAGGAATATAATAGTTAACAAAGCCCCCCTCCACATGTTAAGAAAGAGTTTCTAAATAATAATGTTACTATTTAGAAAACCATTCTTAACATGAGAAAGGCTGGGTATGGATGCTTTGTTAACTATTCTCTACCTTCCCTATATCAAAGAATATTCATGTTTTTACCCTAATTATAAGATTTGGTCGGTTATTGCTACTGTCAATATAACAGATATGTATGGGATTGATTTGTTTTACTGTAAAAAGACAAAGAATTTACGGATTAAAATAATAGTAATATAACTACTTATAATAATAGCAAATTTGTAGATTAACACTATCAGCTACAACTCCCCCCCCCCCAAAAAAAAAAATCAGATTCTACTTTTTTTGTATGATTACGTGTGAACACCTTCAAAAACTTGGCGGGAAAGAAAAAAACAATTATTTTCGGATTTCGATTGGAAAACTAGTTTCGTATATAAAGTTAACGTAATATGATTATCATTTTCGGGCCATTCTAACTTTTTAGTGATGTTCACTAAATATTTTTACCACTAACCCTAAGTTCCACTGGCAAAGTCGTAAAACTATGCGTAATCGCTTACAAACGTAGACCTCGCCCCCGCCATAAAAATAAACTCACAGAATTGATCTCCCAGAGCAAATTAACAATTTTTAGTTAACTGCGCTAAAATGTCTCGGAAATGGGAACTCATGTTACGTTAAATTTATATTTGAAACTGATCCCCCTCTTTAAATTCTGAAATAATTGATTTTCTCTTCCCTTTAAGTTTTTTGAGGTGTTTACATGTAATCGCCTAAAAAAAGTAGAATCTCATTTTTGTTTGAAGGAGAGATTAAGCTGAGAGTGTTAATCAGCAATGAGTTCTTATATAGTAAAACAATCTATTTAATGTCTATAAATATGCATTAAAACATAAGTTTAAACATTAAACAAAAATTAATTTTAAAAAAACCCGTTAGTAATTTTTTTTTATAAAACCCATTTTAACTGTGTTTAGAATAGTTTAAAAACATTACTTACGTGTCTTGTTAGTGGAAGAGAAATGTAACAACGAAACTGTCAAATAAGCAAGAATCATTTTTATTACTAGTTTTTTAAAATTTTATTTTAGAACCAGACATGGAAAATAAAACTAAAGAAGAACTGACGCTCAAGTGTTCTTGCACAGAAGCGTGGACATCTTTAAATTAAGGGAGGCGCGAGAGCGCTCTATCCCTTAATAGACTTCAAAAACGGCCTATGCTGGAAATCTCATTTCTTTGATCAATCATAACTCAAAAACCAATAAACCAAATTAGTTAAAACTTTGCACAACATTTTTTTTTGATAGGTTCTATAAGTGTGTAGAATTTCAGCATCATTAGTCAAAGCAACCCAGAGATCCAGAAAGTTCAATCATGAAATCCTGTTATCTGTGTGTACGTACGTATGTGCCACAACTATTTGATGGAGTCAGCTGATTTTTGGCAAAGATAGAGGTTCTAGGGTCTAGTTGATGGCATTTTAATTTCAGTTTACCATATACCTTAGTTTTCTAGAAAATTCCCCAAAACCTTTAAAATGACCATTGTCATTACAAAAGTAGTGACATTCCATGATAAATGCCAGTTTACTGAAATCATATGCCCTTAATAGGGTTAAGATGAAAATTCATATACA
>OY744543.1:35698553-35756053 GCA_963556195.1 Sepiola atlantica
ATGGTGGACAACTATCCGTGTGAGTTCATGTGGATGCAGAAATATAAGGGAAGCCATCTTTTTATGCAAATACTGGATGACGTGAATAGTGTTCATCATCTTAAATAAGTAAGAAAACGTTCTTTTACTATAACCTACATTTTGTTTTTCTGTTTTTTTTTAGGATGGCGGGAGTATTTTTTATTTATCTTAAAAAAGAATTTGATTGATTAGTCGTTCCGTATTTTTTATACGATTTGGTTACGTCATTACTAACCAATAACCTTCTCATCTTTCTGACCGATTTCTAACTAAGCCATTATTTATTGCCTCCCCACGGAGGCTGTTTGTGTCTAGCAACACCCAAAAATGGCACTAGATGGGACAAAAAATAAAATTACCTCAATCGCGAATGATTTCTCTATATCTGAGAACAGAACAGATACTACACAATGGTTATTTTCTAAGTCTATTTAAATTGACAGTTGGGTGTGGTGACTTTTTATCCAGATAAAAGGAAACTCTGTTGTAATATAGTTTTCTGTTTTACTATATTTTATAAGTACAAGATCTAAAATAATTCAACAGAAACAAAAATCATACGCTAAAAAGTGTGTGAAAATAGCAATTAAACAACTGAAATAAATGTTACGGTAGTTAAGGTTGTTAGTTGGCTGTTTCGCTTTACGGTTATTAGAAATTAAGCTTATAAATTTAGAGAAGGAAGTGACGTAGAAAAACAGGTAGTGACGTAAGAGGTGCAGGGCGTTATATAAAATCTAGTCGAGTTTAGCCTCTTTGCTTTTGTCTGTAGGACGGGACAAGCGTTTCTTTTTGGGAAAACTTCTCCTTCCTCCACAATAACTATAGGGAATATGTGATATTACTATATACTGCAAAGATTCTAAGAACATTTTGTTCAAAATGAAAGTAAAGAAAAAATTGAAACTCATAATAATGTGTGTTGTTGCTTTTTTTTTTAATTACTTCGACGAGAGAACAATTTTGGCCTTTTGGCTAAGATCAAAGTGTAGTATCTGTTCCGATGGATACTGCACCCCATAGACTGGTATTGTCTTGGCCTTTGGGTCTTGATTTACGCCAGTCTATGGGTCTGTTCTGTGCAGTTCTAGGAGGTCCACCCTCCCAGGCTTTGCCTCCCCTCTTTGGGGAGGAGTAAGTTTATTGCTTACTGCTTGAGGCGCCCCTACCGGGGAATGCTGACGGGGCTGCCCAGGCAATTTTTAAACCCCACTTTCCCGACCCGACCTTGGGTCACATCTTACCTGTGAGAGTAAGATAAAAACTGGCCTTGTGCCTAACTCCTGGTGAGGAGTAAATCAATACTAAGGAAGAATGAGAACAACTCACAGACACGACAACTCGTACAGGCGCTGCTAACAACAAAAAGAAAAGGCGGGAGAACAACTATGTTTAGTCTTCTACTTGCCACTGCGATTACTGCATGTCAACAACACTTCTGCCACAAGACGCACCGACATATGTATTATAAGACGGAGAATCATCGCGACCGGCTATAGAACATATAAAAAGGCAGCTTTTGTTTCAGTAATCGTTCATGATGGCTACGGTGTCTCACGTTACATAACCCATCTGCGAAACAAGATATCACGAGTCTATTTACCAACGAACTACAGCGTTTGCCGTCTTTAAGTTTAATGTAAACAAATACTTGTTGAGCCGTCCTCTTGGATAATCAAGTCCTCTCTTCTGTTATTTTAACTAATTGTTTCTGGTCCTCTTGTGGCGGCGATCGTCGTCCAACTGATGATCGCTTTAACTATTATCCTCGAGTAGCCCCCCCCCCTGGCCTTGAGAAATAGTGACCCGTCAGTAAAAAAAAAGGTTGGTATACAATGAGATGATTAAAGCAACCAATTAATCGCGTGCAGTAGATATTTAAGGTAATGGTGATCTACCCTATGGCGCCACTACATGGACTCTTCCAGACACCATCAGTAGTGATAATGTTGGTAACAGCCAAAAGCAGTCTCTGGTAACACATTACTTCTGAACTTTCTGTAAATACACACTCTTGTTACTCTACCTCCTTGTCGTCTTATTTCTTCTCGGTGGTCCTTTAAAGCCACAACATTAAACAAGTTACTAAACGGTTTATATATCACGAAGAAGGCTAACTAAACAGTCATTAAGTAAACTAAAAAGGGTTGATATGCCATCAAACCAGGCAAACCTAAGTCATCACTTTTTTCATCACGATATGTTATCTATCTTATGGAAGATGATTACGCTGATGATGCCATCACGGATTATTTCATGACACCACTTCCACTAATAGTGTTGGCAAGCTTCAAGTAGTCCCTCCTGTCAATACCTGTTTCTTTGAAGAAACTATAATGCTAACGAAACGGAATAAAGTCTGTCAAAATATAACTTGCTGATGTCTGCGAATTGCGTTTTTTTAGCAATCGTATTTCTGGTACGCAGTTTTACCCCCCTCTCCCCCCCTCCCACCCTTTTGCCAATGATCCTCTACGGTCTAAGTGTGTTATTTTCCATTTGCCATTCATAGACTCCGATTCCTTTGCCTTTTTACCTTTATTCTAATTAGGAGAAATTTCCAATTTGGCCCACCGCTAAAATATTGACTAAAGCCTTTCAATTATGTCCGGCGACGTGTCGAAGCCAAAAATTGGGTTTTCACTGACGTTATCGATTGTCGCAAAAATGTCTGCAACCTTTCGAAAAATAATCAGTTCTGTCCTATGTAAGACCTACATATCGACACCCAACAAAACAGCAAATCCGAATCTAGGCAATATTGTAGACACAGAAACACACACACACACATGCACACTACAACGTTCCCCTCATCCTTCTCCTCTTCACACATACTTTCGTTGCCAGACACAGTCGTTGGCCAAAGCTGAAGGCATTTTTTTTTTTACACACAGCAATTCATAAACATTAATACGTATATGTATGCGTGTTCATCTGAAACATTCGGAGCCGTCCATATTTATTTATTTGCCTTCCCACGAAGGCAAAGTTAGACACAAGGTTGTTGTTTTTTTTAATTTGGTGAAAATCCAAAAGGGGGTACGCCAGCTTAAAACGAAAATACTTGTTGGGAAATCCCTCACAAGTAAAAGCGACTCATGCAAAAGACAATAAAAAATGTATGCAATCCATGGGAGGAATGGCTTCCTATAACCGGGCAGGTGCTACACTTTGATCTGAGCCGAAGTTACTCTGTATTTTCTTTCCTTTCTATACTGAATATATATGTTCTCACTCTCTTACCCTACCAGTTTTTTTCTCTGAATCTCGCTAATTTTATCACATAATCTTTTATGACTCTGACTTAATTTAGCTTCAATCGTATGTTCATATTTAGTTGAAAAACCGACAGTAGTTGGCGAAAATTTCCATCCCCGCAATAGGAAAAACAGAAATACTATTATACATTTAACAATATATATATATATATGTCATACTTCTTAAAAAGTTTTATCAAACCAGAGTGATTTAATAAACAAAACTATGAATTGCCTATCTGTAAGTGACTTGTTTGTTATTGATTTCCTACAATAACATTTGACAACAGGAGTAATTGTAGGCAAGTATTATATATATATATATATATATATATATATATATATATATATATATATATATATATATATATATATACATATATATTTATGTATGTATATGTATGTATGTATGTATGTATGTATGTATGTATGTATGTATGTGTACACACACACATTTATATATATATATATATATATATATATATATATATATGGGGGTGCTTTGATATATAAATTAATGCAAATTGAATTGCTTTCTTGAAGGGAAACACGCCAAGGCGGATGGTTAAGTTTCGTAGGCCTGAAAAACGGATATTAAGAACTCGTACATCCGTTTTTATCTAAACTAGGAAAGAAAAAGAAAAGAACCGCAAAAACAATCAATTTTTGGATTGGAAGTCCTAAAATGAAATCACTTCCTTGCGCCATTTTTCTCCCTTTTTTACTCATTCTACAAAAATGATCCTTTTTTTCTTCTCAAAGGATTCTCAAGATATCTTTCTTGCATGTTTCCTCCCTGGTTCTCTTGTCTAACAACAACAATCAACCGATAAAGTATTACAATCGAGAATATTCCTAAGAATCTGGTCGATACAATCCTAAACGAGGTCGTACCCGGAAATAATTTCCGATAAAACAAATTTGGTATGGATCGAAGTATTATTCTATACACACTAGCATACCAAATGCCTCCTTGTGTAGTAAAGTTTTTATTGTCTCTATAATTTAAAAAAAAAAAGGGTGGAGGTACCGGAATTTTTGGGAAAATGCGCAAAAGTGGAATTGGTGTATTGATCAAGAAAACTAAGGATGTCTCAGTATCATGAACCGGTGCTGGGATGAGTACTTTAGCAATTAGTAATTGTTGTGCTGGGATACCGGACTCCCCTGGACAATAAATACGACTACGAACAGTAGTATGGGGAATTCGATTGTATTATGTTAAATCCTGTTGGATTACTTGTAGTTACTATTGTTTGTACAAGATATATACGTTGGAATGAACCGTACTATTTTAAGACCTTTACACTCTGGGTTATTTTGTTATTCATAACTACTTAGCAAGTTATATCAGTAATACAAGTTGATACTTTATTTAATAAAGATCTATGACGACATGTCAGGAATTAAGGAATGTACTTTTGAGATTATATCCCACGCTTTCTCTTTTTCTCTTTCCCCCCTTCTCTCTCTCTCTCTCTCTCATTCTTTCTCTCATGCGCAATTCTGTTCTTTCTCTTTCTCTCTCTCAAATTCTCGGCCTTTTCTTTTTCATCCTATCTCATACTCTTTTCCTCTCTTTTTTTCTCTCAATTTCACCCTCTTACTCTTTTTTTCTTCCTGTCTCTCATGCTCTTTATTTCTATTTTTCTTTCTATCTTTGTTTCTCCACCCTCTCTATCACTTTATACTTGTTCTCTCTCTTTTCTCTATCTCTCTTTCTCTCTCTCTAAGTATCTATCTATCTATCTATCTTTTTGTTATAATATATTTCTCTAACGTATAAAGCTGTTTCACTTCGTAAGATAAAAAAAAGTGAGTACGCATACTGAATCGGAAAACTAGTCTTCGTCAATCTTCGTGGACTCTCGGTAAAGTTTTCCGGAGATTAACAGACATAAAACAGCAAAAGTACACAAAAATACACAATGTATATTTTTATTGATAGGCATCGTCGCTTCTGAGTTGCCATAAAACAGACAAAACAAAACAAAACGAATTAGATAAAGAAGTCCTAATCTCAACGATTAAATAAACCTCCATATATTTCTACTGTACGCCGTCCGCCTCCAATTATATCATGATCATCATATGGTTGGTAACTTTTAATGCCGCAAAAACAAAGCTCCTTTCCTTCAACAACTACAAGAAGCCTCTCCAACCACCGATTGCCATGGCAAATAACACCCTACCTGAGAGTTCATCATTCAAACTCCTTGGCCTAACCTTCACAGGTAACATGAATTGGAACACATACATTGAAGACATTGCCAAGGCTGCCGCAAAGAAGGTTGGCTCCTCTACCGTGCTAGTGGATTCCTTACACCTAACATTATCCTGTATCTCTACAAAGCCACCATTCGCCCATGCATGGAGTATTGTTGCCACATCTGGGCTGGTGCATCATCTACTAGTCTCTCCCTCCTTGACAAAGTCCAAAAAAGAGTCGTCAACCTAATAGGTCCCTCACTGTCAGCTAAGCTCCAGCCCCTGTCCCATCGTCGCAATGTAGCATCCTTGTGTTTGTTTTACAAATACTTCAATGGATTATGCTCCGATGAGTTGGCTACTCTGGTGCCCCCTCGACGTAAATTCACTAGACTAACTCGACATTCTACTAAATCTCATTCATTCACTGTGGAGGTCCCCAGATGCCGGAGAGCATTCTACTCAAATAGCTTCTTTCCTCGTGTTGCTGGCATCTGGAACTCCCTCCCTGCCCCCTGTTTCCCCGACAGTACTGACATGCAGAAATTTAAAACTAATGTAAACAGACATCTCGCTGCTCAGATCCCAATTTAAGCTGAACCACCAATCCTTCTCCCCTTTTCCTTTTTCTCAGTAGCCCCTTACGTCTACAGTGGCGGCCTGCCTTGTTTGGGGTGAATCATGTTAAAAAAAAAAATGCAGTTCGTTGAAGGAACGCTGTCTTCTCGTCTCCATAAAAGTCACCACGTCAAGATCATACTTTTCTAATTGGTACTGTTTTCGCACATAATCTTTCCAATTGCTGCTGCTGATATTCTTCGATTTCAAGTTTATTTTTACTCTATCTTTGAATCTTAGATTAAGATCTTCATAATTGCTCCTAAAACACACACACAAACACACACACACACACACACATATATATATATATATATATATATATATATATATATATATATATATATATTAGTACAATTTTTTTATAACAAAATGTTTTGCCAACATATGTGCAAACGATATTATTCAAAATCTAGCCTCATCACCGTGAATGCACAATGTCCTTGCTAGTCATTCAAGTTTCATTTTCTCCAGGTGGCCTATTTACCCACCCGAGATTGTTCCATATTAGTAAATACCCCGTATATGGTAGGCCTGCTCGGTCTTGATTTTCCTGGTTCGTGAGCCTATCCTGCCAGACTAAGTTCACAATCTCCCTGAAATGACCCATTGTGTAGTCCAGGATCATTTTCGCTCCAGCACAGTATATATATATATATATATATATATATATATATATATATATATATATATATATATATATATATATAGTGCGTGACGTATTTGAGGACAGATTTATACATGCACAAAAATGACTCTTAGAAAACAGATAATAATGTATTTTTATTGAAAAACGTTTTTTTAAGATTAGAATATATATATTGTTTAGTTTTTTCTTCATTAAAGTCTCTTATAGCTTCGATAACAGCTTTTATTAGAGTATGAATCGCCTGCATGCTAGGATCAGGTAACCCTTTGTACGTATTGATTATTACTCGAACTATGAATAATTTAGGGCTTATGTAATGTAATGAAGATGATCATAACACTTTTCTTAACTACGCTCCATACATAGTAGTCTAAAAGATTGAGATATAGGGATCTAAGAGGTCAAAATTTAGGGGTCATTTGATTCTTAAATTGATTCTGGATTTAAAAATTTACTAACTCTTATAAAACCATTTTACTTTGCATTTTCTGGTGTAAAATGTCCTTTACTTTCACATTGCAATGTATCTGATATATTTGAAAACAACATTTCAGGTTGCTCCTTCTGTCCCATGGTGTTCTTTTGCAATCGACTATCAGTGATCTTATAGGATTACCACTAACGGTGTGCTGTTTTCTAATACTATCAATTTGTCGAGAATGTATCTTACGTATTTGTGACACGATGAGGAACTGTCCGGTAAGATTTTAATTAATTAAGTTTATTAATTGATTAATTGAGTTTAACTAGGTTAGGGAATAATCTAATTAAAAGGGTGTAAATGTTAGCATGCAAAATATTATGTTCGTTAACGGTTTAATTTAAGAGGTCATCTTTCGCATTGGAGTCACAGTGAACGCTAGAGCTTTATTTTTTATTGTAAAAAGCTCATACTGATATATTGCATTTCCAAGTTCAAATGACAGTTGAAAGTAACAACACAAATTGAATTGTTTATATTTCTGATATAAAAATAAAGAATAGAAGATCATAATTGATTTGAACAGACTGTTATAAGATTATATTGTTATGATAAATTTCAGTTATAATTTTATGTTGTGAACTAAAATGGCCGCGAGAGTACACTTTCCATATCTGATGAATATAAATACATGTCAACTAATACACAGACGTGCTAATTCTTAAATAAAACCCAGATCCATATCGGGAGCTCATAATTAATGCTCACAGTTTTGGTAAAACAGAAATCTTTTTATTGTTCAACACATTAAAAGATAAGCAGAGAAATGAAACCCGAATTGCGATTAGGTAACGAATCACAAACCTCGTCGCAAGTAAAAGTTCCCAATAAAAGAACTACCTCTTGGAGAATTCGCCAGACGACCGTCGGTCAGCTCAGTGAGAAAAACAGATAGGCTAAGAGAAGGACTGAATTGACGACCGATCAAAAACAGAACTTCAAAAGACTAAGAAGAATCCTTTTCCAAATTCAACTTTCTCTGAGGGACAAAAACTCAAAGAAAACTTTCAAGTCCCCTGATTTAGCACCAGTGAGATTCTTCGACTTGTCTTTTCTCCCCAACAAAAACAAAATAACTTTTACTTTTTATTATTGTTATACACCTGTGTTCCAAATAAATATTTCTTATTGTTCTGTAACACTAAAAAACATTTACTAGCTGAAAAGAGAATGCGATGTTGCGTATGCCGTGACTGCCCATCTGCCAGACTGAAAATCGCTTCTCTTCACAAGTGTAGACTTTTATAGTTGGGGCTGATCTGCATATGCGAAGAACTAATTAGCATATTTGGAGACCAACTGAGATAAATAAACGGACTGATGGAAAGCAGGGACGGAGATTTTCATAGAGCATAGAGAAGAGCAGAGAGAAAGTAGTGATGCTGGAAATATGTTAAGTAGTTGGATTGTCTTTGTAACTTTTTTTTCTTACGGCTCGCCTACAAGATGTTTACAGCTAGTTTTTATTGTTTGGGGGTTTCCAGCAGAGCCGACCTCTTACCTATGTTTCTTAGAGAGCTGTATCAACACACAAGTTCCGCGGATCTTTAAAACAGCATGGGCGTGGAGCGATTGACGGATAAGCTAGTCAGAACACATGCTATCCTCGTGACATTGCGCTATATTTATTGCCGAGTCGTCCAGAATACAAAATTGAGTAAATCTCAGGGTCACGATAGTATCCCATTGGTAATGGTGGTACCCTTTCATCTTAAGCCCTTGATTCTTTGCAAACTTTGTAAACAAAAGATAAAGCGACTTTTAAAATTGTTGTATTTCTACATTGCTATATCCAGTCTTTATAATCACGATAACGGTTAGTCTTTTCGTTTGTTGTGTAATTATAGGGTCTGTCATTGATAATTTTGAAATATAGAAAATTATAAGAATACCCGTCCCAAGACACATAATATTAATTTCTCAAATAGAATCACTTTAATGTCTACTTACAAAGATTAAAATCAATATATAATGATACTTAATCTTATGTCTAGAATCTTTATTCCAATGTTGATCAAAATACATTATATACTTTTGATTGCAGACAATGTCGAAAATCGTTCCTAGCAAGGCATGAAGCCACTTGATGTTAAGAGCTAAAAAGAATGAATCATGATTAACGCAAAGACAGGAGGTGCCTATAGACTTAAGTCATGAAAAGACCAAGGCGATAGTTAGGAAGAAAACAGTCAGCAGAGAGAGAGTTCCACGAGCCTGTAGTTTTGGGGAAAACACTACTGGGATATTAAGATGTATTTATAACGAGGTACCTTAACAACGAATTGATGATGACCACTAGACCAACTAGCCAAACGAACAGGAGCAAAGGAAGCAGGTAATAAATCAGACAGTTCTGATCCTAAGCAGTATGTCATTGTTCAACCTTACATTCTCTGATGCTGTGTATTTCTTGGTTAATGTCAATGTTTCACTATTGATTCCCACATTCAATGAGTCTGTGTGTGTACTTAAAAATCTCAGTGGTTGATAGAGGCATTCAGTCTTCTTGATGTTGACTCTCAAGCTAAACAACGCTGCTGCATAGGCGAAAGTGTCTCTATATGAACCGCTCCGTGAACCACTGGTCCCCTATTATCAGCCAATAAAATTCATCTCTTCACTTAGCCTTTTGGCTAAGATCAAAGTGTAGTATCTGTTCCGATGGATACTGCACCCCATAGACTGGTATTGTCTTGGCCTTCGGGGCTTGATTTACGCCGGTCTATGGGTCTGTCCTGTGCAGTTCTAGGAGGTCCACCCTCCCAAGCTTCGCCTCCCCTCTTTGGGGAGGAGTAAGTTTATAGCTTACTGCCTGAGGCGCCCCTACCGGGAAATGCCGGCGGGGCTGCCCAGGTAATTTTTAATGGCCAGAGCGCTCACCTTCTCGGGCACTGGCTTTTCAAATCCCACTTTCCGACCTTGTGTAGGCGTTAAATACTGACCTTTTGGCTAAGATCAAAGTGTAGTATCTGTTCTGATGGATACTGCACCCTATAGACTGGTATTGTCTCGGCCTTGGAGGCCGACGGGGCTGCCCAGGCAATTTTTAATGGCCAGAGTGCTCACCTCTCGGGCACTGGCTTTTCAAACCCCACTTTCCCGATCCGCCCTTGGGTCACATCTTACTTGTGGGAGTAAGATAAAACTGGCCTTGTGCCTAACTCCTGGAGAGGCGTAAATCAATATCCCGTAAGTCTCCAATAGTATAACGAGACACGAAATGTCACATTCTCTCTTAGTACCATCTTGATTTTGCCCACAGGTGAACAAATATTAATATTTTCTAATTATTCAATTTGGATTATTCATTCAAAGAAACTGTCATTCCTTATGGAAATGTATTGGTGGCAAGATACACATCGCCATTAATATTTATGTCTTTTCCGACCGACTAGCAGTCAAACGGACAATGTGTGCAACAGTTGCTATAAATGGTTTCTGACAAAACTTTATGATTCTGTCAATTTCTCGACCTTTTAGCCAGATCAAAGTCCTCAACCCCCCCAACTTGCACTTATCTTGGAAGGACACCACCCACTCTCCAAACTCCATCCCCCACTTTCTTTTTTCTCCCACTTTGACCTCACTTCCATTTAGAGACGAACCTGCTTGTTTTCGGTTCGTAACAAACCGGAAAACAGTGGGCAGTCTAATATTTAGAAAGGGTTAGCAGGGTATTACTAACTGGTTTTTGCTTTTCTCCCTTCCCCCACTATACTCCAATGAATTTCTGTACATACAACCATATACATTTATTTATTAATTTATTTTATATTTAAAAAAAAAACTAAGGAAAAATTTTAAGTTTGCCAACTTATTTTAATAATAGCCTAAGTAAATGTGGTATTGTGGTGACTGAGATGATTCTAGTTAAGAGTAGGATAGACAATTTCATTACCTTAGACAAAGGATGATGAACAACATTTCCACACACTTTTGATGGCCTTGTGTCTAATTTGTTTATAATATAAATATGTATATTCTGCAAATAAATATTTCAAAGTGTAGTATCTGTTTCGATGGATACTTTACCTTATAGACCGGTATCGTCTTGGCCTTCGGGGCTTGATTTACGCCGGTCTATGGGTTTGTCCTGTGCAGTTCTAGGAGGTCCACCCTCCCAGGCTTTGCCTTCTCACCCTTTGAGAAGGGGTTAGTTTATTGCTAATCGCCTGGGGCGCCCCTACCGGGGAATGCCGACGGGGCTGCCCAGGCAATTTTTAAAGGTCATAAGTGCTCTTGCTCTAGGGTGCTGACTTATCTAATCCCACTTTCCGACCTTGTGTCACATCTTACCGCTGTGGGAGGTAGATAAATACCTGTCAATATTTAACGCGGGAAAAGTGTATTTTATGTTAGACTTAGTCGGGCTATTAAACGTTGCCCGGGCTCGATGGAAAACACAAAACAAGAGTTTTAAAAACATTGTAATATATCTGGCTAAAATGAAACATTAATTAAAATGGATAACAGAATAGGAAATTAAATGTCTCAAGAATAAAGATTTACTGAATTGCAGTAATGTCTAGGGTCTATTAATGCTTGCAATGCCCGGCCACTGTCTCTCTTCTCTCTCTCTCTCTCTCTCTCTCTCTCTCTCTCTCTCTCTTTCTTTCTTTCTCTCTCTCTCTCTATCTGTTCTCTTCTTTCTTTCACTTTGTTCCCCATCTTTCTCCCTCAGTTTTCCTCTCTCTATCTGTTCCTGTCTCGATATTTCTCTCTTTCTTCATCTCTTCTCGCTATTCCTCTCTCACTCTCTCGCTCTCTCTCTCTCTCTCTCTCTCTCTCTCTCTCTCTCTCTCTTGTCACTTTGTCTCTCTGTGACTTGATCTCTCTCTTTGTTTTTTCCCAGTCTGTTGGTCTCTGTCTATCTCTTTTTGCCCTCTCTCTCTCTCTCTCTCTCTCTCTCTCTCTCTCTCTCTTTATATATATATATATATATATATATATATATATATATATATATATATCCTTGTCACTCTCTCTCTCTCTCCCTCTTTCTCTGGTCCTATCTATGTTTTCTTCCTACTTCCTCTTTCCCTTTCGCTTACTCTTTGCCCCTCTCTCTCTCTCTCTCTCTCTCTCTCTCTCTCTCTCTCTCTATCCCTATAGATACATATCCCCTGTCTCTATCTACTCCTTTCTCTGTCCATGCTTTATTCATTGTCCTGGGCTAATTCATCTTCAGTCTCGATATTTTTAACACTCTTCGTATTTTGATGGAAAATTATGAAAAATTACCGTATAAGTTATGGACTGCAATCTTTCAACGTTACCTTAGGGAAATTAACGAAAGATGACTTTCGCATCGTGATTACCCGGAAATAGCCGAGGTGCATATTATGTACAAGTACCCAAAACAAAAATATCAAGAATGATGTCAGAGTTTTGTTCTGAAAATAAGTGATCGATTTTTATACTTAAAATTTCTACATGTTGGTCGTCATGGTAACGTGTGTAATTGTCGTGACTCGGTTACTCGCCACTACCAAAACCGAACATTGTCAAAAGAAACGACGATCATCTACACTTTTCATTCCTGGCTAGTTTCTAATTAAACTGCTTGTTTCAACATTAAATCAACACACAGCGAAGAGAAAAATTAGCCTGGGCGACATAGGATCTAAGATCTAAGTGTAATATCTGTTTCAGCCTACGTTATTGTGACCTGATAATTAATCGCCACTAGTCTTTCTCACTAGTTTTTTTTTTTTTTAATTCGACGTAAAATCAGCGTCCATCGCTGAAGACTAAAGGTGCTTCGGTAGCTTTATCGTCAAGGAGCCTACCTTGCCTGTTTCTTGAGATATTTGCTTTGTCCCGCCCGGACCATATAAAATTACTAATTATCGTTCCGATGTATTTGTCTATCTGGCAATAGAAATCTTGTAGTTTGATCAGACTTTAACAACCCACAAGTTTGGCTGTGACCAGCGCCATTTTTGGCCGAGCCATCGACCTGAGATGTTGCTCGCGTGAATTTGTCCAGTTGCAACTAGCGCCTTTGTTTCTTCTCATGTCCAGTTACGTCGTCCGGCTGTCGACGATCCCCTACCTTTCTAGCCGTTGACTTGACCAGCACAGGAACCGAACACAGCAAAAAACGTCATTCTTTCTTGCCAATACACTGGCGTTCTATTCGTCTGCCCCATGACAATCACTGTCCTTTACAGGACAAAGTACTAACTGCAATTTCGTGCGTTACTGTCTTTTTTAGAACAACTTCCTTTTCAATCTGCCCACCGGCCATCCAACCTTGGTACGACGTCAACACCGGACCAGCATCGTTGGGAGAGAGCGACCAGACCTGCCGATCTGTTTCTTCAACCTCAGTGACGTTCACGTTTCAACCACAAACGTTGGCAGAGGTAATCCGACCAGGTATATCGATATCTACGACCCCATAACGCCGACCGTGGACTCAGTTCATTTAATTGTACCATTACGACTAAATAAACCGGCTATTTCTTTGACAAAGTTAATTCCTGTGATTGTCATATTTATTCCTATTGCCGCATTTGTCTTGCGTTCCTCGGGAGTTGTCGGTTGATCTTCACCGGCCACGCCTCGCAATGTACATAACACGAAAGCGCCTCGGGTTTCTTTTTTACATTTTGTTCGCAACCAATCATTTTTTTTAAAGTTTTATTGAGATATCCCCACTGTAGAATTCTTCTTCTGGCGAATACAAATTTTAAATTGAGAAAAAAGACCCTTACCCCTTCAAATAGAAAAGATGTCATAAATTATCATAATTTTTGGTACTTGTACAATAAAAAGCCGAAAAAAGTTTTTTTTGGTCTTTTAGTGTTGGAGAGGTAAATAAGGGGCAGGTAACTCTTACCACGAATTTTAAGCAGGATTTTCCAGTAATCAAAACTGATGGCTTTAATTGGCGTTGCACATGTGGCTACTGTGCAAGGAGAACGTTGATTAGACATAAAAGGGTTAGGGTTAGGGTTAGGGTTAGGGTTTAGGGTTTAGGGGTTAGGGTTAGGGTTAGGGTTTAGGGTTAGGGTTAGAAAAATATTGTTCGAAAGCTAGAGGTGTTGTGAAGAGTTACCTGCCCCTTATTTACCTCTCCAACACTAAAAGACCAAAAAAAACTTTTTTCGGCTTTTTATTATACAAGCACCTAATTTTTTATTTGACCAATTATATTTGTTTTCGTGAGAGTGAGGGACCTCGAAAAATGCATTTTGCCTCCATTATTACAAGTTACGGACCTTTTCGGCAATCAGCTCAACTTCAAGAACAAGTTTGATCAGGTACGTAGAATTTCTGTGCAAAATCATGTAATGCTATTTATTAAGTTATATTAAATTTAGGAACAATTCATTTTTTTAAATATAAAATTAAAAAAGGTCTCAAAATGGAAAACGAGCATTCCCCATCGAGTATTTATTTATACAAAATTAGACCGTTATAATTACGGATGGCTTAAATAAAATATTTTTCTTCATTTCTCCCGAACATTAGCACAGTATAATATTACATGCAGTGACAATATGGGTATAAATGTGAAATATAGAATATAGATTTAAATAAGCGATGCTAAGACAAGTTGTTCAATATTTTACAATATCTATTTCGTTAGTGTGTGCATTAATATCGTTAGTAAAGGTATGAACCCCCGGGTTTCCTCTGACTTTTGACAAAATAGCAGTTCGTGCTGAATAAATTGTCAATGAATCGTTCAGAATGATGTATCGTATTTCGACATTAAATAGTACCAAAAGGGTTGATATGCCGTAAAACAGACGTAGTAAAACAAACTAGTAAGCTGATAATGTGTCTGGTATACTACTATTGTATATTCATCTATTTGAGATGACTTGCTGCTACTTGTTTCCGTACTCACGGGTATTAACTTACTCTTATAGTAAATATGCACATGCAGACAATATAGTCATACCGAAGCACTGGGGTTTTTTTTGGGGGGGGGTTCACTGACCTTCGTGACCTTCGACATCATCTTTTAGGGGAAGTACACTCAGTTAATTAAATTACGAATTTATGAATGAAAACCGGATATCATAGGAGAATACGACCATGCGCATATTGCGTATTTATTGGAATAGAATAGATAGATGTCGCTCTCGGTCGTAGAGGGACTCCACCTAGCGGTGAAAGTTTTTCAGCGCTACTCGCTAAATGAGTTATAACCCGACTGTGGCTGAAATATCCTGCAAGTGGTTCCCTTTGTTATCATTCGCCTTTCATCTCCTTTGACTTTCATCAACAACGGTTCTTTGGGTTTTGTACATGATACCATTCCTTCCCTTTGGAATATTGTTCGGATTTATTTAGGTTCTTTTCTCTCCTCTTGAAGAAAGTGTTCTTTTTATTTGTGTATTCTCCAAAGGAAAGGATTGATTTTGTTTTATTATTTTTTCAGATCTTTATATCTAAATTTTGTTTTCTGTTATATACATATATATATATATATATATATATATATATATATATATATATATATATATATATATATATATATACAGAGATAGAGAAAAACAGACAGACAGACAGAGACGCAGACGGACAGAGATGTGTGTGTGTATGTTTTGTACGTGGAAAAAGGCGGGGAAATATCCGGCCGTATGGTTTAAAGATGGCTAGAAAATCTTTTTAAGTGAAAGGCTTTATATAATCCATATGATGTTTAGCTATATATATATATATATATATATATATATATATATATATATATATATATATATATATATTTATATAGTATTTGTATGGTTGTTTGTTCATAGAATTTCATCTAATGAAGATACAGTGTTTTCAAGATAGCGCTCAATAACAAGTAGATATGCATTTTATTTTAAATTAAGTCGCAACTGAAACCTGTATGTACATAAATTTAGCCACAAACGTTTGTATTAATAAAAATTATACTAATTATATATATATATATATATATATATATATATATATATATATATATATATATATATATATATATATATATATATATATATAATTATGCACGGACATGTGTATCGTCGTTATACGACGAAACACGTGTCCGTGTATAGGATATATATGACGTATTTTTCGTTAATATATTTTTTCTGAGTTAGCTATGCTGATAATAGCTGTGAGGCAGAAACACGTGTCCATGGATTACTTTTATGTATGTATAAAATTAATAAAAAATATTATATTAACCAAAAATACGTCTTATATAGTTAAGGGCGACTAATAATGCAATTATATGCATCTTAATCACATAGGAAGTGAGACAATTGAACTAATAGCAAGCCACAAAAAAAAACAACGAACACTGCTAGTATCAATAAAAATAATTACATAAAAATACATTAAATATTTAGGTGATAAAAATCGTACATATTTCTAGAAAGGGCCTCTTGGTCCAATGGTAAAGACGCTCGACTATAGACATCAATATCGAAGGTTCGGTACTTGTCTAAGTTAGCCATGCTGATGACGGCTGTGAGCCAGAAACGCGTGTCCATGGATTACTTTTATGTAATAAATATATATATATATATATATATATATATATATATATATATATTAGCAAATAGACCTGACATTGCTCAAGATTTAATGAGGAACACTATGTCTTTTTTTTCAGTTTGCTCATAACATCATATTACTTGTTTTTACTACCTCTCCCATGTTTTACCCCCACCCCTACCCACAATATAGTCGGAAAAAAATCCTGAAAATTTTGAAAACTCTCTGAATTCGTGTCTTATACATATATACATATCGTTTAAATTTCATTAAAATCAGATATACGTATGTGTAGTTTTGAGTTGCTTCAGACTGTCCCACGACAACTCTGCCTTGATTTTATCCGCAGTAAGAATTTAAATTTAACGTTGTATTTAATTGTATTTTAAGAAAGCCTATGTTATTAATCTTATGACTTACTCAGCTTCATGTTACAATAACAAAAACAAATATTATGAACTCAGTAAAAACAAATATAGCAATGTGCTATTGAAACAGCAATATTGCTGCTGTTGCCCTGTGACGTCGCAGATGACACACATGGATAAACACAAATAAATGGCTGACTATTTTATTGCCTTTGGAGGAAGTCGTTTATGTTTATTACTTCTGTATAAGCGCGTAAGTGACAACTTCAGCGCTGACCTCTAGCGACATAAACGACTACGAAACGCACCACTCTCCGCCATCTTGGAAGCCGGAAACGACGGTTTGTTATACAAGCAGAGAGGTTAGTCTCGACATTTTTGTTTCTTTCTTTGTCTTCTCGCCCGCTCATCAAATCCATTATTCGCAAAAGTTTCGATTTTAGAAACGAAATGAAAATCAGAAATTTGAAAATAAAAAGAACTGACGAATGCAATAAAGCCTTTAATTGATCAAGTCCAATTTAGCATGATTTATTAACACTTTATGTCAGCCTCCAACTGATCAATTGTAACTAATTAGGTTAAAGGAAGACATTAACAAAATGGGATCGACAAAGGGCACTTCCGTTTCTATTACTGCAACGACAATTACTAATACTACTACTACTACCAATGATAATTATAATAATAATAATAATAATAATAATAATAATAATACTTCTCCTCCTCCTCATCCTACTACTACTACTACTACTACTACTACTAATAATAATAATAACAAGCCGCGCGTGCGTGGTCCCCCTCTGTATGTGACTCGATGTGGCGAGTTTAAAATGCAATAAATTTGGACAATTTGGGGCATTTTGACCCCCCTTTGACCCCCTGGAGGCGCAAACCAGAATTTTTCTGAGGTCAAGGATGCTCATTTTATATCCAGAACAATTGCCTCTACATTTTGGCCAAGTTTCAGAAAAATTGAATGAATGGATCAAACGTTATGAGAGAATAGGGTAATTT
Source organism: Sepiola atlantica (assembly GCA_963556195.1). Lineage (NCBI taxonomy): Eukaryota > Metazoa > Mollusca > Cephalopoda > Sepiida > Sepiolidae > Sepiola > Sepiola atlantica. The sequence continues at coordinate 35,716,659 of OY744543.1, forward strand.
TTTGCCATTTTGTTTTTTTTTACCCTATGGGGGCGCGAACCAGATTTTTTCCAAGGTCAGCGATACTTATTTTCTATTAAGAACAATTGCCTCCACATTTTGGCCAAGTTTCAGAGAAATTGAATTTATGGATGAAAAGTTATGGGGCAAAAAATGTCATTTTTTGCCATTTTGGGGCCTTTTGACCCCCTGGGGGGGCTAACCAGATTTTTTTTCAAAAATCGGAGAATGTCACTTTCTAACCTGACCAAAGTTACAACTTCATGCAACATTTCAGAGAAATTCAATGGATGGTTGTGGAGAAAAATACGGACGGACGGACGGACGGACGGACGGACATGCCTCAAAACATAAGTCGCCCGATTTTATAAATCGGGGGACCAATAATAATAATCATCATCATCATAATGCTAGGGAACTGAAAGGAATATGGAACATGACGAAAATCACTATCATACCAATAATTGTAGGAGCACTAGGAACAGTCCTGAAAAGACTGGGAAAAAACTAGGAGAAACTTGAATCGAGGGAAAGATTATAAAAAAAGCAGAACTAATAAGGAAAATACTTGAATGCGGAAACCAACTCACATACCCAACAAACGCTTACCGGTCACAGATAAAATGGAAGAAGTAAACAGACACATACGATGGCACCAGCCGCGGCTGGTACCACACAAAACTGTCATGAAGGGTCAAAGAGAATGAAAAGACCAAGGAGAGAGAGTACCAACCAGACCTTCACTGGAAAGGTGCGGAGAGTACTCGAACGTTGGCGAAGATTATTGCCACTCAAATTCCAGAGAAGACCAAATGTCCTTGCTAGCGAAAAAAGCAATCGTAAACAGCTGTTGCAATAACGCATAACCCTCTTAAAACTTCAAATATATCCTATTCTTATGAAATTTGAATTATATGTATAACATTTTTGTGGGAAGACAATGGAAGTGGTCCCGAATCTCTAAGTTCCTTTCTAACCTAATGAATCTAAGACTTCAACTATATCTTATTTTAATGAAATTTATATCATATGTATAAAGATATACTAGAAAGACAATAAAAGTTGTCCAGAATCTGTAGGTTACCCTCTATGTGCCGGATATCTACGTGACCCCATCTCTAAGTGACCCCATCTCTACGTGACCCCATCTCTAAGTGACCCATTGAGACAAAAAAGCTTAAAACTTCAATTTTCCCATTTTAACGAAATTTAAACCATATGTATAAGACACTAATTTAGATGTTTTTCTAAAATTTCAGTTTCTTCCAGCTATATTAGGGAGCAAAATCGGGGGGGGGGGGGCAGTAAAAACAAACAAATTAATATATTGATATGAGCATAGTCAAAAAGTTAATAGTACTGATCCACATTCAATCCTGAGTAATGTAATACCTTCCTGCTAGTATATATATATATACATATATATATGAAAATGTATAACTAAAAGGTACACTTTTAGAGAGTTGGACCTATTGTGAGGTAAGAAAAGCTCAATATACTGGATAGAGCAAAAATGTTTTATTGAGAACTTGTCGTTGCTTTTGCCTTTGAATCCGTTTCATAGAAAACAGGAAGAATTACGTTTTCTCAAAATGGCCCATTTTATCTGATCCTCCCTCCACAGACTACAGACTTGGGTGGAATCGTCGTCGTTGGAGCTTTACACGGATTCTTCTGGATTTACCAATACATCTGAACCCCATACTACTTGAATTTCCGTTTTTGGTGACACTCCTTTACACTGGAAAATACCCTTTTGAACTTTAAAACTTTTTCAAATTTCGAATATTAACAGTCCTCATCTGTCAACTTATCCATCATTAACCTCCTCCGATGATAAGATTTTAATCTTCGAAAAGCCTGGCTTAAGGAATGAAAGAGAAGAAAAATAAATATTGTTATTCACTAAATGTCCTTGTTCTGAGCAACTGAAGATTATGATTTGCTTCCATTTGCAGGTCTAATTATTTTCATTGACTTATCATATATATATATATATATATATATATATATATATATATATATATATATATATATATATATCCCATATTCAACAACAGTTATGTGTACGATCATTTCAGAGACGAAATAGACTTTTATTGATTCCAAGTCTCGTCATCAGCACATGGTATAGACACAAAAACAATGCGAAGTCAAATAAACCAGCAACAGATTATATTATTGCACGCCCTCAATTACACAGCAAATCGAGAAGTCGGAAGGTAGGGATATCACAATTACAATCCCCTATATACAGTATACATACATTATATATATATATATATATATATATATATATATATATATATATATATATATATATATATATAGAATTATAAAAAGAAAAACTATACACACATTAAGGTTGTACACATAATAACTTATTTCGACCCCTTTAATTAGGTCTCCTCAGATGTATAGACAACCACGTGGTTGTCTATACATCTGAGGAGACCTAATTAAAGGGGTCGAAATAAGTTATTATGTGTACAACCTTAATGTGTGTATAGTTTTTCTTTTTATAATTCTGTTTTGCTCTGTTTAAATTACATTGAGCTCTGTTATTCAGATTCTCTACACAAAATTGAAATCTACACACTATATATATATATATATATATATATATATATATATACATTGGCTCGACTACCACGACTCTGTCCAGGAGGTTGACCATGTATCTATCGGATAATAGTGCCATAGCCAGACACCTCATTAACGAACATTCCTGTCCCCGCTCGCAAATCCGAAAACTTCTTGTAGACAACACTAAAATCCTAGAACACAATACTAATATACAAAAACTCCATATACTAGAAGCTTTACACATTAAAACCAACAAAAAAACGGTTATTAACAGGGTTAATTTTAACACTAGTACTAATATACTTAAATGTTTATAATACTAAATAAATATAGTTTCGTATTTAAATTTTTTCCGCCAAAATTAAGTATAAACTCACTCCAGGTATTTACCTGATTGACATTATTCCACTGAAGATGGACCCAGATGGGTCAGAAAGTACTTTGGACCTAAAAGAAAATTACGGCAGATTCATCAGCCAATTCTCATCCGAGATTGGGACTTAAATCCGAAAAATGGAAGGAATCCATACAAAAAGAGCCAGACATGAGTTGTTGGTTATTTTTAATAATACGTGCCTTAGAGAAAAATGCTACCTCGATACACACACACACACACACACACACACACACACACACACACATATATATATATTGATATAGATATATATATATATATATATATGGGAAAGAAAATAATAATAAAACAAAAGTAAAGCTAAATACTTCACAAGTTTATTATAATCAGATATTGCAACAAAGAGTAATTTACGAAAAAGTCCTTTAATCCATGGATTTTCAAAGAAATAAATATTTTCCTTAGAAAAAGAATAACCAATAAATTACTAAATATGGTTAATTATTATTAATTTGAAAAAATTTACAGAACATTTAAGATTTATATGAAAAGCAAAAATTTCAATGTATGAATGAACAGGAAGTCTTTGTAATGATAAGTGTGCAAATACATCATGAGTTGCTAAAAAAGAAATCTAGTGGAATGGTGTATTGTGAAGTTAAAATAAAACTAAGATCCATTATAAAATATTTATTTTATAACACTTGAAAATATACATATGGCGGCTGTCTATTCGATTTTGAATATGATCAACTTTCGGCGTATCGATGTGATATTAGTGTAAATCATTCCAGTGAGAAGCGCGTATATGGCTCTTTAGGCCTGCCGGACTTTTACAGACCATACCACGGAAGTGGCAGGTGTTGTAGGATCTGAGGGGATGACATAAATGAAGCCACCTCTTGTCCGTGCTTGATTTTGCCAAACATGCACTCGTTGGTGATTCAACAAACCTGCACGTGACATAGTTACCATCTTAGGTGTTCCATATTTCCTCCATCTGCTGGAGGTCTCACGTCCCCTCTCTTCCTCGCTGCTCTCTTCAGCTGCTAATGTTTCATCTTATTCTTTTCAAAAAGCTTGCTGCCTTCAAAAATCGCTTTCTGATCTACAGACGCCCCCTCCCATCTTCCAACATCAATTTCAAAGCACTTCAAATTGTCTTTGAGACAATCTTTGAATCGCATATGCGGTTTTTGCTGTGGTCGAGTATTCTCAGTTAGTTCTCCGTAAATCACCTGCTTGGGCAGTCTGTCATCAGTAAGACAAACAAGATGGCCAGCCCAACAAAGTATGCGTCTACTTATACGATACTCGATGCTTGGAACAGCAGCTGTCCCAACGGATGTTAAGCAAATGCCTAAGTCAATTCTGTTGGAAAAAAAACATTGAATTTGAATCCCGGCTTGAGGCACTAGCTGGTCTAACCGCACTGAAGAGCTGTGATACAGCGAAACAATCCGTATTTGGATGACTATATAAAGCTCCCTTTCTTGAGTAGAGCTTATTTGTAAGGATATCGCCAACTGCAATTAGCTTTAAGGCATAGCTCATTGGGTAAAACTAATTTGAGCTCCTGTCGTATGATAGCGCAGGGGTAAAGGCACCGACTGTCAGCTCAACGGTTGAGTTTCAATCCCGGCTTGAGGCACTAGCTGATCTAGCTGCACTAAAGAGCTGTGATACTGCAAAACAGTCTGTATGTGGATGAATATATATATATATATATATATATATATATATATATATATATATAACAATCACTCCTGCCCCCGATCGGAATTCAGAAAACTCTTAGTAGAAAATACAAAAAATTTAGAAATTAGTACTAACAAACAAAAACTCCATATATTAGAAGCCCTATATATAAAAACAAAAAAAACTAATTAACATAATTAACTATAATATCAGTAATAATATTCTAAAATGTTTATAGCTCCAATATAGTTTCGTACTTAGTACATAATTCCCGCCACAAACCTTCTATAAATACTAACACATGGTCTATACCTGATTAACTTCATTCCCCTTGAAGATGGACCCAGATGGGTCCGAAAGTACTTGGAAGACAGATGCAAATTATGGCAAATTCATCAGCCAATTCCCATCCGAAACAAAGATCCTAATTCGGACTATTGAAAGGATCTACCAAAGGGTATCTGGACACGAGTTGTCTATTATATTCAACAATACTTGCCTGAAAGAGAAAATGCTGCCTATATATATATATATATATATATATATATATATATATATATATATATATATATATATATATATATAACATACCAAGATAAAAATGAACAGACCTATACATACATAGATTTGAATAGATTTGTATCTAGATAGATACCCTCGATGTTACATAAATGTCATTAGTCAGGAATAACCAGCATTGCACAACGAATACGTAATAAAAATGGCTTGTACATTAGAAGATAATACCAAATATCTTGTTTTTGCTCAATGTCAGCAAAATAATTGAATCGGTTTGCATTGCCTTTTTTTTTCGACGAGAAGCAAAGAATCAGCTAAGAATAAGCTGAACAAATTGTCTCTGTAATCTTTCCCGTTTTAATGATCGAAAAAGTTTAACGTAAAAAGGAAGAAAAAAAAGAGTTGCTTCCCTTCCCTCCCCCCCCCCCCGCCTATCGAATCGTTTGACCGAATTGTGCACATTTGGTTTTTAAATTAATACCGGATTATTGCCTTTAACATCATGCGCCGTTATCAGTGTTGTTAATCTCGTTTGTAAACAAACCTTCTCTATTGATTTACTATCGTTTGATTCCATGGCGCCTAAAACAAAGAATCAGACAGACAGACATAAAAATAAAGGTACGCATGAAAAAATAGTCACATAAACGGACCAATATATATATATATATATATATATATATATATATATATATATATAAATAAATATTTGTTATTGTTTATTATCTATGTACGTATACGTTTCGTCCTTTTTAAATTCGGGACTCATCAGAATAGAGATATGACTATTCACTACCGGTCATGCGATTCGAAACCCCGGACTACAAGTATTTTTCAACTATATATATATATATATATATATATATATATAGTTTCATCATTTTTAGGGATCATCAGTGTTGCACGATTCGAACCCCAGACTCAAGTTTTCTTTTAACTTTCAAGTCTTAATCTCTCTATCGATATAACCAACCCTACAGTCATGGAGAAAGAAGAGAATTTAAGTCTATTTAAATCTTCACAGATTGACATATTTTACTAAATATGTCAATTTGTGAAGACAATTTGTCACAACAGTGTTCAACAATTTAATTAGATGGAACATCGTTTTAAGTATTAATTTGGCAGCCGATTTTTACGTCTTATAAAGGTGCCCACCCTTCATTAAGGGTGATATAAACAATATTATAATAAGTATTTTTAATTCTTATCCACATACACGTGTGCTTCATCCTTTTCCGGGAATCATCAGTGTGAAGGATGACTGTTCTGCCGTGGGACGATTTGAACCCTTGACAAATCATCGACTAAACCGAAGTCTTAGATCATCCCCAAGAAGAAATATCAATCATCAAGAAATAAAAGTAATGTAACCCTTATTCGAATATATTGTTAACAATGATATTAACATTATCTTAACTTAAAGAAATGTTCTCGTTTTTAGTAAAATAAAGTGTTGTTCATGACATATCTTAAAAATGTAGGAAAGCTAACTTTTAATTATTAAACGTATATATTTACTCGACTTCGGAAAAATCTATGGTAATGTGATCCTCCTTAAAAAGGAAATATAATTATTTGAAAAATTAGTTTTAAATATGGCTGAGAAAAAACAATATGTGTAGGTACATGTTGGTCCAGGATTCTTATTTCTGTTTCACTTTACCAAATCAAGTTGTGGTCTTAAAGGGTCGATAGCAATAATGCAAACAGAAGAAATTGCGTCAACATAAAATACAAAAGTAATAGGTTGACAGGGGTGATTCCTCACTTCTACTGATTGATAAGAACGACTCTATTAATAGAGTCAAAAAGAGTCCATACAATGACGGAGTAAGTTAGATCACCATAACACCCAACTTTTTTATTTTTTATTTTGTAGGATTTATCGTAATAAAGTCCGTCATCTTTCGTTTATTTTTTAATCTTTCTATTTCCGAAGCCGCTTGTGGTATCGGAACTTCAAACGTGTCAAATACGACATCCATTATTTTTTTCTCTAGAGGATTGTTGTCGGCGGCATCTGCATATCGTTTTCTGTATTACTTGTCTAGTAATATTTTAAAATTTTGGTAATATATATATATATATATATATATATATATATATATATAGAGAGAGAGAGAGAGAGAGAGAGAGAGGGGGGGGGGGAGAGAGAGAGAAAGAAAGAATTCGCGAGCCGCCATTTTCCGGGGACGCAGACATAAACAAAGGCTGAAGAAGACCAATTATAGGTCCCCTTTGTTTGGATTTGAAATGGCGCTACACCAGCTTCCAAGATTAAACGAGGGTTACATTCGTCTTAATTGGGTATTTGACGGGAATTACGGCGGCGTTGCTAGGTCTGGCGTCATTAATTCTCTCCTGAGAACCAATTATCTGACTGGTACCGCTGTGCTGCAATAGAACGCTGTATAAAAGAGCAACAACACGTCTTTACATATCAAAAAATATACCGAAGAAGTAAAACTCGAAAGTCAAGTCGAGTCGGGCTTCGCATGACCCGTTGCATGCGAATTCAAACCCAAACTGCTCATATCTCCCTCGCTATGACAAAACGAGAGAGGGAGAAGGATAGAGAAAAAAAGACACAATACACATCACAAAACGAAAAAGACAGAGAGATGATACAGTCATTGTTGTACTCAGTTTCAACATGTCTCATGCGCAGTTGATTTTACGTTTAATCCGGCAGCCGGCTATTTCAAAATGTTGATATTTAAGTTGTCATATCGATCGCACCCAGCGACCGACGAAGTTTAAACAAGCTTGAATTGCATTCGCCATTTTTAATACAACGATAACACATTTTCGATTCTACGTATCTTTTTCCGAGTGCAAAGAATCGTTATCGCAAGGCTTACAAATGTGGGGATCTCTAGCTCCAACAAAAGGATTACTATCCTTGTTACAAATGTTGCTCGATCAAAGAAACTTAATGGACTATATGCCAAAATGCTATGCTTAGTCTACATTATATTTTAGCGAAACCATGTAACAAATAAAATTCGGTATGATTGCATATCTGCAGTTGCTCAATTTGACTTTTGGCGCTGGCTGTATATGTATTCCAACACTACGTACTTGTTGGAAAGTGCTCCTGTGTTCCACAAAGGTCAAGCGTAGGCTGGAATACCTCATATTACGATTAAGACCTTTCTGTAGAAGGACATGGCTTCTCGGGATTGGAGCTTCCGGCCACAATAAGTGAGTAAACACAGTGGTGCACGAACTCTGTAGGTGTCTCACCGTAAATCGATGGATGATTCCAGGAAAAGCAAATACTGACTTCTGTCTGTTGAAAAATAGTTTTGTATGTAAATGACTGTGACAGAATAACAATAAGTAGAAAAATGGATGGAAATAAAAACGTGGATATGTTTTAAAAGTCCTAGTCGGTAAAATTAAAAATAAACAATTAAAAAATGGTTTGAATGAAAGCTTTTAAAATCGCTAAGATGTTAACAAATGTTTGTTTACGCCATTCATACTGAACTAAAAGTTTACCCCTACCAAGGCGGTTAAAATTAATTTCCAAAACAGAAAAGTTTTGTACCACTTTTATGTCTCCTTACGAAGATTAAAATAAAGATAAAATGCTACTAAACCTTATGTCTAGAATCCTTATTTTAATTTTGTCTAAAAGTTAAGACTTAAACTTTTAAGGGGTCTTAAGAAGGAATTGAAATTCAGGGAATCTTAATTAATTGGTGTCTAATGAATATTAATCAAATACATTTTACAATGGAAGGTTGTGAAAATATTATTCCCCCTAAATTCCTTCAAAAGACTCTAAAGAAACTGAAATTTGTGGAATAATTATTAATGTTTAATGCCTATTTTAATAATTTCACACAAATCGGAGGTATAGGAATTTTTACGGAGGTTTCTAACCCAATTTTTGCATAAAATGAAATTAAACTAAATATAACCAACATTACACATTCCGACGAGCATCTTTATTCCAAATTAATAACGATCGGTTCATTACTTTAAGAGTTTATCCTATACAACACACACACACACGCACACATATATATATATATATATATATATATATATATATATATATATATATATATATATATATATATATATATATATATATTAGCATATACACATACCTAACTGTATATACATGCACTCCCTAAATGTAAAAACATACCAAAAAATAATGTGCCCATGTAACTCACCGTGTTGCCTAGAATATATATTCCAAAATGCATAATTATTCATTCATTAGTTTAGGAGATTATCCTTTACATATATATATATATATATATATATATATATAGAGAGAGAGAGAGAGAGAGAGAGAGAGAGAGAGAGAGAGAATAAATAAGAGTGATAAACATGTACGAATGTGCAAATTTATTTCAAATTTCGATTGTTCAATGCAAGGTGTATTCTGTAATAAACTAGTGTTTATTATTCTTTCCTTAAGCCAAGGCTTTTCAAAGATCGAGATCTTATCATCAGAGGAGAAATACAGATAGATAAGTTGGCTGTAGAAAAGCCAAAGTTCAGATATTTGAAAAATATTATTAAAATGTAGTGAAAGAAAAGTTCAGTAAAAAAGGATAAACCACATACACCTTGCATTGAACAAACGAAATTTGAAATAAATTTGGACATTCGTACATGTTTATCACTCCTATTTCTTCTATCTTTTCAATTGCTCTATCTTGTATATTGAGCTTAACCTTTTTCACTATAGATTCCATCTACTAAAAGTTTAATTTTGGTTTATATTTGATCCTGTTATATACATATATATATATATATATATATATATATATATATATATATATATATATATATATATATATATATATGTATATATATATATAATTCTTGCATTTGTTTTGTATAAATACATCTAACATAGTGCGCGATTATATAATAAGAGCATTATATTTATTTTCTTATTAATAATGTTACATAAGATCAGATCAAATCAACATTGTACCATAGGTTTCAAGTCGAGAGAAGACTCAGATTGAAAACAAAAGGGTGGCCAACTGCTTATTAAACCGGCACCCAATTCTATCCGGGTTTTAAGGGGGAAAATATCCGTAAAAGTAAATATGTTGTTTGTGCAGGGGAGAAAGGCAATTAAAAAAAGTAATTACTCGCCTTAACAATACGCTTTAAATGTATAATTTTTATTTGTTTTTCGTTTGTTTTTCATGTTTCTCGTACCTTTTTCTTTTTATTTCTATTTATATTTTTCAAACTCCTTTTCCGAAGTCTTCTGCAGAAATACCCCCACTAATTAACTACCGAAAAGAAAAAAAGAAATATTAAAACAAAAAACAGCGAACTTCTCACAGAATGACCCGCTGCTTCCTCTCATATCAAATATAGCTGAAGATAGCCGGATATCGCTTTGTTTCTAAATATAAATATAAACACTATTTTTCAATTCAAATATATTTTAGCCGATGTAGATCATGCTGATGAGCTTGCAATTTTTACTGACACAATTAAACAAGCAGAAGCGCTACTAAACTGTCTCGAAGAAATGGCCAATTGCATTGGGTGAACCAAACAAAGCAGAGCACATTCTCCTGAACCAATAAGGAAACATAGTTTTCCGAAATGGCGCTTGTCTCAAAGATGTCGATGAGTTTACATATATTGGCAATAATGTTAAAAAGGAGAATTGCACAAAGGGCGAACAGAATGTGCAAATCTGCAAAGCATGATATGAACTGAATAGAATAAAAGCAGCCTGGAAGTAAAATCTTCCTATCAGATGAAACTTGACTTCTTTGAAACCATTGTTATATCAGTTCTGTTATTTAGAGGTAGCACCTGGACGTTTATCAAACGATCAGAAAAGAAACTTGACGGTGTGTACACGAAGATGTTAAGAGCCGCTCTTAACATACCCTGGTAGCAGCATCATAACAAGATGGAAAGTCTATCGATATCTTCTTCATATTTCAGTCTTGATCAGAGAGAGGGAGAGAGAGAGAGAAAGAGGGAGAGAGATAGTAAGAGAGAGAGAGATGTGTTGGTCATTGGTGAAGGGTGAAGGATGAACTTGTCAGCGATGTTCTTTTGTCGATGCTAAAACAGGGATACAATTTGGTCAGGAGAGCACATAGAGCTTATGTCACGCAATGCACCTATGAAGACCTACATGGTGTGATGGAGGGCAGAGCGAGCGTGAGAAGTCAAGAAAACCCGTGACACTAGCACAACTGGATGATGAGGATGATGATGATGATGATGATGATGATGATGATGATGATGATGCTGCTGCTGCTGCTGCTGCTGATGATGATGATGATGATGATGATGATGATGATGATGATGATGATGATGATGATGATGATGACGATGATGACGCTGATGACGACGACAACGACAACGACAACGACAACGACGACGACGACGACGATGACGATGATGATGATGATGATGATGATGATGATGATGATGATGATGATGATGATGATGATGATGATGATGATGATGATGATGATGATGATGATGTAAAACCAGCATAAAACATCCGTAGGTACTTGATGCTTCCAAATATGTCATCGGTTTTGGTTGGATATCAACCATTCTTCTTTTGCCTAAATAAAATCAACCATTCAAAACAGATTGTGTATAACTCTGAAGAGGCAAGTAAATAGGCGCAACCGATGCGTAGGCGGATAGGCAAACACCTTTACTTTTTTATGAAACTTACTGAAGATAGACATTTGCATAGATATAGACAGGCTTCGATAGATGAATATATATATATATATATATATATATATATATATATATATATATATATATATATATATATATGAATAGATATAGACAACTAGTCAGTTCGTACTTATCTTTCTAGGATAGATACGAACGGCCTTCAATGGATTGATATAGCTTACAAACGAACGATCTCTATTGATTTCATATTGATTCATTCCATGGCGCTTAAAATAAAAATATTCTATAGACAGACATGAACGGACTCAGGTAGATATAAATATATGAATAGACGAAACTATATAACATGAAAATATAGACCAATGTGTTTGGAAAGACATTTTTCACTCTATTTTTATCACGAAACATTTTGTTGTTTGCCTTTTTTCTTTCCATACTGATTGATACTTTTTTATTTGTTTATTTCTTTTTTTAACTTTCCAGTTTGAGACGTTTTCTTTCTTTTTTAACTTTCTAGTTTGAAACGTTTTCTTTCTTTTTTTAACTTTCCAGTTTGAGACGTTTTCTTTCTTTTTTAACTTTCCAGTTTGAGACGTTTTCTTTCTTTTTTTTAACTTTCCAGTTTGAGACGTCTTCTTTCTTTTTTAACTTTCCAGTTTGAGACGTTTTCTTTCTTTTTTTAACTTTCCAGTTTGAGACGTTTTCTTTCTTTTTTTAACTTTCCAGTTTGAGACGTTTTCTTTCTTTTTTTTAACTCTTAAGTTTGAGACGTTTTCTTTCTTTTTTTAACTTTCCAGTTTGAGACGTTTTCTTTCTTTTTTTAACTCTCCAGTTTGAGACGTTTTCTTTCTTTTTTTAACTTTCCAGTTTGAGACGTTTTCTTTCTTTTTTAACTTTCAAGTTTGAGACGTTTTCTTTCTTTTTTTCTTTCTTTTTTACTTAACCGATTTAGACGTTATTATATCAATATGGATATTTGTGTGAACATAGGCGAAGCATACTTTATTTAGTCATTTTCGACTAAGGGTGTACACTCGTAAATAAACGAAATGTGTGACTAGACGAAGATATGAAGTATGATCCATTTTCAAATAATTCAAATCTCATGATTGGGATTTTAATTTTCCATCATTTTCCATTGTTCTATTTTCTTACGTAAATTAAGATTCATTTCGAAAATATAAAAGTCCATTTCTTGTTGAATCAAAATACCAAGTGATCTACAGACATTAATAAAGACCAGTATGTCGCAGAGTGTGCTATTATTTATCTTGAAATACAGGGTGACCCCCCCCCCCCTAAAAAACGGGGCTCAACTTTCCATGGACCTTATTTCTATATTTTCTACAAGAATTAAATGAAACTTTGAGCTGAACTAGTTTATGGTGTTTAAAACATCATATCAAAATATTTGGTCACTTTTTCCTAATTCTAAAATATCTGTTCAAGATGCATTCTATGTATAACTTACTGTAGGCGCAGCACAAATGTGTGCGTGACTTCCTCGAAACAAACTGAGGTATGCCTCTGACATGCTTTCTGATGGCTTTCTTAAGTGCCGTAACGGTCCTAGATCTTCATCCATATCGTCACAGTAACATCAGAGAAAGAAGTCTTGGTGGTTAAGGTCTGGGATGTGAGGTGCATACTCAAAATTAGTCTTGAAACACAGCCTCCAAAGTTCTTTTTCAGCCAATCCTTAGACATGTTTAAGGTATGAGAGCTTTCTCTGTCTTTCTGTAACCAGAACTTAACAATAAGCGAGAGATACATGGTCTGCCGCTCATTCTTGCGCCCAGTATTTCGGACTCTTCTGAACTGATCCTTCCACGCCATCGATCATTTCAGCTGTGTGCGGCTTACGACGTCTTGAATGGCTTGGACGATGGTCACTGACTACAGTGACGTTCTTCACTGTCCCATAATTCTCACCTTGAAGGAAGATTTTTACCATTTGAACTGATGCACAAAAATATTTTGCACGTTCTTAAACGAGCCTGTCTTATAGTAATGCTTGATGCAGTGTATTCTTTAATAGAGCCCCATTTAGTATATTCTTTAATAGAGCCCCATTTAGTATATTCTTTAATAGAGCCCCATTTAGTGTATTCTTTAATAGAGATCCATTTAATATATTCTTTAATAGAGCCCCATTTAGTATATTCTTTAATAGAGCCCCATTTAGTATATTCTTTAATAGAGATCCATTTAGTATATTCTTTAATAGAGCTCCATTTAGTATATTCTTTAATAGAGCTCCATTTAGTATATTCTTTAATAGAGCCCCATTTAGTATATTCTTTAATAGAGCCCCATTTAGTATATTCTTTAATAGAGATCCATTTAGTATATTCTTTAATAGAGCTCCATTTAGTATATTCTTTAATGGAGCCCCATTTAGTATATTCTTTAATAGAGCCCCATTTAGTATATTCTTTAATAGAGCTCCATTTAGTATATTATTTAATGGAGCTCCATTTAGTATATTCTTTAATAGAGCCCCATTTAGTATATTCTTTAATAGAGCCCCATTTAGTATATTCTTTAATAGAGCCCCATTTAGTATATTCTTTAATAGAGCCCCATTTAGTATATTCTTTAATAGAGCCCCATTTAGTATATTCTTTAATAGAGCCCCATTTAGTATATTCTTTAATAGAGCCCCATTTAGTATATTCTTTAATAGAGCCCCATTTAGTATATTCTTTAATAGAGCCCCATTTAGTATATTCTTTAATAGAGCCCCATTTAGTATATTCTTTAATAGAGCCCCATTTAGTATATTCTTTAATAGAGCCCCATTTAGTATATTCTTTAATAGAGCCCCATTTAGTATATTCTTTAATAGAGCCCCATTTAGTATATTCTTTAATAGAGATCCATTTAGTATATTCTTTAATAGAGCTCCATTTAGTATATTCTTTAATAGAACTCCATTTAGTGTATTCTTTAATAGAGATCCATTTAATATATTCTTTAATAGAGCTCCATTTAGTATATTCTTTAATAGAGCTCCATTTAGTATATTCTTTAATAGAGCTCCATTTAGTATATTCTTTAATAGAGCTCCATTTAGTATATTCTTTAATAGAGCTCCATTTAGTATATTCTTTAATAGAGCCCCATTTAGTATATTCTTTAATAGAGATCCATTTAGTATATTCTTTAATAGAGCTCCATTTAGTATATTCTTTAATAGAACTCCATTTAGTATATTCTTTAATAGAGATCCATTTAGTATATTCTTTAATAGAACTCCATTTAGTGTATTCTTTAATAGAGCTCCATTTAGTATATTCTTTAATAGAGCTCCATTTAGTATATTCTTTAATAGAGCTCCATTTAGTATATTCTTTAATTGAGCTCCATTTAGTATATTCTTTAATTGAGCTCCATTTAGTATATTCTTTAATAGAGCTCCATTTAGTATATTATTTAATGGAGCTCCATTTAGTATATTCTTTAATAGAGCTCCATTTAGTATATTCTTTAATTGAGGTCTTATTAAGATATAGTTGTGTTACCACAGTTATTATGTCCACCATTTTCTGCAAAATTATGGTTATTTAATGAAAACGTATATATATATATATATATATATATATATATATATATATATATATATATATATATATATATATATATATATATATATATGCGGGGCCCGTTTTTCTTGGAGGGGTCACTTTGTATACTTAATATCTAACCCTTACTCTCTACCCCTCTCACTATCCCCTATCTCTCTCATCCTCACCTATCTCCCTCTCTCTCTCTATTCACCCTCTCTTCCTCTCCCCCCTCTCTCTCTCTCTCTACAGAAAATGTAACATTCTTACTTTGAATTTTTAATTTGGGGGAATGAATCTAAATTTGTATTATTTGGATGATTTAAGCTACTATTCTCACCGTGGTTGTAGCACAACGTTTCGACCTTCTTCGTGCACTTCTTTACAAACCTAATAATCGAAATCGGGCATTTATATGTCGAACTCGGGAATCTATATGCAATTTCGAACTGAAACCTTGATTTTGTTCTCATTCCGTCAGTCATGGCCGAGTAAAACTGTTAATTTTATGTCATTCTTGGTTACTATTTCTTTTTAATAATGACTGAATCTTCAACTCACGAAATACCCGTTACGTCATGTGGACGAGTAGCATAACCGATTATACCGTTGGTTAACGATCAGTTTGATTTTGTAGTTCCTAAGTTCGAAAAGATCCACCTGAAGAAGTTCGGAGGTTACATCAGCGGAAACTTTGTGTCAAACACAACAAATATTAGAACAGTAGCCCGAATGATTCAAATCAAAATGATCAAGCTTCATGTAAAAAAATTTCCGAAACATAATGTATTTTAATATTTTCGAAACAGATCTTTTAACTGAAATTATATATATATATATATATATATATATATATATATATATATATATATATATATATATATTTAATTCCATGAGAAATGCCAGTATACTGAAATCATATGCCTTTAATAGGGTTAAGATGAAAATTCATATACACTAAATGTACAAAAGCAAAGAAATTCCCAAATTTTTACACTTTTATTGTATGATTACATATCAACCAAACGATTTCATTATCACATCACTACAGTATGAATCTCTATGCATGAGTGGATGAAGTGTGTGAGGTGCGCTGAAGAAAAATTCCTACCAGTAAAATACATAGCCCGGTTGTGCTCGCATACCCTTAATGACAATAAAAGTGTAAATATTTGGGAATTTCCTTGCTTTTGTACATTTAGTGTATATGAATTTTCATCTTAACCCTATTAAGGGCATATGATTTCAGTATACTGGCATTTCTCATGGAATGTCACTACTTTTGTAAAGGCTATGCCTCAATACAATGGTCATTTTTAAAGTTTTTTTGAATTTTCTGGAAAACTAAGGTATATGGTAAACTGAAATTAAAATGCCATTATCTAGACCCTAGAACCTCTATGTCTGCCAAAAATTAGCTGAATCAATCAAATAGTTGCTAAGATACAGGGGGTCACATACGTACGTACGTACGTATGTACACACAGATAACATGATTTCATGATTAAACTTTCTGGATCTCTGGGTTGCCTTGACAAAAGATGCTGAAAATCGACACACTTATACAGGGTGGGCCAAAATAAGGGTCCTATCTTTAAATTTGAATAACTTGAATTTGAATAACTTCCACAAAATAAAAGTTAAACTCACCAAACTTTATGTGTGTGTAGACTGATCCTTGGGTTCATCTTCTGACCATTCTGAAATTACCCCAAATAGCTTTTGCCTTTATTATAAGTTAGCTTCCTATAAAGAAATGTTCACATCTCATGAAGCATCATGCATGTATGAGTATTTATAATATAAAATTGAAAGCAAACAATGATGTAATTCAAAATGAAAAATATAATTTTTATGATCATATTTTTTTCTTTTCAGGGTGGGCCAAAATAAGGGTCCTATCTTTAAATTTGAATAACTTGAATTTGAATAACTTCCACAAAATTAAAGTTAAACTCACCAAACTTTATGAGTGTGTAGACTGACCCTTCCGAGTTTTTTTGAAATAAACAAAACAAATTTTAGCCGAAAAACACTTCTTAAAACTTACAAAAACTAAAGTATTGTTTTTTACACTGTTTTGAGTTTTTTAAGCAAAAATAATGTTTTCTAAATGAGGGTACGTTCCTTAGGGCTAATACGGCTCATGCTTGCTTCGGAAGGGGTTCTTTACTTATTCTAAAAAAAAAATTTTTTTAAATCAATAAATAAAAAAGTTATGAATTTTTAAAAATAGGACCCTTATTTTTGCCCACCCTGTAGAACCTATTAAATAAAAATTTTATGCAAAGTTTTAATTAATTTGGTTTATTGGTTTTTGAGTCATGATTGATCAAAGAAATGAGATTTCCAGCATAGGCCATTCGTGAGTCTATCCCTTGATACAATATTGCGCTAAATTTCAGTCAGCAAGTTTTTATTCATTTTTTTCCGATTTTTCTAAAATCCAAAGGTTTCGGAGCATTTTGGCGGTCCGTTTCGCACATATATCTTGCATCTATGGCGCTTTTCAGAAATCCAAAGTTCACTCTAAAAATACATTGTAAGGCAGCAAACAGGAAAAATGACAAAAAGCAACTTACATTGAATCTAGTTCTCATGAGGAAAACATGGATTTTTTCTGTTCTATTTAGGCAGCCATTTTTTCTAACACAAAGCCATGAAAAATGCGTATAATATTACCCAGATAAAATTCCAGAACAGCCAATATTTAATGAGATGGATATATTAAAAAAAATGTTTTATGAGTATATGGATAAAATATAAATAAAATATACATTTATGGTTAAGTTTAAAAGAAATTATTTCAAAATATACAGATACTAAAAAGCAAGGACTTGTAACGACTTCCCTCTCTCTCTCTCTCTCTCTCTCTCTATATATATATATATATATATATATATATATATATATATATATATATATATATATATATGTATATATATATATCACAAGTAACCCGTCTATCTGATTTTTTTCTGTGACTGTTCTTCTCTTTGAAAACTAAACATCGGCGTCCGAGCGAGTGTATCCACAGACAAGCAAGAACCTGGGTTCTCGTCGACGGCAAGGGTGTATAATGTTTTATACACGTACCGGTAAGTGAAAAACGAACTAATGTACTAAGATAGATATTTTGATAGATATAAACAGGTTTCAGTAGATAGATAGACAGATAGATAGATAGATAGATAGATATGAACGAAGAAAATGAGTTTAATATCTTATTTGATACGTGTCACTACGAACTTCCTACACATAAAGTCACTTTCTTGACACGTTAGCTTAAATTCCTAACTTTAACTTCTAATGGAAAATTTCTCTTTACTTAATCTAATTTTTAAAAAATCATTCTAATACTCACGTCTAAATAATGCAATTCAAACGAATCCTTCTATTGATTTCATATCGTTTCATTCCATAGCGCCGGAAAGCAGTTTTATAAAGAGAGACGATGTATTTCTGGATGTCGTTCCGCATACTTTTTTATTCCGGCTCTCGGACCGAGTGACGCGTGACTGTTTCCGATACCCGATTAATCTGGATCGATATGTTCGACGGTCTTATATGACTACAGGTTTAGAGATTAGTTAACGGATATGACGTCACAGAAATGTGCAGCGGAGCTTAACGTTGCAATTAGTGACTGACTTCGCCGACGGAGGCGCTACCATCGATAGATAGCGATTAATGAGACGCGCACGGGGTCTAAAACGACGAGGTTAGTGATCCACGCGAGGGAAGAAAACAGACAGGATTATTAGTCGTGCGGATCTGACTCTACACGTAAGAGTTAGATTTTATATAGCAATCAATTCTTACGTGTTAAATTACGCAATAATAAGGTCAAGGCGGAAAGAGGGAGAATGGGGGATGAGAGAAAGAAAAGTTATATAGAGTGTAAGATAAATACAGAATGTTTTAAAATAATGTATAAATCTGTGAATCGTTACAACGTGTTACAATTTATTGTGTTTGACTCGCAAATAAGGTTGATAGAAGAGTATTGATTTACTCCTCTCCAGGAGTTAGGCACAAGGCCAGTTTTATCTTACTCCCACAAGTAAGATGTGACCCAAGGTTGGGTCGGGAAAGTGGGGTTTGAAAAACCAGCGCCCGAGAAAGTGAGCACTCTGGCCATTAAAAATTGCCTGGGCAGCCCGTCGGCATTCCCCGGTAGTGGCGCCTCAGGCAGTAAGCAATACACTTACTCCTCCCCAAAGAGGGGAGGCGAAGCCTGGAAGGGTGGACCTCCTAGAACTGCACAGGACAGACCGATAGACCGGCGTAAATCAAACCCCGAAGGCCAAGACAATACCAGTCTATGGGGTGCAGTATCCATCGGAACAGATACTACACTTTGATCTTAGCCAAAAGGCCAAGAACAATATTTAGTAGATGAGTAAGAATACACATTTAAAGATACAGTAAAACTAAGAAAAACATAAGAAATTAAATATTTATAAGAGACTTTCGATATTTACAAATATCTTCGGAACAATCTTCTTGATTTTTTTAATATCGAAAGTGTCATATATATATATATATATATATATATATATATATATATATATATATATATATATATATATATATATATATATATATATCCTATGCTGCTAACATATCAACCAGTGGCTCTTTCTGTCAGTAGATGTTTCTCTACAACGAGCTTTTTAATGGTTTCTTTGACGTTCTGTAAGACGTGTTGCTAAAGGCGCTGATGAATAATTTCTTTTAAACTTAACCATAAATGTATATTTTATTTATATTTTATCCATATACTCATAAAACATTTTTTTTAATATATCCATCTCATTAAATATTGGCTGTTCTGGAATTTTATCTGGGTAATATTATACGCATTTTTCATGGCTTTGTGTTAGAAAAAATGGCTGCCTAAATAGAACAGAAAAAATCCATGTTTTCCTCATGAGAACTAGATTCAATGTAAGTTGCTTTTTGTCATTTTTCCTGTTTGCTGCCTTACAATGTATTTTTAGAGTGAACTTTGGATTTCTGAAAAGCGCCATAGATGCAAGATATATGTGCGAAACGGACCGCCAAAATGCTCCGAAACCTTTGGATTTTAGAAAAATCGGAAAAAAATGAATAAAAACTTGCTGACTGAAATTTAGCGCAATATTGTATCAAGGGATAGACTCACGAATGGCCTATGCTGGAAATCTCATTTCTTTGATCAATCATGACTCAAAAACCAATAAACCAAATTAATTAAAACTTTGCATAAAATTT
Source organism: Sepiola atlantica (assembly GCA_963556195.1). Lineage (NCBI taxonomy): Eukaryota > Metazoa > Mollusca > Cephalopoda > Sepiida > Sepiolidae > Sepiola > Sepiola atlantica. The sequence continues at coordinate 35,737,314 of OY744543.1, forward strand.
TTATTTAATAGGTTCTACAGGGTGGGCAAAAATAAGGGTCCTATTTTTAAAAATTCATAACTTTTTTATTTATTGATTTTTTTAAATTTTTTTTTTAGAATAAGTAAAGGACCCCTTCCGAAGCAAGCATGAGCCGTATTAGCCCTAAGGAACGTACCCTCATTTAGAAAACATTATTTTTGCTTAAAAAACTCAAAACAGTGTAAAAAACAATACTTTAGTTTTTGTAAGTTTTAAGAAGTGTTTTTCGGCTAAAATTTGTTTTGTTTATTTCAAAAAAACTCGGAAGGGTCAGTCTACACACTCATAAAGTTTGGTGAGTTTAACTTTAATTTTGTGGAAGTTATTCAAATTCAAGTTATTCAAATTTAAAGATAGGACCCTTATTTTGGCCCACCCTGAAAAGAAAAAAATATGATCATAAAAATTATATTTTTCATTTTGAATTACATCATTGTTTGCTTTCAATTTTATATTATAAATACTCATACATGCATGATGCTTCATGAGATGTGAACATTTCTTTATAGGAAGCTAACTTATAATAAAGGCAAAAGCTATTTGGGGTAATTTCAGAATGGTCAGAAGATGAACCCTAACTATAACCCTAACCAATTCTGCTCAATACACTTTTCATATTGTGAGGAAATGGACGTACAAACATCCTGCAACATTTACTCTTACACTTGAGCACATTCTGCTTCAAGTGCTGCTCTCATTTTTCAGCAATTGTTTCGGGTTTCCTGCTTTAAACATTGTCTTTGAGAAATCCCCGCAAATAGAAATCCAAGGGTGTCAAATATCGTGAGTGATATCGCGAGGGTTCAATATTAAAATGGACACAATGTCTTAAAAAGGGAGTGGAGAAATCGGTATATATTAAAATAGAGGGAGTGACATGGAAAATAAGGGTGAGGGGGTTAGAAATAAAAAGAGACAGAGTAATATGAAAAGAGAGAGGGGGATTAGATATGAAAAGAGAGTGAGTTAGTGACATGAAAAGGGAGAGAAGGGGCGAGATATGAAAAGGGTAAGAGTGACATGATAAACGGGGAAGAGAGATAGAGATAGAGATAGATATTAGAAGGTAAGGAAAGGCGTGGAAAGGAAAGGCGGGGGAAGGTTAGATATGAAAAGAGTGGGTGAGTGACATGAAAAGGGGGATAATTACATGTGAAAAGAGGGAGAGGCTGACTTTACAAAAGAGGGCGAGGGATAGATAGTAAAAAGAGAGAGGTTTAGAGATGAAAAAGGGAGAGAGTAACATGAACAGGGATAGAGAGAGTTAGATATTAAAGAGAGATATTAAAAAGAGAGAAGGGTTTAGATATGAATATGGAGAGAGTGGAATGAAAAGATAATGAGGAAGAAAAAAGGGATTATGTTTATAAGAGAAAGAGGGTGGCATGAAAAGTGAGAGAGGAAGAGGAAGGTTAGAAAGAGAAAGATAGGGATGGAGAATGATTGATCGAAAGAGGGGGGACACCGCTCGTGTTGGTCACCGAGTTCGACCAGATCAAAATGTCTACCGCAAAGTCAGCATTCAGAAGAATTCATTTCATTTCCTTCGGTACTTTTTGAGAAAATGAATCGATTGATTTGTTAATAATTGTGTTCTCAGTTTAATATCAAATACTGGCAGAAGATGGAGGTATGAAAGTGAAGAGACCGTGGAAAGGGATGAACTGCAAAGGTCACTTTTTCTTTGACCTCATGTCAATATGATTATTCTTCATAAGACAGTGCTTAGAAAGTTTCACCACGTTCTGGCCATAAACATCGTCTGTCAATTAGTTTTGACTTTTATTGTTCTTAGCCGAATACAAAATATCTTAATATACAGAGAGAACGACAAATATTCAGAGATACAAAGAAAGAGATGATTGCTGGTTATTGTTAGGTTTTACGGCATATCAACAATTGTTGGGTCATTTTATACCGAAACTGTACTATTATGGCATGTGTTCTTCAGAATTGCCTGATTTATTCCTGCTTCCTTTGTTCCAGCTCGTTTGACTTGTAGGTCAATTGGTCTTCATCAATTCGCTGTTCAGATACCTTCCTATTACACAATCTTATTTTAAATAGGATCTTGAGTCACTAGTATTAAAGTTAATGGTCTGATAACCTGTTTAGTTACTGGTTGTGTTTGTATAACCAGTTGAGCCATATATGCAATATTGCGGAAGCAAAATGAAACTCGAACTTTAAATTAAATAAAGGATCATTATAAAACACGTGTGAAGTTAACAGATGTATTTACTGGAACAAAAAAAGTATTGCCACCAAAATCAGTCAATTCGCTGCTACTGACGTAGCAAACTTGCAACTTTTGAAACCGTCTGACCGCCTGAAACCGCTACTTCCTGCACTGATGAGGACGTAAGTCCGAAACAACGTTATTCTGTAGATAAACTACTTTAATATTTAATTAAAAATATTCATATATATGTATAAAAGTCAAGATGAAAAAGAAAAAATAAATATTGTTTTGATTTTTGATTTTGATTTTAATAAGAGATATCTGCATCTAACACATGGTTTTTTGAAGGCATTTTGCCTCTTTCTTTATGTTTCAAATTCTAAAGATGCTTAAAAAATGAACTTTCCCAAATTTATATCTACCAGCGACCATGCGCGATTTAAGTTCAATTTAAAAGAGACATTTACACCGTTAAGTCCACACAGCATCGTACGTGACTTCTAAAAGACCAGGAAGGATTATTACGAAAAATAAAAGGTTATTACCTTTTATTTGTCTTAAGCTCTGACGAAGCTTGTTATATCAAGCGAAATATTAGATTTAAAAAATCAAGATGAAAAAGAAAAAAAACATTGTTTTGATTTTTTATTTTGATTTTAATTAAAATATCTGCATCTAACACATGTTTTTTTGAAGGCATTTTGCCTCTTTCTTTATATATATATATATATATATATATATATATATATATATATATGGAAAATGTAATTCGAAGCATGACAATACATTTAGAGTGCCGCTCTCCCCCGCCCCCACATCCACTATCGGCCTAGCTCGGCTTCAACATATTTTGACCCAGACAGTCTTCCTACGCTAAAATTAGATACTGGAACTAATAAATCCCAGCTGCCACCCCAGTCACTCTTGGTTTCCTTTGAACTGCACAGACTGCTGTTGATAACGGACTAGCCTAAATCGCAGTTTTCATTCTTCGCTTTTCAGCCATTCCGAAATTGGGACAATTTCTGGCAAATCAAATTAATAACTGTATGATTTTTCTGCATTTTTCTTAAACCTAAGGAAGTCTACATTAAAGACGAAACTTTATGAGCAAATAAATAATATAGTTTTTAGCTTTTTTTTTTTCATTTTCCACTACGTCAGATCATTTTATCTCTATTTTTATTAATATATATGTGGGGTACGTTCATATTATGTGTGTGTGTCTGTGTGTGTGTGTGAACGTACTCACACACAACTGTTGATGATATTTTAATACCACACATGTAGCGTGTTGCTGCTTCTTTTCTAAAGATCACACGCATATATGTGTGTACACACATCAATGCTCTTACATGTGAATGCATATATATATATATATATATATATATATATATATATATATATATATATATATATAATAAAATAAAATGAGTCGTCTAGTTTTAAAGCATTGCTGGGTATGTATTATAAATTGAAAATAGAAGCCATTATCAATGCAAGATTAATTTAAAAAAATTTTTACTTTAATCTTATCAATTTCGGAGTAAAATTTTATCATCAAAGTTGACCGGTATTGTGTCATTTTTTTTTCATCAAAAAACAAAAATAAACAAACTTTTTTCTTCAGTTTCTTTGATAAATGTCATTGGTGTGATGTGTCCACGTCGATGTAATTGGCGGTTATGAATTCAAATTCTGGTTGTCGAACGAAGAAAAGCATTGGCGTGCTTGTAGTTAATAAAATAAAATGGGTCGTTCAGTTTTAAAGCATTGCTGGGTATGTATTATAAATTGAAAATAGAAGCCAATATCAATGCAAGATTTTTTTTTTTTACTTTAATATCAAAGAAACTAAAGAAAAAAGTTTGTTTATTTTTGTTTTTTGATGAAAAAAATTACACAAAACTGGTCAACTCTGATGATAACATTTTATTCCGAAATTAATAGGATTAAAGTAAAAAAAATAATAATTAATTAATCTTGCATTGATATTGGCTTCTATTTTCAATTTATAATATATATATATATACATATATATTATAATATAAAATGAAGTAATAAAATAAGGTGTCAATCAAATTTTATTAGAATTCAAAGTTCAAGCAAAGTATCCTTAAGATTTATTTATCATTAACATTGAATATTGACACATTTCGGGACTGGATAACTTTGTCAGCCCCTTCAATTACACTTATTTCGACTGCCATTTATAACTTGGAGTAATGTTATTCCTGATTATGCTTCTCAATATGTATGACCTGGATGGACTGTATGGATTCAATAAAAAGTATGTTTTGGGGTTGATATGTTTGATGTTATGTATTTTTATGTATTTGTGTATATAATTTTATATATTTTCAAAGCGTAATTTTATTACCTGTAGTAGTATAACTGCGGTAATGGTCCTCTGAAGAGAAGAATTATCTTTGAAAACTCATGAGCTAAGGACTTAAGGATACTTTGCTTGAACTTTGAATTCTAATAAAATTTGATTGACACCTTATTTTATTACTTCATTTTATATTATAATATTAATGCTCTATCCAGTATATTGAGCTTCAGTGTTTATCCGGATGTTTAACTAATTATAAGATATTAGTTGACGCTTATATCTTTTGTCGGATTGCTTCATATATATATATATATATATAAACATAAAGAGACCAAAAATAAGACTGAGAAGGTCTCCACAGCGATGCTGAAAACATCCTTTCTGTGATTAACGAAGGTTTGTATCAGTAGTCCCTACATAGGATTACAAAATGATTTAGTCAGTGAACGTTATCTAATGATTGTACTGCCGAATTTCCAGTTCAGAATACGTTCTCGACGATCAGTCTGAGAGAGACTGGCCATTTCCGTTGCCTTTTTTTCTCTTAGACTGTGGTATATGGTCCTAGAAGGTCCACTCTCCAAGACCTTGCCTTTCCTTATTTGGAAGGAGTTAGTTGATTGCAAGCTGTCTGAAGTGCCCCAACCGGGGAATGCCGACGGGCTACCCAGGCTATTTTTTTAGAGGCCAGCCTCGCTCTTACGCTGGAGCAGTTCAACCCCAGGGTTTTTAACCCACCTAATAAACTGGTATCGTCCTGGCCTTTGGGTCTGGATTTACGCCGGTCTATTGGGGGTTGTCTGGTCCTGTGCAGTTCTAGGAGGTGCACCCTCCCAGGCTTTGCCTCCCCTCTTTGGGGAGGAGTAAGTTTATTGCTTACTGTCTGAGGCGCCCCTACCGGGAATGCCGACGGGGCTGCCCAGGCAATTTTTAAATGGCCAGAACACTCACCTCGAGCCCTGGCTTATCTAATCCCACTTTCCCGACCTTGTGTCACATTTTACCTTGTGGGAGGTAGATAAATAGTAGTTCCTACAGCGACAACAATAACAACAACAAGACAGAGAAGAGATGTCTTAACTATTAGCAGTAGCAGTAGTAGTAGTAGCTACAGCAACAACAACAACCGCAGAATATCGATGTATCAAATTATTCGATGTTTGCTTGACTCAAATGTTTGGTAATCAATTTCGATAGATTCCTTAAATCAGACTTAGCGAATCAGAAACAATCTCTTCAGGAGCCGGGATCCTGTTCTCAGATTTTGTTTTAAGAATCACATTCGCGCTTTCGAAGCAGATAGCCGGCGAACAGGCTAAGTTGTCTAACGAATTTTTGTCCCTCGGAACAACTACCATAGTTGAAATAGTAAAACAGTGTGTTCATTTTTATCTTAATCGCCACCAGTTCGTGTCACGGGTTGCCTATATTCTCTGATTAAATGAATGGCGTCATTCTTTTTGTTCTTATCCTCGAAGGGCCTTTGGCCCTTGATAAACGGTGACACGTTAGTACATGAAAGAGAACTTCAGCATTTATGACGTCATAATAGATCTTCCAGGTGTTTCCCACTTGTTTTAGTGGATGACGTCATAAAGGATCTCCTCAGGGTTTTCACCTGTGAATGACGCGATCGCTTCGTGACATCATATTTTGTGACATCACCCAGTGTGTACGGGGACAAACAATATAACAAGATCCACAGTGTTAGTGGTATATAGATAAGAATCTAAGAGCTCGAGGTGCCAAATCAGCAAGCACACCGATAGAGAATAGCGATTGCTTATTACGTGACGAATACAGGGAGGGGAAAACTGGCGACGCCGTGTCATCCCTGTGAACCAGCGAAGAGAAGAAGCGAGTGAATATTTATGAAACTTGAAATAGGATTATTTAAAGATTCGCTTTATTTTTCTCTATTGCATTTTTTATTTAAATAAACATTCGGTTAACAGTGAATTTAAAAAAAAAATCATTCAATGGTTAATCATTGAAGTTACGTTGACACGAGAATCACAGACACACGCGCACAGACAGACACACACGTGAAGTTGCTGATAATTTTATTAATTTAGAAGAGTTGTTGATTCCGTAAAACCGGTCAAACCAAAAAAAATCGAAAAATGTTTACTCCACCGTTTGGCGAAGAGAAAAATCGTCCCCTTTACTAGATGAGCTATATACCACTGGACTCGCTTTAATCGACCATGATGGTAAGGGAGGTAACTCACGCCCACTGCGTATTAAGCTGTTACCATTTTTTAATTTTTTTTTTTTTCGTGTGTACGACACACTTTCGCTTTATAAAAACGATTCATTTCTTGACGGGTGGTATTTCTGGCTTTGGAATTATGAAGTGATAATTAATCTGTGTGTGTGTGTGAGAGAGAGAGAGACAGAGAGAGAGACAGAGAGAGAGGGGGGGAGAAGAAGAATGAAAGAGAGAGTGTGTGCATGTGTGTGCGCGTGCGTGTGCGTGTAGACGTAATGTTGTACAAAAAAGTGCTTCCAAAAAAAGGATGCGTTATCGGAGATCAATTTTGTTATTTTGTGCGTGGTGTTCATCCGAGGCGTGAACTACGATTAGTAAGCTACAGGTCTGCATCGTACAAACCCAACCCCTCTCTCCCACCGTGTCAAATCTGTTAGAGAAGCAACGGTTAGATGAAAAGGAGTGGAGCGGAAGGTTATGTGTGCTTGTGTGTGAAGAAAGACAGAGAGGGGGAGAGAGGGAGACAAAGAGGGAGAGAGGGAGAAAGAGGGAGAGAGAGAGAAAGGGAGAAGGTGAAGAGAAATGAACAAAGAGAAGGGGAAAAGAAATAGAACGAACAAGCGGGGAAAAGAGAAGACAAAAAATGAATGTGAAAAAGAAATTACGACAGACAAACAGTCACTAATAAGAAAAACGAAAGGCAACAAGTTGTAAAAGAAGGTTTAAAATGAAAAAAATAAACATAATTAAAGTGTAGCATCTTTTCCGTCTTTTTTCAAGAGAGAGAAATCCTCCTAGAATGAAACAAATTAAATAATTTTAGGGGATTTTCTACATTAAAACCTGGCCTCGTGAGGAGCCAAGTAAATAGGAAATAAAGAAAGAAAGAAAGAAAGAAATAAAGAAAGAAAGAAAGAAAGAAAGAAATAAAGAAAGAAAGAAAGAAATAAAGAAAGAAAGAAAGAAATAAAGAAAGAAAGAAGGAAAGAAAGAAATAAAGAAAGAAAGAAAGAAAGAAAGAAGGAACAAAATTTAAGCAGATTTTGAAGTTGAAAAAAAAAGGAAATCACGTAAACAAAAGCTGATAAAAAAAATTCTGCGAATGAAAGACATGAAGAAATGAAATAATAAAAACAAAAATGAACGTTACAAAAAGAAACCACGAATGTAAAAAAGAAAGACAATTTGAAGCATGAAAGAAAGAATAAAAACTAAACAAAATAAAAATATGAAATAAATTGGAGAGAGAATTAATCTGTGAAAGAAAGGGGAACAGAAAAAAGTAGGCGCGAAACTAAGAACTGAATAGCGTACGAATGAAATATATAAAATAAGGTTCGATAAAAGTTCAAAAGAAAAGAAGTACTAAATAAATAAGGCATAGAGGTTATTTTGATCGGCAGCTGTTGCAAAAGATAGAGATGAAAAAAGAATGAAAGAAAGAATGAAAGAAAGAATGAAAGAAAGAATGAAAGAAAGAATGAACGAAAGAATGAAAGAAAGAATGAAAGAAAGAATGAACGAAAGAATGAAAGAAAGAATGAAAGAAAGAATGAACGAAAGAATGAAAGAAAGAATGAACGAAAGAATGAAAGAAAGAATGAAAGAAAGAATGAAAGAAAGAATGAACGAAAGAATGAAAGAAAGAATGAACGAAAGAATGAACGAAAGAATGAAAAAAGAATGAAAGAAAGAATGAACGAAAGAATGAAAGAAAGAATGAAAGAAAGAATGAAAGAAAGAATGAAAGAAAGAATGAACGAAAGAATGAAAGAAAGAATGAACGAAAGAATGAAAGAAAGAATGAAAGAAAGAATGAACGAAAGAATGAAAGAAAGAATGAAAGAAAGAATGAAAGAAAGAATGAACGAAAGAATGAAAGAAAGAATGAAAGAAAGAATGAACGAAAGAATGAAAGAAAGAATGAAAGAAAGAATGAAAGAAAGAATGAACGAAAGGATGAAAGAAAGAATGAAAGAAAGAATGAACGAAAGAATGAAAGAAAGAATGAAAGAAAGAATGAAAAAAGAATGAAAGAAAGAATGAAAGAAAGAATGAAAGAAAGAATGAAAGAAAGAATGAACGAAAGAATGAAAAAAGAATGAAAGAAAGAATGAACGAAAGAATGAAAGAAAGAATGAACGAAAGAATGAACGAAAGAATGAAAGAAAGAATGAAAGAAAGAATGAACTAAAGAATGAACGAAAGAATGAAAGAAAGAATGAAAGAAAGAATGAACGAAAGAATGAAAAAGGAATGAAAGAAAGAATGAACGAAAGAATGAACGAAAGAATGAACGAAAAAATGAAAGAAAGAATGAACGAAAGAATGAAAGAAAGCATGAAAGAAAGAATGAAAGAAAGAATGAAAGAAAGAATGAACGAAAGAAAGAAGATGAATAAAAGCAGAATGAAAGAGCGTCAGAAAGAAATCAAACACGAAATCAAGAATGAAAAGGATAAAAGGAAGAAATAAAACGAAAGCGCGAAACTGACAGAAAGAATGGATAGATAAATAAACGGAAAGGAAAAAGAGCGATATAGAATAATTAAGCGAGGAGAAAGGTATGTAGGAAATAAAAAGAATGTAAGCAAAATAAAAAGGAAGCACACCAGAAAAATGTAGGAAATGAAGAATAAATGAATGAGCGAGATAAAGAAAGAAAGAAAGAACATAGATTTGACAGGAAGAAGAGGAAGAGCGTACGAATGACAGAAATAAAAAGGCGCGAAATCTTGGCCTTTTGGTCAGGATCAAAGTGTAGTATCTGTTCCAATGGACACTACACCGCATAGACCGGTACCGTCTTGGCCTTCGGGGCTTGATGACGCCGTTCTATGGGTCTGTCCTATGCAGTTTTAGGATGTCCACCCTCCCAGGCTTTGGGGAGGAGTAAGTTTATTGCTTACTGCCTGAAGCGTCCCTACCGGGGAATGCCGACGGGGCTGCCCAGGCATTTTTTTGTAGGCCAGAGTGGTCACTTTCTCGGGCGCTGGCTTTTCAAATCCCACTTTCCTGACCTTGTGTCACATCTTACCTTGTGGGAGGAAGATAAATAAGAAAAAAATAAATAAACCAAAGCGTATGAGAAAGAACAGATAAAAGAAAACATGTACGAAATAAAACAAAATATGAATGAATAAATAAAGTGAAGGAAAGCAGTAGCAAATGGAATATTGACACTGGCACAGGGGTCTTCGATTGGAGTGAAGTATGTTCTGTTCAGTGTTAGGAGGTCATCTTCCCAGGTATTAACCCCTCATTCAAAAGAGGAGGTGGTGATTTATCTTCGGTCGCCTGAGGTGCCTCTGCCGGAGAATGCTGACGGGTCCAACTACGGCAAATTATTCATTCATCCAGAGTGCCCACTGTTTTTTAATGGGGGTGGAAGTGCTGGATTTCTTCGCTATAAACTGACGCCATGTCTAACTTTGATGCAATCGGAGGCAGGTAAATATTGCTAATATATGACAGAGAGAGAGAGAGAGGGAGATAGAGAGAGAGAGATGTAGAGAGATGGAGAGAGAGAGAGTGAGGGGGAATTTGAAGGTGGGCGGAATGATTGGAGATGTTGAGAGGAGCAGAGAAAATGAAGGCTAGAGGGTGGGGTGAACCAAAAGAGAAAGAGAAAGAAAGGGAAGAGGGAGTTGAACTTTGACGATAACGGAGCCCTTTTCTCGTATTTCTCTCGTCACTTGTCGATATTTGAAGGATGGCAACAAGAAACGGACGGGAACGACGGGAAAGGGGAAACCGAAAGGTTCGCGGGGAGGAAAACGGAATGAGTAGATAGAAAATAAGGAAGAAGTCAACTGAACGGCGTCGTGGAATGGGTTGGTGGAGACAAGGCACGGGAGTAGGTAGGGGAGAGAGAGAGTGGGAGGGGTAAAGCAGGTATTAATAACAGGCAAACATGAGGAGTCATAGAGGAAACGACGATCACTTTCCAAAGTTACAAGATGGAGGCAAATGGATTGACTGTCTATCAACCCCACTTAACGTCTGTTGAGACGGACCAATAACAGCAGCAGCAAGAAAGAAAGAAAATCATATTATAATGGAGATACTGCAATACACGTATACACGTATATATGAATAAATAGAAACAATCTTAAACAAAAGTGTATGCGGGTAAAAGTACACGATAGTTAAACCTCGAGAATTTGTATTTATATAAAACGCATTAGAATGAAATTCTCTACCGAATCCGCATAGTTTTAACGTGTGGAAACGATTTGTAAGATATTTTAAACGTTGAAAATTACAGAATAGTTAACACTCGATCAATCGTAAACCAAACAAAATAACTCGTACCTCCCCAAAAACAACAAAAACAACACATACTTTTTATAAAACGCATTAGAATGAAATTCTTTAGCGAACACGCATAGTTTTAACGTGTGTGAACGATTTATAAGAATTTCTAAATGGTATAAAATAGCTTAAAAATCGTTTCTACACGTTAAATCTATGCGTGTTCGCTAAAGAATTTCATTCTAATGCGTTTTATAAAAAGTATGTGTTGTTTTTGTTGTTTTGGGGGAGGTACGAGTTTTCAAGTGTTAACTATTCTGTGTCTAAAATAGTTACAATCGTATAACGGTAATACCGTTATACGATTGTAACTATTTTAGATTTTACATGAATTTAAAAGAAAACAAATTTAAGCAAAAATTACTTTTATTTCAAAATTTTGTAAAACAAAATTTCTTATTTGTATCATTCGAACTACTTTTCGCATATTGGTTGTTATTTTCAAAACGTTTCAGCCGATGTAAACTTCCATCAGGTGTATCTTTTCGAACTTGGGAATGCTTTTGATGAATTCAGGAACCGTTTATTTGATCTATGGGGGTGGATTGTTCTCGTCCCGTACCAGTGTTATATATTGTTAAATATTGTTTTATGTTATTCTTAGTATCGCATATAGTGAGGATTGAACTTTCAACCTCCAGCAGACTGTGATGCTATGGACTGTCTTCTCCTACAGTCAATACCCTAGAGAATGGTAGGGAAATGATTCACAAAAAAGAAATAGTGATGAGGAAACAAGATACGTTGGTAACAATGGAGAGGCAACGAATCTATTGAACTCCCTAGATAACGTCTGGCAGTGTGTTTGTTGGTTTCTGGGTGGTCAGCTGAGAGTCTCTTAGAAAACGGGCGGGTGTAGTCTGTTCGACTGATCAGCTGTGGGTGACTTAGAGAAACACAAGACATCTAGGATTTCCAGTCGAAGGTAGATATATTGAGGAGATTGGGGTAGACCCAGGGAGTGAAGTCAGTCAGAGTTCGATAGAGATTAGATCGGGGTAGACCAGCATATCGGGTCGAACGGACGATAAAAGGAGCTGATGCGTAGATACTTCGAGTAAACAATGACTTGCCACGACAGGAAAATGATCTCAGTCAAGTCTCGGTTGAGATGCTGAATTTGAAAGACTACAACGGAATTGAACTCAAAGATGAGCGCTAGCGGCGGAGGCCCAACGACACACACGCACACACACGTCTTGCTACAAACAAGTCAAAACTCCATGTATATCTCAGTTTTAGTTTATATATATATATATATATATATATATATATATATATATATATATATATATATATATATATATATATATGAGTCTTTTTTTTACCTTGCTGTGAATACAACTTGTAATCCAGTGTACGCAGCTTTGTCGATCGCCAAGACGATAGACGATACGGTCAGAACAAGAAGATGAAAACGAAGAGAAAACCACGGCACAAACGATGGAGTTAAACGTGCGTCGGGGAGCAGTATAGTTTTAGATTTGAAGCAGTAGTAGTAGCGAATGCTGTTTTAAACTATCGACTCTCGCTTGGGAAATACCTCAATCAGTAGTTTCTTTCGACTAAACACAGGCTAAAATATTAATCTCCGAATTCCGCGCACAATATAAAAACCCTAATACCAGCATTTTCTTCTTTTTTTTCTCTTTTCCAGTTACTTATCATACACGATGCACGTGAGAACGTCCCTAAAAATAGACTCAGCCCTTGGTCCGAGGGCGAGCGGCACACATGACAAGAGATATACATGAACTAATGTACGCACAGCGACAGCATATACACACTGATCACCAAACTCACCTGCACACACGTTCACGAACACGCTCATTGACAAAGCAGAAGTAAGCGAATATACGCACACTGTCTACAATGTCTACTGAACTTACCCACTGAGACACACACCACACATACGGCGACAGGCAATATAAACATATCTCTTCAACTTCTTACTGACTAAACATCCCTTTCTTAACTCCAAATGTTCTTTGACACTCTGAATTCTTATTAACTACTAACTCTTACCTTTGGTTGTCCAAACAAGTTGTCAATAAAAATAAATTGTATGGAGAGACTTTCTCATTTTTTTTTGTGATACTGCCTTTTCCTCCAAAACAGTCACTTTGAACTGATCGTTACTCAACGCTTTATCCATGGCGCCACAGGCCCATGTGGAAAGTTCTACTATTAATTTTGAGATATTTAAACCTACTACAAATATATTTTTTTATTTACACCGTAGACCTACCGACGTTAGTAATTAGTCAATTTATATACGCAACAAAATCGTGGTTCAGATTAAAGTGGACGGCTAATTAACATATTTTAACTCATTTTTAAATATTTAAAACTGATAATAAGACACTCGTGGAATCGAACCGAGCAGTCAGTGGACCAGTTGTATAGCCACATTGATGAGTCTTCAAAAGGCTACACAAGCTTGTCTGTGGATATTAACAATATTTTATTATTAAATTTATTATTACAACCTCCCTTAAAGGGGAAGAGAAAACTTTGGAAAAAATATCTGTCTAGTTTAATCAGTAATGCAATGGTTCCATCCCTTGGTTGAACCCTCTTAGAGACAATTGAATAGTACTGATTGAAAGCAGTATTTACACTTCTCACTCGCACAGCTGATCGGTTGGCCGCACGGTTATAGATTTCGAGTTACAAGACTTAAGGTGTGAGGTTGAACCGTGCGGTCGGCGGATCAATTGTATAGCCACACTGATGAGCATTCAAAAGGCGAAACAAGTTTATCTGTGGATATAAACAATAACTAATTAAATTTATAAATAAATAAATGTATATATAAATAAATGTATATGTATATATATACATATATATATATATAGTATGATGTAAGTGAAGAAATAATTGCAGAGTGCTCAACTAGATTAATAAGAGCATAATATATTTATTCATCATATAAAAGTATGCGCTGATTGGTCATCTGTAACGGCGGTTTTGGGGCAATAGTGACGGTGTGATATTTAAACCCATGAGTTTGATTTACTTATTGCTCTAGAAATCGCCGGTATGGGTGGCTAATCAGCATATAATTGAATAATAGTATAAATAAATAGATTATGCTCTTACTAATGAAGTTAAGTACTTTATTATTATTTCTACATGTACATTATATATATATATATATATATATATATATATATATATATATATATTAATTGAATGACATAATCAAATGAGAAATTAATCAGATTTTATTTAAGTTCAAAAACAAGAAGTGATATTACGTTTTGAACTTTAATAAAATCTGATTAATTTCTCATTTTATTATGTCATTCAATTAATATTATTGTTCTATACACTATATATATATATATATATATATATATATATATATATATATATATATATATATAAAGTCTATTAGCCATTTATACACGAAAAGAAAACACAATATGTACGTGTTCGACATTAAAAATACAATGCAAGCGACCCCCCCCCCAAAAAAAAAAAGAAAAAGAAAATAAACGCCATCTAAAGAAATCTGAGAAACCCCATTCCCTACTAGACACCACCCTCGAGTGTCTTCAGTCTCTCTGTACAAAACAACCTGACATGAGGATACTTTACCCTACAAGTAAACCCTGACTAAATATTAAAAATAAAATAGTATTCGAAGTCCAAATAAAATCCCCTCGGCACGGCTATATGCAGACTAATACGAGGAATGGTGCACTTTCTCGTAGTGATGTTACCTCAGATAACAACACTTAGCTGGATACTCCACTAGGCTAGATGAATCATTGTCCTGGAATCTGGCAATCCCAAGAGACCAAACGAAAGATATACTATAACATAGTTAACTGGTCAATTGGGGAGAGGAAAATTAATGTTTTTCATATCTTTACTAACTCAACGTTTGAGAGGTAAAGAAGAACCTTAGTGTAACACTTGAATGTCTATGTATCTCATATAGAGATCAAGTATCAGCCCCAGGAAGGAGCCCCTTGATTTCTGAGATTTTACACTGAAGTAAAATGAAAATAAAAAAAAGACCATTCAATAAAACAACTCTCATTTTATTGGAAGATTTCAACTGGCAAAATAAAATATGGATAAGCAAAGAGGCATACAGCAAAGGTCAGGTTATAGAAAGCAACTACAGACAAAAACAACCTTTGCTGCAACAATAATAAAACAAATACATACTTGCATCTGGCAACACCGATAGATCTGACTATGTGATCTTTTTTTTATGGAAATCGCTCCAGACAAGGTATGAAGCCACTTGATGCAATGGGGCTAACAAGAACGAAATATGATTATCGCAAAGACAGGAGATGCCAACACTTAACAGGATACTCAACCAGACTTGATGAATTATTGTCCTTGAAACGGGCAAAATTCAGAAAAGACCACAATAAAGATTAAGTATAACATAATTAAGTGTCCAATTCAGGGGAGAGGACAAATCTGTGTTCTTCACTCCTTTACTAACTCAATGTTTGAGAAGTAGAGAAGAATCTTGATTGGTTGTTTGGTTTGGTTGTTTTGTTTTATGACATATCAACCATTTTCGGGTTATTTAATGCAAACTCTGGTCATTTTGGTGAAAGTTTCTATGCTTCAAGTTCTTTATATGTTCAAGTATTCATTTATGGTCTTTTGTTTGGTTGTTTTGTTTTACGGCATATCAACCCTTTTCGTTGAATTTGGTCTTTTTGGTGAAAGTCTTTATACTTCAAGTTTTTTATATGTTCAAATAGTTGTTCATGGTGTTTGGTTGAGTGAAAGGATGGGAAGGGATGGGGAGGGGAGAATGTGAAAGAAAGGAAATTGTTGTTTTTTGTTTTGGAGTTTGCAGAACATGATTGACTTTTGCAAACAAAAATAAAAAACAATAAGACATCTGTTTGATGCATTTTAAGTCAGGAAGTCAATAATTTAAGTAGGTTCTATTTGACCCATAGATGGGGCCTTTACAGGTACTACCACTCCTGGCCAGAGTGGACCTGGGAGCAATAGCAACTAAGGGGCAACTCCACATTCCCCAGAGCACCCAAATGGAGGCCTCACCACTAGATGTCTTTTAAGGTAATACCCAGGACCGAAGAATCTTGATTGAACATTCGATCTATGTATCTCATATAGAAATCACGTGGTTAGCCCTAGGAAGGGGTCCCTTGATTTCTGAGAACTTACTGAAGTAAAATGAAAACGAGAAACAGCCACCATTGCAAACAATACAGAATCATTCCCATTTTGTGCATGCTTAGTGACAGCGGTACTATCTTTACACTAATATACGCCCCCCAAAAGGTTTAACTCCTTGTGATACTAACTATAGCCGCATATGCAGACTTTGAATTTGAATAAGCCAACTTTCACCGCTTGAAAATTCACAAATTACAAAATCGGACCCATCTATATCAGTCATAAAACATAAGCAGTGAATCTAATCCTAAAACGTGAAATAGAAAAAGGTCATCACCTTTTTAGCAAGTAAGTGTTTCAGAGATTTAAAAACAGATTTACTAAATGCATAGCCCACCCGTGTGTGGGTTTGTGTGCTAGTCATAAAATTAATAATCCAACGTAATGAAAAATGAAAAAAGAAAAACCGAAAATTGTTTTTGTGTAGGTTCGACGTTTCGTCTTTATTGTTCAAAGATATTTCCAAGATGATTGATTTGAAAAAACGAAAACACTACTAGTTTTTTTCTTCAAGTCATTCATCCTGAGAAAGTATTTCAACAATATGTTAATTGACGTTTCGTCTTTATTGTTCAAAGACTTTCTAAGTCGATTACCATATAAATAATTGTTTTTCCTTTTTTCTTTCATCATATATATATATATATATATATATATATATTATATGAATATTTATTATTTTTATCTACAGACACATGTAGGCAATGTTAATTCATGACAGTTGAAGGATCCGAAATCAGTCGCATATTCACTTTTGTTTCTGCAGCCTGGTATTTAACCCCTATGCCACCATCAATAAACGTCTCTCTCTCTCTCTCTTTATATATATATATATATATATATATATATATATATATATATATATATATATATATATATATATATAATTCAATGTTTTTTGTGTGTCGTAGAAATGGACATGTGAACACTTTAAAGGCTCGAGTACATTTCAATAAAGGTTAAACTGTTTACAGAATCTAAAGACACAATTGAAATTTTTCTTTCAGTTCCACCTGGAATAACATGGCCAATTATCGGTTTGGTCCATAAAAAAAGTAAAATCCACGATATATCATAAAATGAAATGCCGTAGAGACAAGATGTATGAAAAAGATAAAAGGAGAAACAAATAAAACACAGGAAGAAATGACAGAAAAACGGGAGATTTACCGGTTTAGTTCGTTTCTGAATACGTTCGTTGATCCGAAAGAAACCGGTAAGTCTCACGTTTTTCTGATGACTTATTCCTATGTTTAATTTGTTTTCCTTTCTCTTTCACACACACACACACACACACACACACACACACACACATATATATATATATATATACGACTCCACAATCACTCCGTTTCGGGGGGCTCGTTGTTAGAACGTGACGCAATGCCGTCAATTTTACGAAGGAAAAACAATTGGTCGAGTGCCAAAAACTGAAGAAGCTTCTACTGTCGGTGAACTAACTTCTGAATCTGTATGAGAAGAATATTTTTATCTTATTTGTTAATCCGTGCATTTTGAGCGACATTCCCTGGTTCAATTGCGAACCTGTTCAAAACTATTTTATTATGTCGCCACAGGACTTCTTTGAAATAACTTAAAAAGGAAGAACGATAATTCCATTCAGTAGCTTCTCGTCACCACAGAAAAGAAGTACGAGGTCGCTTTAGGAAAAGAACCTTGCTGCACAAATACGCCTTCTGCTTGGACCGAAGGGGACAGGGGATAGTCACAAAATCGTAATGTAATCTATGGAAAGTAACAGAGAAAACCTTTATATATTAATAAATTAGTATATTTCAACAAAACACCCACACACACACATACACACACACACACACACACACACACACATATATATATATATATATATATAAAATAATAAATAAATAAATATATATATTTATTTATTATTTTATATATATGTATATATGAGTGTGTGTGTGTTTCTAATAAAAATACATATATAAATGCTTAAACTATTTGTGGTTTTATTATTAATTTTTTTCTGATGTTTTTGGAGAGAATTTTGGCCCTTCCTTTTGACGAGTCCCACTCATGGAAACATGTGTGCATGTGGTAATTAAAAAAAAGAAAAACCAAACAAATATCATTGATGTATTCATCAAAGTTTCGTCTATATTATAAGACTTTCTCAGGTACTTTTGTCTGAATAAAACATAACACAAGTACAAAATGTTTTGGCAGCTGGCACAGAACCTGATATGAGATACAAATAGATGGTGGCAGTGGTAAGTAGCGGTTGGAGTATAAAATCATTAGGAAGTGGGAAAGGGGTTACAATATATATATATATATATATATATATATATATATATATATATATAAATATATATACTGAATCAATGGAATTACTTATGAAGCATTTTCTAGTGAGAAATAATATATATGGAAAAATGTAATACCAGTTAAAGAGATGCAAAATATTTTCAATAAATGAAACTTTTTTTTTATATAATAATCAAATATAT
>OY744543.1:35761053-35763553 GCA_963556195.1 Sepiola atlantica
ACCGCTCACATTCTCTGTTCACAATGTCTGCATAAATTGAGAAATCGGTCGAATCAGACTTCGTTATGTTAAGACGACTGAAACGCATATTAAATAACGTCCTCTGCTCACCGAATATCTGCTTCAAAGTCTGCACCGTTTCGTGGATGTTGTAGTCACGTAGGTGTTTAGATAGTATACAGTTTGAGTACCGATCGTGTTCTGACGATCCCAGCTTCCGTAGTAAAAGTCTGACTTCCTAGTCGTCAGCCTGTTTCGTGAATTCCACGCGAAAACTCCTCAAAGCGCGAAAACGTCGATTTAGCCATTGGGCCACATTGGCAATCATGATTCATTGTGGAACCGATTCTGCAGATGTGGTCAGTTTTATTTCCGAAGGTGATCGTTAAGGTGTTGAGAATTTCTTTTCAAATAATTCCATTAAACGTAATTATTTTTGCAGTAATTGCTGCATGATACAATCCATTTTTGAAAAAAAGATAGTGTCCGCCCACGTGGTTCGAAAAAGATTCTCGTCGCCAGTTGTTATATCTGATAATAAACGTTGTTATTGGTTTAATAAGAAATCAAAATGATCAAACGACGAAGTATAACCGTTAACAGATTTATTCAACATTTTACAGATTTTAATGGTAACGTAGGAGCCGCTGGATGCGTTATGATTAAAGTCTGTGATGCGAGGCACTATTGTTTATATGACAAAATGTCATGATCGACGTTGTTTTCTCTTAGGGCAGATAACTCTTCCTTCTTTGTTGCAAGGGAAATAACTCAGTATTATTATTTTTATTTTAGCCTGTGTCTAATACTTTTGTTTATATATTGTATCTGAGACAAAACGGCTCTCAAAAAATTTAAAAAATGTTTTAACATATAAAGGTCGTCGGACTTATAAATATATATATGCGTGTGTGTGCGTTATCTACAATTAAGTTCGTTGTATGACAGCTCTTCAATGTGGCCATACAAACATGTAATCCAAGCTATATATATATATATATATATATATATATATATATATATATATATATATATATACATATATTTATTTATATATATATATATATATATATATATATATATATATATATATATATATATATATATATATATATATATATGAGTATTTTTATTTACACAGACATGTACAAAATCTGTGACAAACGTGTAAATAAAAATAATCATATATAAAAGCTCTATTTGATATTGAGCACTTTTTATAAACCCGGTTTAAATTCTTTGGATTACTACCCTGTGGATATTTTACCTGGATTATCATATATATATATATATATATATATATATATATATATATATATATATATATATATATATATATATATATATATATATATATATATATATATGGGGGTGTAAGGATGCGAAACTGAATGTATGAGTAAAATAAAATGGAACAAGGGATAAACGAACACAAATATAAGGCACAATTACAAAAAACAGGTCATGTGGAAGAGCTTGATATTTCGCTCCTTTGAAGCTTCTTCAAGATTGGAGACATGGCTCAGGAATGGAATGCATTCATACATGTGAAGAGAGAGTAGAAACATGAGGACGGTGTTCTTGGGGAAGGCGCAGGCGTGTGAAAGGAGAAATGTGGGTTTCAGGTGGAACGTGGGTAAGTTCTTTTCTCAGAGGCATTGACAACATTCCATTTGACTTACCACATTCTATTTGACTTACTACATGCAATTTGACTTACCATATTCCATTTCACTTACCATATTCATTTGACTTACCATATTCCATTTGACTTATGACATTCCATTTGATTTACCATATTCCATTTGACTTACCACATTCCATTTGATTTACCATATTCAATTTGACTTACTACATTCCATTTGACTTACTCCATTCCATTTGACTTACTACATTGTATTTGATTTACCATATTCCATTTGACTTACCACATTCCATTTGACTTACCATATTCCATTTGACTTACCATATTCCATTTGACTTACCACATTCCATTTGACTTACCATATTCCATTTGACTTACCATATTCCATTTGACTTATCACATTCCATTTGACTTACCATATTCCATTTGACTTACGACATTCCGTTTGACTTACCATATTCCATTTGATTTACCACATTCCATTTGACTTACCACATTCTATTTGACTTACCATATTCCATTTGATTTACCACATTCCATTTGACTTACCATATTCCATTTGACTTACCACATTCCATTTGACTTACCATATTCCATTTGATTTACCACATTCCATTTGACTTACCACATTCTATTTGACTTACTACATTCCATTTGACCTTCTCTGTATTAATGCCTGTGCTTCCCCAAGATTTTTCTCGAAAACTTGATCGTGCTAATGTTTCTACTCTCTCTCTCTCCACATTAATAATGCATCTGGTTTCTGGTCCATCTTCTGTCAAACTCGGAAGTCTGTACGGAATTTAGAATGGAACCCTTTATATAGTGTCCGCGTAGCATAACGGATAAAGTGCT
>OY744543.1:35768553-35836053 GCA_963556195.1 Sepiola atlantica
ATCTAAATCACAGTCGTAATTCATTCAAACCAAACTTAGTCACATAATACGTATTGATTAAAAACAATGTGATTCGTATGAAGCCACATTTTCCGACTACGTCTGTTTGGTTCTGTTTTATTTGAATTACTTTCCCAGCTTCTATTTTTTACAATCTACTCACAAGAGGGACCACGTGAAGGTTAGCAATGCCCCTAATGTAGAGATAACACCACTGACTGGTGTTATGTCTCTAACAGAACTCAAACTCAGGTATCCGCATCACCACGACCACCTCAGCTACCTATTTTTTTTATATAAAAAGAAACGTGATACAGAATCATTTTAGTGGACGTCACACAGTACCTTGCGGCCCTCATGGACAATTCTACAAATAACTACAGTCACTTCTTTATCGTTCCACGTGAATGAAGACCGTTTAGGAACGGGTACCAATAACAACAGGGATTAATACGAATTAGGCTTTATCTGCCTCCCCACAAGGGTAAGGTATGATACGAGGTTGTTTTTATTGAAGGGGAGGCGCCTCATCGGCACTCAAGGACAGATTCTAAAATAATCACAGTCACTTTGGTAGCACTCCGCCCTACAAGCGTGGGTGCCTGAGCAATGAATCTGCCTCTTTCCTGTCTGTGCCATGGAGGGTGAGGTACTACACGGTGTAATATACGGATCAACGAACGTATTCAGAAACGAACTAAACCAGTAAATCTCCCGTTTTTCTGTCATTTCCTGTGTTTTATTTGTTTCTCCTTTTGTCTTTTTCATACATCTTGTCTCTACGGTATTTCATTTTATGATATATCGTGGATTTTACTTTTTTTATGGACCAAACCGATAATTGGCCATGTTACTCCAGGTGGAACTGAAAGAAAATTTTTAATTGTGTCTTTAGATTCTGTAAACAGTTTAACCTTTATTGAAATGTACTCGAGTGTTCTAAATGTTAACATGTCCATTTCTACGACACACAAAAAACATTGAATTATATATATATATATATATATATATATATATATATATATATATATATATATATATTATATTTAAAAAAAAAACATAACAATGGCCGTGTAAAATAAATAAAATTTATTTTAATCTTACCTTTCGAGAATATACTTCCCATTTTCAAAGAGTGTTTTTCTTTTCTTCTTTTTTTTTTCTTCTTGATCGTCCGATGGAAATGGACTTTTTGGTTAGAAAATCACGTTATGTCTGCAAGCGAGGATACGCCGGTTTGGATAAGAAAGGGTGTTTAGACATATTTTTTAAACCATTGTTTCATAATAGTATTATATATTTTTTTTTTTTAAAAACATAGAGAGAGAGAGAGAGAAAGAGAGAGAGAGAAAGAAAGTGTTGTATGGAAGGTTGCAGAGGACAAAGGGTGTTCAACCGTGTCACAGACTTTAGTCTGATTGGACTTTGGTCTGATTGGACGTATCGTTTTGCGGCAAAACACTTGAGTGTGTAGAACTTATATTTCTTTCTTTGCATTTTCCGAGAAAGAATGGAGAAAATGTAATTTTGTTAAGTGACTATTTTCAGTTTTGTTATTAGTTATCTGCTAATTAAAACTTGGGTCTTGCACTAAAATGACTTCACTGCATTCAGAAAAACGCAAAGTAGAATCAGCTAGCACACACACACACACACACATATATATATATATATATATATATATATATATATATATATATATATATATATATATATATATATTCTAGAGATGAAAGATAAGAATAAAAAATTGTAAAGATACAATATTTATTAGAACATCAAAAGTGTTGATTAAGGATATGAAGCTCCTTGCTCTGAACTTTTGATGTTCTAATAAATATTGTATGTTTACAATTTTTTATTCTCATTTTTCATCTCTAGAATTGATTGCTCTATTCAATATATTGAGCTTTAGATTATCACGATAATTCAATTATCTTTGATTTAATTCAACATTTAAATATTACACATATATACTAGCTGCTTCTACTCGGCGTTGTTCGAATTATATATATGAAGAGTTCGAACGCAAAACGCGATAAATCCAATTCGTTTAAATTGAAACCTTTAACAATAAAAACACGAATATATTAAATGTAGACTTCGAATTAAAGCTGATTTTAATTGAAATCGAAAAGAAATAATTTCTGTATCATATTATGTAACACATAGTGTTGAGGTGTTGTCGAGTGTTAAAATTCAACACTTTTTGTAGGGACAGTTTAATGATTTTGAAAATGGCGTTTATCGCGTTTTACACTCGAACATATATATATATATATATATATATATATATATATATATTTATATATATATATTTATATATATATATATATATATATATATATATATATATATATATAAAGTAATCCAACAAAAGATATAAGCGTCAACTAATATCTTATAATTAGCGAAACATCCGGATAAAAACTGAAGCTCAATATACTGGATAGAGCATTAATATTATAATATAAAATGAAGTAATAAAATAAGGTGTCAATCAAATTTTATTAGAATTCAAAGTTCAAGCAAAGTATTCTTAAGTCCTTAGCTCATGAGTTTTCAAGGAATTATCTTTGAAAACTCATGAGCTAAGGACTTAAGAATACTTTGCTTGAACTTTGAATTCTAATAAAATTTGATTGACACCTTATTTTATTACTTCATTTTATATTATAATATATATATATATATATATATATATATATATATATATATATATATATATATATATATATATATATATATATATATAATGCTTGTTTATATTCCAATGACCAAAATATCCAGTCTTAAATCAAATAATTCATTTTTTAGTTTTAAGTTTTAGTTTTTTCATCGCAGAATTGCTTGTGGTCTGACAATTTTTTTTAATGAGTGAAATGCAGCCACAAACAACATACAGTCGGTATTCCTCAGAAACCTGGATGAAAGGGATATATAAAATGTCACATCAAATGTAGAGTTCGTGGAGAAAAAATACAAAACAAAAAAAAATAATAGTCGAACTACAGGAAGCAGATAACACTCACACTTGCTCCACCCGCCAATAGGATGACCGGATTTCGATCAGACCACCATTTTGAATGCTTCTCACAGATCTAACTTTTAAGTAGTTCTAAAAAACACTAACTTATCATGGAAGAAAAAACAATTATGGAAACTTATTATGGAAGACTACCCTATATATATATATATATATATATATATATATATATATATATATATATATATATATATATGTGTGTGTGTGTGTGTGTGTGTGTGTGTGTGTGTGTGTGTGTGTGTATAAAGAATGGAAATAGTGTTCCGACGTATTGGAAATTGAAAAAAGGAAAACCATAAAAATATTATTTATGTATTCATTTGTACTTGTGTATTATTTTCTTTTTTACAAGTGCATCTTCAAATTTTAAAAGACGTTTCTTCAAATAAAAATAAAAATGATACTTCAAAGTAAAATCTGAAACTTCATATTAAAAACCGCCAATACAAATTTTAAAAAGCGCCAATACAAATTTTAAAAAGCGCCAATACAAATTTTAAAAAGCGCAAATACAAATGTTAAAAAGCGCCAATGCAAATTTTAAAAAGCGCCAATGCAAATTTTAAAAACCGCCAATGCAAATTTTAAAAAGCGCCAATGCAAATTTTAAAAAGCGCCAATGCAAATTTAAAAAAACGTCAATACTAATTTTAAAAACTGCCAATGCAAATTTTAAAAAGCGCCAATGCAAATTTTAAAAAGCGCCAATGCAAATTTTAAAAAGCGCCAATACAAATTTTAAAAAGCGTCAATACAAATTTTAAAAAGCGCCAATGCAAATTTTAAAAAGCGCCAATACAAATTTTAAAAAACGTCAATACAAATTTTAAAAACTGCCAATGCAAATTTTAAAAAGCGCCAATACAAATGTTAAAAAGCGCCAATACAAATTTTAAAAAGCGCCAATGCAAATTTTAAAAAGCGCCAATGCAAATTTTAAAAAGCGCCAATACAAATTTTTAAAAGCGCCAATACAAATTTAAAAAAGCGCCAATACAAATTTTTAAAAGCGCCAATACAAATTTTAAAAAGCGCCAATGCAAATTTTAAAAAGCGCCAATGCAAATTTTAAAAAGCGCCAATGCAAATTTTAAAAAGTGGCAATACAAATATTAAAAAGCGCCAATGCAAATTTTAAAAAGCGCCAATGCAAATTTTAAAAAGCGCCAATGCAAATTTTAAAAAGCGCCAATACAAATTTTAAAAAGCGCCAATGCAAATTTTAAAAAGCGCCAATACAAATTTTTAAAAGCGCCAATACAAATTTAAAAAAGCGCCAATGCAAATTTTAAAAAGCGCCAATGCAAATTTTAAAAAGCGCCAATGCAAATTTAAAAAAGTGGCAATACAAATATTAAAAAGCGCCAATGCAAATTTTAAAAAGCGCCAATGCAAATTTTAAAAAGCGCCAATGCAAATTTTAAAAAGCGCCAATACAAATTTTAAAAGTGATACTTTAAAATCCTAAAAAGCGCAACTTAAAATGTAATAATCGCAACTTAAAATAAATAAAGACAAACATAAATTTAAGAAAAAAAGTACTTCAACGTTTATAAAAGCGCAACTTCGAATGTGAAAGTATCATAATTTCAACTTAAAAACGTACCAGAATTTTACTTTGAAAAATACCAGAATTTACCATCATGAAATTAGGCAGTGGACAAAAGTAATCTACCGGTAGTTAAAGTATCTACTGGTAGTAGAGGTAATCTACCGGTAGTTAAAGTATCTACTGGTAGTATCTATAATCTACCGGTAGTTAAAGTATCTACCAACAGTTAAAGTAATTTACTGGTAGTTAAAGTAATCCACCGGTAGTATTTTGAAGTTGTCCAACAGGAAGTCAAGTCGAAGGTTGGTTTAACAAGTGTATTAACAAAGTAACTTGGCTAGACAGTTACAAGACTGTGCTTTGTCTTCTCTGTGTCTCTGGTGACTCGCACTATTTATAGTGACAACCGGTGTTGTTTCTCCTGTGTAAGAACGGCCGGTGTAACGGGTAGTTAAAGTAATCTGCTGGTAGTTAACGTAATTTACACGTAGTTAAACTTACCGGTATTTAAAGTAATCTACCAGTAGTTAAAGTATCTACTGGTAGTATAGGTAATCTACCGGAAGTTAAAGTATCTACTAGTAGTATAGGAAATCTACCAGTAGTTAAAGTATCTACCGATAGTATAGGTAATCTACCGGTAGTTAAAATATCTACTTGTAGTATTGGTAATCTACCAGTAGTTAAAGTATATACTGGTAGTATTGGTAATCTACCAGTAGTTAAAGTATCTACCGGTAGTATAGGCAATCTACCGGTAGTTAAATATCTACTGGTAGTATAGGTAATCTACCAGTAGTAAAAGTATCTACTGGTAGTATAGGGCATCTATTGGTAGTTAAAGTATCTACTGCTAGCATAGGAAATCTACCGGTAGTTAAAGTATCTACTGGTAGTATAAGTAATCTACCGGTTGTTAAAGTACTTACCAATAGTTAAAGTAACTTACCAATAGTTAAAGTAACCTACTGGTAGTTAAAGTAATCCACCGGTAGTTAAAGTAATCTACTGGTAGTTAACGTAATCTACACGTAGTTAAACTTACCTAAACAAATGAATTTTTGGCTAAGATCAAAGTGTAGTATCTGTTCCGATTGATACTGCACCCTATAGACCGGTATTGTCTTGGCCTTCGGGTCTTGATTTACGCCGGTCTATGGGATTGTCCTGTGCAGTTCTAGGAGGTCCACCCTCCCAGGCTTTGCTTCCCCTCTTTAGGAAGGAGTAAGTTAATTGCTTACTGCTTGAGGCGCCCCTACCGGGGAATGCCGACGGGGCTGCCCAGGCAATTTTTGATGGTCAGAGTGCTCACCTCTCGAGCGCTGGCTTTTCAACCCCCACTTTCCGACCCGACCTTGGGTCACATCTTACTTGTGGGAGTAGGATAAAACTGGCCTTGTGCCTAACTCCTGGAGCGGAGTAAATCAATACCTAAACAAATGAATAGTCGTTTTGAGTGATCATCTGCTATTGACACGTTTTTTACCTTCAATAACATTTCCTAGGGGTAGCTCACAGATTTGTAATCAACTTGTTCATTATTATCATACTAAACAATGCAATTCCGCATATAAGTGACTAGCTGTACCATTAAAATTAATGTTAGTGACTTAAATTGCGTAATCAAATTATTTTGTAAAATAGGATTTCTTTTTAAGTTCTTTCAATACTTGACGATAATTGATTACTAGTGAAATAAAATAATAATGTGTTATTAACGTGGAGGCGAGAAACACAAACAGACACGCCTGATGTTGCATAATTTAATTAATATATATTTGTTTTTGAAGAACTCAAAGAAGATAACTTAGTATTATTGCACACGATAACTTTCCTTTAATCTGTTTCAGTTGATAAAGGAAAATGTATCCACGCTAATAGTTTACTTAGCCGGAATAAGTATTTTCAGAAAAAAAAACTCAAGAAAAATAAAATATATTCGTATCAATAAAATAGTGAAAGGAAAAAACAAAAAGGCTAGCTCGAATCAAGTATCGATATGTCAGAATTATGTGCATTGGGTCTGACTTTGAAAATCCGTCAAGATAACTTTATATGTTAGATTGGCGATTAATATAAAGGATCATGAAAAAAAATGAAACGTGAAAATTCTAGAAAAGTGAAATTAGGCTCTTATTAATTTCTTATTCAGCTTTTTAAATTCGAAATTCAACATTTTTGTTTGTTTATTTGTTTGTTTGTTTGTTTGTTTGTTTTAATTTGAGGTTCTTCAATAAACCGTATATCTCGGTTTAGGTTAACAGCAAATCTTAAAATTACGAAAGTAACAAACCAAAATAACATAAAAGTTTACAATCAGAACAAAAATGAATATATATATATATTATGATAATATTTTAATTAATAGTAGTTTGATTAAAACATTACAGCAATTGTATAAATCGTGCAGCACGTGTTGAACCCTATGCAGCCGAATCGATATTTAAGAAATCATTTTGAATTATATTTCGACCGAATAGCTTTACTGGACGAAAGGAATTTCAACATAGGGTGGCTTAAATTATCGCGAAATATGATTTATTTTTCTTCTCCTGTGAAAAGGGGGTTTAATCTTTTTTAAGACATTCATTACTCGGTGCCGATAGTCGAGATGATTCCGTGTCTAAGAATTCGCCTTTGTCTTAAGACAAGCACATTTATCTTCAAGATATACCAACTGCCTAAATGCTGCTGTGCAGATTCGGTACTTCTACAAATACCCGTCTAAAAAAAGGAATAAATTTTATAGTAAAATAGTATAGTACCCATCCCAGGATGAGTAATAATTATTCCCCGAATAGAACAGTTTTAAACCATTATTATTTCCCCTTAAAAATATTAAAATCTGGATATAATCAAAGGAGGCGCGATAGCGCTCTATCCCTTAATAGACTTCAAATACGGCCTATGCTAGAAATCTCATTTCTTTGATCAATCATAACTCAAAAACCAATAAACCAAATTAGTTAAAACTTTGCACAAAATTTTTATTTGATAGGTTCTATAAGTGTGTAGAATTTCAGCATCATTAGTCAAGGCAACCCAGAGATCCAGAAAAGTCAGGCATGATGTTGTGTTATCCGTGTGTACGTACGTACGTATGTGCCACCCTGTGTCTCATCAACTATTTGATGGATGCAGCTGATTTTTGGCAGAGATAGAGATTCTAGGGTCTATTTGATGGCATTTTAATTTCAGTTTACCATATACCTTAGTTTTCCAGAAAATTCCAAAAAACCTTAGCAATGACCATTGTAGTGATGCATAGCCTTTACAAAAGTAGTGGCATTCCATGATAAATGCCAGTATACTGAAATTGTATGCCCTTAATAGGGTTAAGATGAAAATTCATATACACTAAATGTACAAAAGCAAGGAAATTCCCAAATTTTTACATTTTTATTGTCATTAAGGGTATGCGAGCACAACAGGGCTATGTATTTTACTGGTAGGAATTTTTCTTCAGCGCACCTCACACACTTCATCCACTCATGCATAGAGATTTATACTGTAGTGATGTGATAATGGAATGGTTTGGTTGATATGTTGTCATACCCTTAATTAATGACAATAAAAGTGTAAAAAATTTGGAATTTCCTTGCTTTTGTACATTTAGTGTATATGAATTTTCATCTTAACCCTATTAAGGGCATATGATTTCAGTATACTGGCATTTATCATGGAATGCTACTAAACTTTCTGTTTAGAATGCTTGTTATGATTTTGCTTGTATAATCTGCATAGCCTATTCTACAGCCCGCCAGGTTGATACACGGACCTCGTATTGGATTAAAACAGTTTCGTCTAGATGTGGAACTGTGTTGAATAATCTGCCTTTAAATATTCCCAAACTGCCCTCGTGGTGCGGAGAGCGAGTAAATATGCACATATCTATCGAACAGCTAACCAGCGTTGAAGAAAGGGTAATCAACTGTAAGCGACAATTAGACTTGAACTCTGAATACCCGATTTCATATTCGCGACGGTGTCTATAAGGCCAATGAAACGACCCCCTATTGCATCAAAAAGGCTCATAGAGATATAAGGCGTGGTTGAATATTCTGCCTCTCAACATGCATTGTTTCAAATTGCCCTCGAGTAAATATGCACATACCAAGCGGACAGCTAACCAGCGTTGAAGAAAAGGTAATGGACCGTAAGCGACAACATTGAAGTCAAGAGAAGACATGTTTTAATATGGCCGCCTCTGTCAGTCCCAGAGGGAAGGCGAGACCGCAATAATGAGATACGTTATTAATAGAGTTTTCTTAGTTCGTATGTTTTGTGCTTTTTCTTCTTTTTTTTCTTTTCTTCCTTTTACTCTGTCACCGTTTCTCCGGGTCCCCGTTCTATGTCTTTCGCCATATTCAATAATTACAATCAAAACGAAAAGAAGAAATTGTGTTTTGTTGCGATGGCAACCCTCTCCAGACGACACGTTGTCGCAGGTGAGATGAAGGGTCGGGATGCTTTCCGAGATGGGTTGGTTTCAATTTACTAAAAGTAGATTCGACCGACATAGGAGAGTTGATTTGCATTCGCCAAATATATTTCCAGTCGGCAGACTGACATTCATGCTTTGCTTGTTTTTAGAGCCTAGTAATCAAAATAGACGAGCTCGAAGGCGAATAAATAACAATATATATATATATATATATATATATATATATATATATATATATATATACTAAGTTATGAAAATATATTAATAGCAATTAAACTAAACAGAGGCTTCTGCGTTTCATTCCCATAGGGAATCGTCAGGCTAAAATGCATTTTAGCCTGACGATTCCATACGGGAATGAAACGCGGAAGCCTCTGTTTAGCTTAATTGCCATTAATATATTTTCATAACTTACTATATAGCTCTACTGATGTATCGAGCACTGTTGAAATAATACTGAAAATCGATACATAGAAGATTATATCTCCTTATAACATTTTATGTGGATACATGAAATAATATATATATATATATATATATATATATAGAGAGAGAGAGAGAGAGAGAGAGAGAGAGAGAGAGTTGAGACAAATAAATTTCTAACATTATTTAGTTCAGTTCCAAGAATTCAAGATCAACAATAATTAGGCGTACGATCATTTCTAAGACGATTAGGAATGTTTCTATTTTCTTATTTTTGACTTATCAATTCCGATTTGTCTTTTCTATAGCGCCTTTTACAAAAGGGAGTCAAGCAACTCCATTAATATGTTCTTCTTATTAACTTATATATATCAAATTATTGCAAGTAAAAATAATAAAACATGTCCCTAAATTAATACTTCTAATACAACTACTACAATAACTACTACAACTACTACTACTACTACTACTACTACTACTACTACTAATAATAATAATAATAATAATAATAATAATAATAATAATAATAATAATAATAATAAAAATAACAATAATAAAATAAAATAAAATAAATAAATAAAAATGGTGCCAGCCTAGACTGACACGACAAAAATATTTGCATAGGGTCAAGGAGGATGAGAAGACCGAGGAGGGACAGCACAAACCAGACCACCACCCAAATCCCAGAGAAGACCAATGGTCCTTACCAACTAGAAATCAATTGTTAACGACTGTTGGGATACTGCAAGGTTATTTGCGGTGGCTATCGAAAAGAGATGGAGAATACTGGAAAACTGGGGAGACTTGTTGTCACTCAGACTCCAGGGAATTCCACCGGTTGTTGTCGGTGAGCAATCACTGATGATGGCCTGTGTGAGAACTCCTAGTGAGTACAAATAATAATAATAATAATAATAATAATAATAATAATAATAATAATAATAATAATAATAATAATAATAATAATAATAATGATAATAATGATAATAATGATAATAATAATAATCTATAAATAGCATAATAATAATGATGATTATAATGACAACAAGCCGCGCGTGCGTGGTCCCCCTCTGTATGTGACTCGATGTGGCGAGTGTAAAATGCAATAAATTTGGGCAATTTGGGGCATGTTTGACCCCCCTTCGACACCCTGGGGGCGCGAACCAGAATTTTTCTGAGGTCAAGACTGCTCATTTTAGATCCAGAACAATTGCCTCTACATTTTGGCCAAGTTTCAGAAAAATTGAATGGATGGATCAAACGTTATGAGAGAAACAGGGTCATTTTTTGCTATTTTGGGGGCTTTTTTCCAAGGTCAGCGATACTTATTTTCTATTAGGAACAATTGCCTCCACATTTTGGCCAAGTTTCAGAGAAATTGAATGGATAGATGAAAAGTTATGGGGCAAAAAATGACATTTTTTGCCCCATAACTTTTCATCCATCCATTTCGGGGCCTTTTGACCCCCTGGGGGGCTAACCAGATGTTTTTTTCAAAAATCGGAGAATGTCACTTTCTAACCTGACCAAAGTTACAACTTCATGCAAAATTTCAGAGAAATTCAATGGATGGTTGCGGAGAGAAATCCGGACGGACGGACATGCCTCAAAACATAAGTCACCCGATTTTATAAATCGGGGGACCAAAAACGAACAAATGCGAGAAGCAACGAGGAGTTACGATATTATCGATTTTTGTAAAGAAAGAGAATATAGTCCTAATCCGACTTTATATACATTTTATTAAGTCTTCGAAAAGTTAATATTTCAGAATGAAAAATAGAAATGTAGTCACTTGGATGTGCTCTCGTTCGTTCTTTTCATGTCAAACCGACTTCACGTGCGCGTTCTCAGCTGTTTTTTTTTAATTCTTTCCTTCTCTCCAGCTTTTTTTATTTTTTTCATTTGCATTTGTCACCTGAAGAGTATTCGCCAAAGAATCGAAAACGTTCGTGATACATATGGGACATATATTAATTTATTTTGACTTATACACAAAAAAGATGATTAGAAAAATTTTTAAAGGCATAATCAAGCAGTGAATTCTGTTTTGTTTAAGAATGTTTGCATAAATTAAATAATGCTACCTAAATACACACACACTATATATATATATATATATATATATATATATATATATATATATATATATATATATATATATATGTATATATATATATATATATATATATATATGTATATATATATATATATATATATATATATATATATATATATATATATATATATATATATATATATATATATATATATATATAGTAAGCTATGAAAATATATTTATGGCAATCAAGCTACACAGAGGCTCCCGCGTTTCGTCCCCGGGGGGAATCTTCAGGCTAAAATGCATTTTAGCCTGAAGATTTTCCCCCCATGGATGAAACGCGGGAACCTCTGTGTAGCTTGATTGCCATAAATATATTTTCATAGCTTACTACATAGCTCCACTTAAGTATCGAGCACTGTTTGAAGTAAATACTAAAAATTGATACATAAAAAAATTATATCTCCTTATAAAATTTTATGTGGATACATGAAATACTAATATATATATATATATATATATATATATATATATATATATATTAATTATTTATTACCTACAGACATCGATGTTTCATGATTACGCAATCTTCAGTACAGGAAGTCAAGAGCGTTTTCCCGTTGGCCACAACAAATTAGCTTAGAATTAAGGAGGAATTTAACTTTGTAAATACCAAGTCAGCGGGTATTTTACAACGAGCAGTTTATAGTGACCTAAAACAATAAACTCTGTTGGACTCGCAATGAAGCTAGTAGTACAGATTGTTATTAAACTCACTCAGAGTGCCCGGCCTTAGTAAAGGGGGCTTTTAATAATTTTAAATAAGCTTCTGCGAGAATATCTATTAGCATATATATATATATATATATATATATATATATATATATATATATATATATATATATATATATATATATATATATATATATATACAGGGTGGGCAAAAATAAGGGTCCTATTTTTAAAAATTCATAACTTTTTTATTTATTGATTTTTTTTTTTTTTCTTTTAGAATAAGTAAAGGACCCCTTCCGAAGCAAGCATGAGCCGTATTAGCCCTAAGGAACGTACCCTCATTTAGAAAACATTATTTTTGCTTAAAAAACTCAAAACAGTGTAAAAAAACAATACTTTAGTTTTTGTAAGTTTTAAGAAGTGTTTTTCGGCTAAAATTTGTTTTGTTTATTTCAAAAAATCTCGGAAGGGTCAGTCTACACACACATAAAGTTTGGTGAGTTTAACTTTTATTTTTTGGAAGTTATTTAAATTCAAGTTATTCAAATTTAAAGATAGGACCCTTATTTTGGCCCACCCTGTATATGTAAAGGAGTAAGGCTACCAACATTTGTAAAATGTTTTTTTCACCATTTATTTATTATTTTGTTATTTTATCATTTTATAATTTTATATAACGCGTTTCAAGCGGTGGTCTGCTTTCGATTTGAAAGAGTGTTGTTTCATTTTGAAAATTAAACAACCCTCTTTCAAATCGATACATATATATATATATATATATATATATATATATATATATATACATATATATATATATATATATATATATATATATATATATATATATGTTAATAGATATTCTCGCAGAAGCTGTTTTACTATTTGTCCATTTAATCTGTTTATCATTTTTTGTAACATTTTTAAAGAAAATAAGGTAAATATATTTTTCCCAGAAGTAAGTTGTCTTTAATTTTTATTTCTATTTCATTTGTTGAGCTTTCGACTTCCTTTAGTCATTTTCCGGGTAAAATGTAGATATATGTATATAGAGCAATCAAATGCGGACAATACAATTGAAAGGATCTAATTTTAACGTTGAAAGTAAAAGAAAATTGTAAATTGAAGGAGATCACGTGAAATAATTCAGTTCAAATCACACAGACGAGGTGACATAATTAAATATCACATAGTCTGAAAGTAATAAGTTTCATTATAAACATGTACGCTTGCAAAAACTTGTATTATCACTTATTTCGTTATGGCAAGTTTGTTTTAATGGGATATATATTGCTTCCAATATGTTCAGACTTACGTGTCATCTATCTGACCAAAGTGCTATAAACCAAACTTTGCAAAGGATGGATGCAACGATGGTAATAAGCACAGGATTAGTGAATCTCTCGACAGGGATTTGTTTCTATGGAAATAACTAGACATATCAAAGCCCTTTGATAGGGTCTTGCACAAAGGGTTGCTTCACTATGGAATTTCTGAACATATTTTTTTATCTATCAAATCTTTCTCTGTGATAAGTCTATAAATGTAGGTGATGGGTAAAAGCTTTAAGAACATAGTATAATTTATTTACTCTTCTCCAGGAGTTAGGCACAAGGCCAGTTTTATCTTACTCCCACAAGGTAAGATGTGACCCAAGGTCCGGTCGGGAAAGTGGGACTTGAAAAGCGAGCGCCCGAGAAGATGAGCACTCTGTCCATTAAAAATTGCCTGGGCAGCCCCGTCGGCATTCCCCGTTAGGGGCGCCTCAGGCAGTAAGCAATAAACTTACTCCTCCCCAAAGAGGGGAGGGAAAGCCTGGGAGGGTGGACCTCCTAGAACTGCACAGGACAAACCCACAGACCGGCGGAATCAAGCCTCGAAGGACAAGACGACACCGGTCTATAGGGTGCAGTATCCATCGGAACAGATACTACACTTACTTCCTAGCAACAAGTGCCAGTACGCCGACGTACCGTACGTATTTATTCTCAGCCCAACACTCTTCCTGATTTGCATTAATCGTATTCAAAATCATATTCTGAGATCATTTGTTGGCATCTATGCCAATGATACAACTGTCTATGGCAGCACTTCGAAGAGCATTGGTGATCAAGATCTGTCTCCCGATCTTGAACACATGGTGCCGAGGGGGGAATGGCTTATCACATTTTAGACATGTTAAACCCAGCTACTCTCTTTTCATCGCCAACGCTCCGATACTTGTTTTGCCGCAGTCAAAATTGAAGTCTCTCTCCTTGAAGAAGCCTCTTTTGTTTTGACAAGCTCCTAGGGCTTACTTTCACCTCACATCTAATCTGTTGCTCAAGTTGCTAGAAAGTAGTTTGATCATTCGATTGCTCCAGTGTATATGACTCCTGATGTAATACTCTTCCTATAGAGTCAGATACATCCTAAGATGAAGTACTGTTGTCAAGTCTGGGGTGGTGCCGCTCAGAGTATGTTGCCTTGAGAGAGTTCGAAAGCGACTCCGTAATCTTGTGGAGGATGATCTCTTCTCTACAGCCCCAACCCTTTTCTCACAAAAGAGACGTTGCTAGTCTTTCTCTCATCATCATCATCATCATCATCATCATCATCATCATCATCATCATCATCATCATGGACGACCATGCCTTCATAAGGCGTCGGCGACTATAGTCCTCCACATTGTCCTATTATCCATTGAACGAAATAGTCCAATTGCATTCCGGTTTGTTTACCTACACCTATTGTTCATAAACTTATATCTTGGTCTGCCAACTGGCTTACAACCATGCACTCTACCAGTAAGAACTAAATGTTCGAGTCCTTTGTGTCTATATATTTATGGCCGATAAAAGTCATTTGTCTTTTCATTAAAGTCTGCAGGTTTGTGTCCAGATCGCCTCCACGCCTCCTCATTGGTTACATGCTGCTTCCAGTTGATATTTAGCATCCAACGAATAAACAATGTCTCCACGAAAAAGAGTTTAGTTTCTAATTTAGTACATATAGTCAAAGTCTCGCATCCATAAAGTTGAATAGACAAAACGTACGCTCGTCTTTCTCTACTCTATCGTTATATTTATTATGGGAGGTACACGACTGAGCTCCAATCGCTTGTACTTCCTTGTAAAACTTTCACGACAAAATCTCGTCAAGCTACCACAACTGAAACAACTTTTCTTTTTTCTTCCGAAACGGAATTTCCATGAACAATGTTTCTTTCCAAGAACTTCCTATCTGTGGAATACGTTATCATAAGATTGTTTCACTGCGACCTACAACATGGTCGTCTTCAAATCCAACGTCAACAAAGACTTACCATAAACCGTCATTATAAGTAATCAAAATTTGTTAATTCCATTCATCATTTCAAATCCTCTCATAATATGTTTCATCACTCAACTAAAAATCTTTAACTTTTCAAGTATAATATCTTTATTAATAAAACGAGCAAAGTCTCGTGTGTAGCTTTGTGTTTCTCATTTTACGTAAAAAAACGATTTTTTTAAAACTCCTTTTATAAAAAAATAATTTTAAAACATGGCTAACTTATTATTACGTAAAATTGAACGCTCGAGTTGTATTCGTTTCGGCTGCATTGTTGAATGATATTTCCAAGAAACGGTCCATCATATTTGTATAATGAAACTACCAGAAAAGATCTCGTGTGTCTGTCTTCGTCTAAATACACATTAAACCTTTTCGTCTCTAAACTTTGAAAGACAAGCCTTTCTTTCAGTCACTTATTTACTCATTGCTTACGATCTATCTCTCCCGCTTTTTCTCTCTTTCTCTCTCTTTCTCTCTCTCTCTCTCTCTTTCTCTCTCTCTCTCTCTCTCTTACACTTTGTCTTACACTTAGCTAGTATCTCATCATTTGTCTCATCCACCCCTTTTCTCTCTATCTTTGACTGTCTGTTTCTCTTTCTCTCTCTCTCTCTCTCTCTCTCTCTCTCTCTCTCTCTCTTTCTCGCTCTCTCTCTCTCGCTATCTGTCTATATATCTATCTATCTATCTCTTTCTCTTGCACGGACTCACTCTCTCACTCTCTCTCTCTCCTTTTCTCTCACTCTCTTTCTTTCAATTGGTCAATCATTCTGTCACTCTATAAATCTCCCCCACTCTTTCTCTCTCTCTCTCTCTCTATCTATCTATCTATCTATCTATCTATCTCTATCTCTCTTTCTCTTGCACGGACTCACTCTCTCTCTCTCTTTTTCTCTCACTCTCTTTCTTTCAATCGGTCAGTCATTCTGTCACTCTATACCTCTCCCACTCTTTCTCTTTCTCTCTCTCTCTCTCTCTCTCTCACACACACACACACACACACAT
Source organism: Sepiola atlantica (assembly GCA_963556195.1). Lineage (NCBI taxonomy): Eukaryota > Metazoa > Mollusca > Cephalopoda > Sepiida > Sepiolidae > Sepiola > Sepiola atlantica. The sequence continues at coordinate 35,785,130 of OY744543.1, forward strand.
ATTACTTCGCTATTTCCCCCCCCCCTTTTCCGGAGTAAACCTTTTCTATGCGACCTGTCTTCGAGTAAAAAATAAGGCACTGTTTATTCAACGCCCACATCCGCCCAATATGTAACCTTTTCCCTTTCGGCATTTCCCAATCACCTTTTTGTTCTTTTGCTTATGGCGATCTATTGTCTTCGAAGCAGATTCCGAAGAACATTCGTCTCTCAATAGATTTACTGCTTGGATTTTTGGCTTGGCCTGAGCGGCCATTTTAATGTGTCCGCACTGACGAGCCGATCAATTAAAGCACATACATAGTTATGCTCCCTCTCTCTCTCTCTCTCTCTCTCTCTCTCTCTCTCTCTCTCTCTCTCTATATATATATATATATATATATATATATATATATATATATATATATATATATATATATTTGTATATGTATGTGTTGAAGAAGTGGTTTTTGTGAAAAAGTCTTTATTCTATATGACGTTTCGATATACTAAATATTCTCTTAAAATATACGAAAGCCAAGATAAAAAGATGTTATCACATCGGAGATAACATTACAAACAAATGTACACCCTCCGCCAAAAATGACGGAAAAAATGTATGTTTCATCAGTTTTCGCACTAATACTCATATACAATCATAGAATTGCGTCAATGAATACATGTTTAATATAAAAATTATTGCTATCATTTCTGATGACCTAAAGAAGGAAAAAAAACTAATCGCTAACTTTTTATTTAGGGTGAGGATGTTTTCCCGAATTGATTTCAGGTGCATGGGTGTGTCTGAATACGAAAGAAATACGCCTTGCATTTATTTGTAAAAACAAGTAATGAGATTCCGACAGTGTTCGAATCTCCTAAAGGGAAAGAACTTCGCAACGTGGCTGAATTTGAATATTCAATTTAATTTATCTCAAAGTGCTCAACTTAACGGAGCTTAATAATTATTTTTTAATAATTTTTTTTACTATCCATAGACATGTATATGTTTCGTATTACCTTACACTCGTCAGTATGTATGACGTAACCGTACCATCGGTACGGTATATATATATATATATATATATATATATATATATATATATATATATATATATATATATATATATATATATATATAATCCGAGTATGGTATAGATCCACAGGGTATAAATCCAGGGGAGTTGAACCGGGTTTATGAGAGTGCTCAATAAAAAATATAGAGCAGAAATATAAATATAAATGATATTTCATTTCATTTTGACTACAAAATTGATTTTGTTTCTCGATCCTCAGGTCTTAAACTGCTCTCGTGAAACAAAATCAATTTTGTAGTCAAAATTAAATAAAATATAATTTATATATATATATATATATATATATATATATATATATATATATATATATATATATATATATTAATTTAAAATTTAAAATTTTAAAATAAAAAAAATAAAAAATTTAGATCAGAATTTAAAATATATATTAATTTAAAATTTAAAATTTTAAAATTTTAAAATAAAAAATTTAGATCAGAATTTAAAATTGAACGACAAAAAAGGAAATATTCTAAAAAGTAAAAAACAAACAAACAAAAAAAAAGTTTAATAAAGTAAATAGATGAATAAATAAATTAGATAAAAAGTAGATAAATAAAATATTAATAAAAAAAATAATAAAATAAATTAATAATAATTTTTTTTAAAAAGTGTATTTTATTTTTGAATCTTGTTCGGTATTTAAAATTTAACCGGTATTTTCTGCGAGACTAAATCTTACGGCTTCCTTCATATGCACGCTTGAACTTGAGTTGAACACGGTTCTGAAGAAGAAAAGAGTTCCCGAAAATTTAAAAAAAAAATATCATATCATACGGAATTTCCACCAGACCATCTTGATACAGGTATTACATAACATTGTAACATTGTGTAGATAGACAGATATATATGTGTTGTGAAAGGGAAAAAAACAACAACAACAAAATAATAATAAATAAATATATATATATATATATATATATATATATATATATATATATATGTGTGTGTGTGTATGTACACATTGTATTAAGGTTGAAACTAATTCATTTGTTCCACCATTATATGTCTTATTTGCTCCAACTTGTGTCTATCCGTCACACCTCTGCATTGTATTGCCTTCTAAATATCACATTTCTATATACCAATAAACAATGCTTCAGGCAAACTACATAAACCTCTTATATATATATATATATATATATATATATATATATATATATATATATATATATATATATATAAGGCACAAGACCGGTTTTTAATGTGAGAAAAATCCAGTTTTACAAAATGGGATACTATGGACTAAAAATTTCCTCATACAAAGAGGATTTGTGCTCCTCCAATTTAGAACATTTATCTGATCACCTTCATGGTTGCATCAGATTCCAGAGGTGGCCAACACGTCGATCGCAAAATAATGCTCGTAGATCGTTATGACAGATAAAACATATTTGATATCTTAGAAAAATGCATGTATTTCCTCGATATCATTTCCAATTTCATTGCATACAGCATAACCATCTTCTTCTCTCCTCTGTTTAGCCATGCATGTAGAAATTTTGAATATTAGATGTTCAACTTTGTAAATAGCTGCACACGCATTGGCAATATTTTGTTCTCGTCGCACGTGCCAACTATTGTTCTTGTATGTTAATGTTTCAACGAATACAACACACGTGTAAGAAAGAAGGATAAAAGATAACTGCTGTTAACCAACATTTACTTCTTATTAAAGGTTGCCAACGTTATGTTAGTAATGCCGACAGGACATAAACAGCATGTTAAAACATGTACACACATAAAATTGTGAACAGCAAAAATCGTATTGAAATATGGATACTAAACAAAAGATACAATGTCACCTAACGACATTGAAAGCATGTATTATTCATGCTAAAGATTAAAACTGAAGATGCGCGTTGCACAGTGTAAACACTTATATGTGCTCATGTGGATGTCTTCCACACGAAGCGTGAACCGAAATGTGCCCTACTCGGTCAACGGTCAAAACTGAAAACATCCTCACTTTTATTCACGATTACATGGCGACATCAAAAAAATGTCTAATCACGTGATTGCAACGTCTCGTAGATTCTGAGGCAATTATTTCAAAGATAAAGAACTCAAGTTAATACACATTTGGAGTTAAATGTGCATATGTTTATTTAAATTAAAAATATATATTGTTAATGGCGCGCCACATAGGGGGCCATCGTGGGTTGACTTGTCTTTACCACCGCCTATCTGTCGCCACTATTCGTGGAAACGTTTTGAGCCGTTTCTCAGCGTTAATAAATAAATGTTATATCATCACCTAAAATTAAATTGAAATACAAATAATAATCACAATTTGAACATTTTTTCTTAAATAAAAGACAGTATCACGCAATTTGAACGAATGTCGTGTCGATGTTTTGGGAAGATTTATTTTTTATTTTTATAGCGTTGAACATTGTTATGACAGCCTACTAAAATATGTCCGCTTGCATTGAGAAATAGAGTTTAATGCTCCCCTTCCCCATGGATGCTGTGTTGACCGCGTGGTAGGAGTTCGAATTGATGAGTCAAAGGTGACTTTGGTCTGGGGTTCGAATCGTGCGACCGGCAGAACAGTCATACTCCACTGATTAGACATGTGTATATGGATAAGAATTGAATAAAAATATTTATTATAATATTGATTATATATATATATATATAAATATATATATATATATATATATAGTCTCGGAAGTTTCTCAACCATTAAAACTATATAAAAAAAAAAATTTAAAAAAACTTATAGTCTCAAGTCTTCCAGTGGAAAATCACTCATGTAAGTCAATTTATTTTTTACAGTTATTATATTAGTTAGTTTCTAACACTATTTTAAGGGATCATCAGTTGTTTACCATGAAAAACTGTTTCGGGAATTTAAAAACAAGACAGTATTTAATTTCATGGCTTCCCAGCAGAGTTGATCAGACCCCACTTCCCTTAAAAGACAAAAACATAAACGTTCCTTATATTAAATCTACGTTTTGTTCCATATAAATGTTTTGCTAACTTATATTAGTTATTTAAGACACAAAGAAAAAAAAAAAAAAATTTTTTTTACCTGCGCTGTTCGTCTGTCTAATAAAATTTATCCGTTACTCACAAAAATGTTGCTGCATTTTAAAGTGTTTGGACGAATCCATGACACTATTATTTAAGTGATTAATGTATTATTTTTAGTTTTATATTATAAATATAAAAAACATCAACACATCAAAAAATAAAAGATAAATAAATAAATATGATATATATAAAGAGAGAGGGGATTTCTCTAACTCTCCTGAGCACTAATCCTGTCTAATTATAGTAAACCAGTAGTTACAAGCGAAATATACTTCTAATCTCAATGTCCTATTCTAGTCTTTATCAGTCGCTCCTTTTAACGCTTCTTTTCTCTTCGTTCCTTCTTCTGCTGCTTGCTAGCTTTTCGAAACTCATTGTAGTTTTCTCTTATTTTTTACATCGGACAAATATATGGACACGTTTTATGGCATTACTTTAAATCTATATTCTATATTTTACGCTTACACCCCTATTGTCACTTTTGGTTTAGTATTATTAGGCTGGTGTCTAGAAGTGATTGAAAAAGTATGCTTTATTTGGGGCATCTATAAAAATCCGATTTTTATAAATAAATACCTATAGGGTGTTGATCATTATAGTAATTTGTGTACTCAGTACATCGAAATATCCTGAGCAATTTTTGTTTAAGGTCGATCATTTTGTATCTCGTCGTTATGAAATTAGTTCGAAAGCCAAAAAAGTATGGGAACCCCCGGATTAAAAACACTTGCCAATAAAGAGCATAGAGATGTTGCGGCTTTTTTGTTCTAAACGTGGAGTCTCAGATTACGTTGGCTTTGTTGATTTAGCCACGTAGTCACCCATAAAAATGACGCGATTCAAAAATCCACGTCCTTTCTTTTCTCCTTGTTCCCCTTTACGGTTTTACTGTCTAGATCAGGGTCGGGCAACCTTTTCAGAGTGAGGGCCGGAGTGAAAAACGAAATCTCAGAATTACTATATTTAGTTTACATGAATAAATTGTACAAAAACTGCATTGAACACTCTACAAATCTGATATTTTTTTCTCAAGAGACTTCCGTATGTGATGTTATAAAAGGCGCCGACGAAGAGCCATTTTGGAATCATATAAAATAATGACGGGGGAAGTAGCAAGTTGATCCAACATTCGTTTTCACACACCTCACATAAGTTCTATGTGTCATGCCCTTTCCTCGTCTCTCGTTTCCTCTTTGCCTCTCTCTTTCTTTTTTTCTATTTTTATCTCAGGCCAAGGATTTGAAATTAATAGTTACAGAAAAATTAAATGTACATGCATCATCGCTCGCTGATATTTATACATTTTTATCCCACTGTAAATCTTAATCGAAACCTACTTTTACGTCTATGTGACAAAATGATATGAGTTTTACTGGGAGGTCCACGAGCCGGATTGCAATAATAAAACCTAGCAGGGTGGCGGACCGGACGCTAAGTCTTCGCGGGCCGGATGTGGCCCGCGGGCCGGATGTGGCCCGCGGGCCGGAGGTTGCCCGCCCCCGTTCTAGATGATAGCATCGCTTTGTCCACCGGTATTATACCCCCAGACCAGTTCTGTTAACTACATGCGGTCAGTCGTTCCTCTATTCAGACGTGTTGGATCGGCGTGGTTTTGGAGACAAGGTTTCTACAAATATTTGATAAGTTCGTCTTTAATTATCTGAACGAATAAATGCGAAAGTGTTTTTCATCTATAACACCTATAGCACCACCAGAACGGCCCACTGTCATTTAAATCAATAATACAACATGGTCTTTTGCAATACTGTATATATAGTAGAGAGCAAAGGCACAAATACAGCTATTTGCACGCCTAAGTTTGTGTAACTATTTTTAACAGTTTATAATAAACAAGAAGAATACCCGTCCCAGAACGGGTAATATTAATTCCCCGAAGAGAACAGTTTTACACCAATTTATGTCACCTTACAAATATTAAAATCAAGATATAATTACACTAACCGAGGGCAGTTCTTGGCCTTTTGGCTAAGATCAAAGTGTAGTATCTGTTCCGATGGATACTGCACCCCATACTGGTGTTGTCTTGGCCTTCGGGTCTTGATTTACGCCGGTCAATGGGTCTGTCCTGTGCAGTTCTAGGAGGTGCCCCCTCCCAGGCTTTGCCTCCCCTCTTTGGGGAGGAGTAAGTTTATTGCTTACTGCCTGAGCCGCCCCTACCGGGGAATGCCGATGGGGCTGCCCAGGCAATTTTTAAACCCCACTTTCCCGACCCGACCTTGGGTCACATCTTACTTGTGGGAGTAAGATAAAAACTGGCCTTGTGCCTAACTCCTGGAGAGGAGTAAATCAATACACTAACCCTTATGTCTAGAATCCGTATTCTAATTTTGATCAAAATCCATTACATGATTTTGATTCTAAAAAAATGTCTAAAATTTAAGGTTTAAATTTAAGGGGTCTTATAAAAAAATGGAATTCAGGGAACCTTGCTTCATTGGTGTCTAATGTTTATAGATCAACATCAATGAAAATCTTATGTATTTTTAATTTTATATGGGAGGTTGTTCCCAGATTATGTTTCTAAAACTCTTTTAAATACTAAAAAAGAACTAAAATTTTGAGAATAATAAGTAATTGATGTCTCATGTCTATTTGTTACAATTCTCCAAAATGAGACGTATCTGAATGTTCACGAATGTCTTTACCCTCATTTGCAGGAAACAAAAATTAAAGTAAATATAGCCCACATTACCCACCCATGCGCCTAGCAGTTGCATTCCAAAATAAATCATGATCTGTTCATTAGTTTAGAAATGCATGTGATACACAGAAATATATAAAGATATACGCATACCGTACTTAATACAAATAAATATTAGGAAATTTGACATATGTATATACATGTTGTATTACTTGCAAGCGCAAATAAATTCTGTTATATTTAGATTGTTTTTAGTCCTCCTCAGTTGATGTCTCTTGTTTATGTCTATTGTTTATTAGTTAGAACGTGTAGGAAGGGACAAATCTCATAGTGAGATCGTGTTTGAGGCGATATGATCAGTCGGCGAGTAAAGCAACTGTCGACCGGTTTGATTTCATTAAGAAGATTTTCGAACACTGATTACATTCGAAACCTAAAAGCCTCGGGTGTCTGCCGGGAATAAGGACATAATGGAAATGATAACCGCCGAGTCTTGATTGTATTTTGACAATTTTACACCTTTTTTGGGGTGGTTGTTGTTGTTAGATTATAGCTGGGGCAGATACAACGTTCGGATGTTAGCAGATTGACCACTTAGGACGGGATAATGGCGAATTAGATTATATATATATATATATATATATATAGTTGTGTTATAATTAAATAAATTCCAGGAGAAAATCCGGGTATGAGAGCTCAATGTAATAAACAGAGAAAGAATAAAATAAAATATAGTAACACGATATCACATAATCATCGATGCAATAATTTATTTCAATCTTGTTGTATTGTCAAGCATCCAAGTAAGATGATTACATTTTTTACATAATTATATATATATATATATATATATATATATATATATATATATATATCCACGAATAGCTGATTAACGACAAGGTCCTCTTAAACCGGAATATTTATAAAATCTCTGGCGGATCCAAGACGTGAAACCCAGATACCTAAAATAGACACTTAAATGTATTGTATGTAAATAATAAACGCGTATATATATATATATATATATATATATATATATATATATATATATATATATATATATATATATATATATATATCAATCGCGTCGCACAAAAGTTATTCCCCATAACAGAACATTTTAGCACCACATTAACAAACATCGGAAGTATCTGTATTTTCACTAAGGGATTCCACCCCGTCTTTTCTCCCTTTGTATGAGACTAAATTAAACTAAATATAGCCCACATTATCTACTCCTACGCCTCGTAGCTGTGTTTACAATGAACGGTTAATTAGTTAAGGAGTGAAACCTGTAAATACAAATATATTAACATATACACATACCTAACTTTATTATATATATATATATATATATATATATATATATATATATATATATATTGTTCTGGTTGTGTGCGTGCTATTCACTTTGATAGTATGTGTGTGTATCGTTGCCAGGTTAATCGGATTTGTCATGCAGATCAGTCCGATTCCTATTACTACATTACCTCAACTGAAATGATTTGTCGCTGCTTTAAAACAATTCTATATTAGTTACCCCCCTTATATACACACACACCGCCGTCCTGCGTTTCCTCATTCTTTACAAAAGAATTTTAAAAAATTCTTACGCTGCCAAGTCGGAACTGCAAAAGATTAACCAATCAGATAGTTCCTCGCAGATACCCGAAAAGATAAATAAATAAATAAAGAAAGAAAGAAATAAATAGAAATACTAAACATATAAACATAATAAACAGATTAAGTGCAAGAAAAAATAACATGGCGACTATTCTATTTTGTAACTTCTTTTTCCCCGGGTGACATCTTGTAGAAACACTTAACATTTGTTCGTTCGTCTCAAACTACATTTGTTAATTCCCACGTGGACTTCATTTCCATCATTTAGTCTACTTTGAGCTTTGTTTTCTTATTTCTGTTTTCGTTTGTTTGCGTGTATATATATATATATATATATATATGGTGAGAGAAACTCTATTTCTCTTGTCTCCAAAGATAGCGCGTAATTGGTTGTTCATGTTATTGTGTAAGAAACAAGTTAAACTGTTTAAACTTTTAACGTCTTATTTCTTTTTCCGACTCATGGCATGACGATTATCGGTACCGACTGTAGAATCGGCAAGCCGAGTTTAAATTCGTTTCGCTCTTGTTGCTATAAAAAAAATATTTATGACATATTTCTATTTCTTTTTATCATTCTAGTCGATAAAACCTTTTGAATAAATAAAAGCAAATTTTGTGTAAAATATCGACTCTTGATTGGAGCAGATCCTAGTATCAACATCTTCTTTCAGCCAATCAGAAGTGCAGAAAATATATTCCTCTGCAATATTTAAAAGATAAGACGTTACAATATTTCGCGTTTAACGATGGCAGTCAACCTGTTTCATACTTAAACCTAATGTATAAACTTATCTCAGAGCAGCCACAAGTGAGCACGGAAAATAACTCTCGCCCCGGTGACAGCCGGAAGCACACGAGACGAGAAACTATCACAAAGCTTGTTAAGACACAAATTCACACAGTGACAGAAGAAGAAACATTCCTGCACTACACGCCTTACAGAGACGAAATAATTCTTCTCACTCGGAACGTTCTACGAACACTGAATTCTCAATTATTACTCATCTCACACACGAGGCTAATTAAACGCAACCATCAAATAAAAAAACATTTCATCACTTAACTCTTTATTTTTAAACTCTTCTTGGCCTTTTGGCTAATATCAAAGTGTAGTATCTGTTCCGATAGATACTACACCCTATAGACTGGTATGTATTGGCCTTCGGGGCTTGATTTACGCCGGTCTATGGGACGGTCCTGTGCAGTTCTAGGAGGTCCAATAACCCAGGCTTTGCCTCCCCTCTTTGGGGAGGAGTAAGTTTATTGCTTACTGCCTGAGACACCCTACCGGGGAATGCCGACGGGGCTGCCAGGCAATTTTTAATGGCCAGAGTGCTCACTTCTCGGGCGCTGGCTTTTCAAGCCCCACTTTCCCGACCCTATCTTGGGTCACATCTTACCTTGTGGGAGTAAGATAAAACTGGCCTTGTGCCTAACTCCTGGAGAGAAGTAAATAAAAACTCTTTATTTTTGTTATTTTAACATTATGTTAATTTGTTGTTAATAAAATTTAGTATAGTTTGTATGGATTGCTTTGTACATGTTTACCACGAGGGCAGAGTTAGACACAATGTTAGTTTTTAATGTTAGGAAAATGCAGTTCCCAAAAAAGGCTTGACTTGGAACAAAAATAAAAATTGCCTGAATCTAGAAGCATTCTCCTTTACTGATCGAGGACAGAACAAATATAATAGAAGCATCAGAACAAATACTACACTTTGCTCCTAGCCAAAAAGACAGGATTTTTTTTTTAACACAGTGGGATTTGAACTCTGCATCACCGATTCAAAAGTCTGCGACGGTATCCATTGACTGAATCATGCACTCCTACGAACTATGAGCAGCCAGTATAAACGGCGATGCGATGCTATAAAGAACGGTAACTCTTCCTGGCAGTATGCCAACTGAAATGAAATATGCAAGAGAGACAGAGAGTAAGGGAGTATAGGCTGCAGCTCTACTGCTATCGTATCTATCCAACTGCGCATGATGTGCGTCTCATGCCAGCTTTAATCCCCGACGGCACTGGTATATTGATGTTAGATATTGATAAGTTTATGGTTTTAGCTGGCTTGTTAGACGGCAAATCTGTGGAACCCTTGATTCAAGAGTAACAACAATAACCACAGAGAAACGATCCTTGAAATATTCGATGTTTGTTTGGTTGAAAATACGTAATACTGATTGAAGCAAAATAATCAATCACGCTTTTTCGATTGGTTGACTTTATCAAGCTTCAAAGAGTCGCCGCGTGAAGCCGAGCACTTGTTCTCGTTATCTATATAAGCGAGCACCTACATGCTTTCGTCATTAATATGCAGTGAAAGTCTCAACTTGCCGCGGGACCCTATGTTATTCAGAATGCAGGGTTACTCTTGACTACACATGTTATTGGCGGACATATGAACTTTGGACGTAGCCCTTGGCTACCGGCATCTCGGCAAACAATACAAGTCATTGTCGTCACGAACTTCTTAATATAGCGAAAGCTTTTCGGTCTCGGAAACTCAATCACAAATCAACGTACATACGGACATAACGACACTTTCTTCGTCTAGGCTCTTCGAATATTTTCTTTCTTTACTAAATACTTTTGGTTGTTCAACAAGACGTTAATATATTATTCATGGGTTGACTTGTCATTACATTTGACTTTGCTAATGTCAATGACGAAACATGCTACCAATTGTAAACGTTTACTTGAATACAGGGTTCGTTGCCTTGATAGAATTCATAATTTACCTAGACATCTGGTGAGCCGCTTTTTCTCAGAAGAAGCGTTTCTAGTCTCTCTCTACTCTTTCTTTATTTCCATGAAAGGCGCTACACTGAGCTACAATCTCTGGCTCGTCTCTGTAAGAGATTCTCAGCAAGAACTCGTCTTTTTATAACCCTAACCCTAACCCAAACCCAAACCCAAACCCTAACCCTAACCCAAACCCTTACCCTAACCCTAACCCTAACCCTAACACAAACCCTAACCCTAAACCCTAACCCTAACCCAAACTCTTACCCTAAACCTAACCCTAACCCTAACACAAACCCTTACCCTAAACCCAAACCCTAAACCTTAACCCTAACCCAAACCCTTACCCTAAACCCTAACACAAACCCTAACCCTAAACCCTAACCCTAACACAAACCCTAACACAAACCCTAACCCTAACCCTAACACAAACCCTAACCCTAACCCTAACCCTAAACCCTAACCCTAACTCTAACCCTAAACCCAAACCCAAACCCAAACCCAAACCCTAACCGTAACCTTAACTCTATCCCTATACCATAACCCTCACCCTAACCCTAACACAAACCTTAAACCCTAACACAAACCTTAAACCCTAAACCCTTACCCTAATCCTAACTCTAACCCTAACCCTAAACCCTAACCCCTAACCCTAGCCCTAACACAAACCCTAACCCTAAACCCTAACCCTAAACCCTTACCCTAACCCTAACCTTAACCCTAACACAAACCCTAACCCTAACCCTAAATCCTAACCCTAACCCTAACCCTAACCCTAAAACAAACCCTAAACCCTAAACCCTAACCCTAACCCTAACCCTAACACAAACCCTAACACAAACCCTAACCCTAACCCTTCTTCACGATGTATTCCCGTCTGTAGAACACATTGCCGCGGAGCTGCTTCCCCAGAGATTACAACTTGGTTTTCTTTCAGGCCAATGTCAACAAGTTATTATCTATAACCGTCCCCACAAATATTCAGACTTGGTTTGTGACAATCATTCCATCTCATTAACGCTTATCCTCGAGTGACATCTGACCTTGATAAGTGATGACCTTTTTTTAGTAAAGAAAAATAGCTATTATATTCCAACATGAGCGAAATATCTGATGTATACCATTCCCAAGAGTATTAATGGCTTCATAGCCGATTTCATAGGTTGCGTCTGTATCAATTAGGTCAACCGCGCATCGTCTACTGGTTATATACAAATGTGAGGGGGTCTTGGGTTTGACCTTAAAGTACTTCTGGTGATGAGGCCCAAATTCTGGAGCTTTGGAGGAGTGTGGAGTCACTCCTTAGTTGCTATTACCCTCAGATCCACTCTGACCTAGAATAGTAGGACCTACTCGGTCTCCCATATATGGATTAAATAGAATCTGACCTTGACATGACATGAAACTGCGACCCCAATTTAGAAGTGTTAGAAGTTGGTTACAAAATATACACCTCCAAAATTAAATATACACCCCCAAAACAAATTAATCTACAATCAAATTGTGTATTTGTCTTTAGATTACATAGAAATTGTCCCAGGCACAATACTGAACTCCATCGGTCACCCTTGAGACCCCAATTAAAGAGATCGGGGTGTGGGATCACCCCTGAGTTACCACTACCCCAGGTCCACTCTAACCCGGAGTGGTAGTACCTGACAGGGTGCAATCTATGGGTTAAATAGGGACCATCGTTTACAGACTATTTGTTTACAAAATATGTACGGTTTCGGAATAAAATTACCCAACGATGGTTGATATGCCGTAAAATCAACCAACAATTACGATGATGATGATGATGATGATGATGATGCTGATGCTGATGCTGCTGCTGCTGCTGATGATGATGATAATGATGATGATGATGATGATGATGATGATGATGATGATGATGATGATGATGATGATGATGATGATGATGATGATGATGATGATGATGATGATGATGATGATGATGATGATGATGATGATGATGATGATGATGATGATGATGATGATGATGATGATGATGATGATGATGATGATGATGATGATGATGATGATGATGATGATGATGATGATGATGATGATGATGATGATGATGATGATGATGATGATGATGATGATGATGATGATGATGATGATGATGATGATGATGATGATGATGATGATGATGATGATGATGATGATGATGATGATGATGATGATGATGATGATGATGATGATGATGATGATGATGATGATGATGATGATGATGATGATGATGATGATGATGATGATGATGATGATGATGATGATGATGATGATGATGATGATGATGATGATGATGATGATGATGATGATGATGATGATGATGATGATGATGATGATGATGATGATGATGATGATGATGATGATGATGATGATGATGATGATGATGATGATGATGATGATGATGATGATGATGATGATGATGATGATGATGATGATGATGATGATGATGATGATGATGATGATGATGATGATGATGATGATGATGATGATGATGATGATGATGATGATGATGATGATGATGATGATGATGATGATGATGATGATGATGATGATGATGATGATGATGATGATGATGATGATGATGATGATGATGATGATGATGATGATGATGATGATGATGATGATGATGATGATGATGATGATGATGATGATGATGATGATGATGATGATGATGATGATGATGATGATGATGATGATGATGATGATGATGATGATGATGATGATGATGATGATGATGATGATGATGATGATGATGATGATGATGATGATGATGATGATGATGATGATGATGATGATGATGATGATGATGATGATGATGATGATGATGATGATGATGATGATGATGATGATGATGATGATGATGATGATGATGATGATGATGATGATGATGATGATGATGATGATGATGATGATGATGATGATGATGATGATGATGATGATGATGATGATGATGATGATGATGATGATGATGATGATGATGATGATGATGATGATGATGATGATGATGATGATGATGATGATGATGATGATGATGATGATGATGATGATGATGATGATGATGATGATGATGATGATGATGATGATGATGATGATGATGATGATGATGCAGACGAATGATACCGACTTGTATTTTTATCCGCTCTTCAGTCTTTTTCCTAGCACGGTAAGGAGGGGGAGAAGAAGATAATCTTAGGTTTTGCTTTAGTCAATGACTTTAAGACTTCATTTTATTCGTTGTGTTCGACTCGCTTCCATTCGGCTTCTCACTAACAATGTTTTATAACTTTATCGATGATGTTACTTGACTCAAATCTTCCCTATTTTCACTTTCCCCATTCACATGCCCGTCAAAATTGATCTACCGACCGCTTCTTCCTACGGTTATCCTTGGACGGGTTTAAACTCGCCATATATGCAACACAGATATGAAGGAGTGAGTGTCGAAGAACTTGCCTTTTTAATAGACCTTGCCTGTATACTATCCATTAAACCAATATCATTCAAATTTTTTCCTTTTTTTTTTCCGGGATCAAAATCAGTTTTTATTTTCATCGCACGCAATGTTTTGTTGATAATAAATACATTCAAAAACAAAAACAACTAAAAGTGTTTGATTCATAACATTAAACACGGTTTATTATATGATTATTGAACAGCTGTAAAATCTAAAACAATACAGCTGCATGTGATTATTTTTTAAATGTTTCTAAAATCTTGATTGTCGTTGAATCTTCCCGCTGCATAGGCCTCCCTTTCGCGCCGTATCAGTACGTTAGGCAAGTAATGCAACATCGTCATGAATATGTAAGGGTGCAATTGGCGCTAGACAAGGTGAAGCTGTTAGCGATTGAACGGACAGTGCGATTGAACGGACAGTGCGACCCGTCTCAGTGGTTGTGGGCACTTTGTACCGTTGCGGTATAGAATAATTAACTTCGTGCCGTCGAGTGTTTCAAAACTCAAAGGAATCGAAATACAATGCGTCTATTTTCTAATGCGCATAGTCTCTAATATAACAGAGAAATAAAATATCTCAATCATAGAAATAGACTATACTCCTTAGGTTTAAATACTTTACTAATGAGAAGAATGACGGGGTAGGCATTTGAGATCATAAAATAATCAATAGGATTTCTAAATATGCAACACGTTTTTTTTTGTCTCGTTCGCCCTCGCTATCATCTACTTACACCTCTCTCTCTCCCTCTCTCTCTCTCTCTCTCTCGCGCGCGCGCTCTCTCTCGCTCTCTCTCTCTCTCTCTCGCGCGCGCTCTATATATATATATATATATATATATATATATATATATAGTGTGTGTGTGTGTGTGCATTAAGCTGTTTTTTTGTTCATGCTATTGTTTGCGCGGGTAATATTGCTAAATAAATCGCTTGCCTAGTAATATTACTAAACAAGCTATTATCTAGTCTGCTAGGCTGGATATAAACAAATATTACGCCAATTTTATACCCAGCCCCGCGGACTAAATAAATAGCTTGTCTAGTAATATTACCCGCGTAACGAATAGCATCAACAAAAACCAGCTTAATGTATAACATACTGTATACTGTCAGAAATAAATGTTCAATATTAGAATATATAGATATATAATATAGATATCCACAGACACGTGTTTCGTCGTGTACAATTCATCAGCGTAACAAGGCGCAGTGATTCGAACCTAGGATCCACTGGTTCGTGTCCGACGCTCTGCCAACTGAGCAAACAGAAACCGCGATCGGTAGTGTAAGAAATTATATCGTATTTAAATGAAACTCCTCATTTATTTTCAATTACGATACTAATAACCGGGTTTCGTTGTCCTTACGATTCATAATCGTCAAAACTAACCAGCTGAATAGGACAACTACACTCTCAAATATTCCGCTAAATCAATTTGTCATTATCGAAATTGTTATTTATATAAACAAATGCCAAATATTATGGGTGTATTAATAGACCAGCAATTTAGTCTCGAAACGCCAGAGGGAAAATAGTTCAAGACAAATTAAATAACTTTACTCAACTTTATATATATACTAGCGGAACCCGTCGCCCGGCGTTGCACGGGAGAAAGTACTACCTATTGCCCCACGTCGAATAAAAAAAGGAAACGGCCTATTGTTTCTCCCCCATCTACCGTGTTGTCGAATGTTTTAAATTTATAAAAAAAATGGTAGAGTAGACAGGGATCGAACGCTAAAACTGACGATCATGAAACCTGCCTTGTTAACGACTGTGCAACGGTCTCGGGTTAAAAATTCAAGTGAAAATGGGCCAATTAACTTTAGCTTAATTGTTGGTATAAATAAGAACCGGTGTTTCGTGAGAATTAAACTGTGTGTATTAGTTCCCGGTGTCGATGAGTAGAGTGACAGTACAGAATTGTTAGGGAGGAAAGTTTTTGCTACCACCTATATGGATTTGGTTTTTCGGAGAGACGTTGATGGTGGGCCAAATGTAATATTTAGTGTTAGGTAGAAAAAACTAATAACAAATTTACTAAAACACGCTCGAGTGAATAAGTGTAGTATAGTGGTGAGTTTAGTAGCCTGTGATGCATGTGGCTATTTTCCTATACTCCGAGAATGTACAGGGGAAAAATCGTCTCTACTTTATATATTAGAAGATATACAAGTTGAAATACCCGTCTATGCCGGGGTTCTCAACTTTTCTTAAATTTTATAGCCAAGGTTAGAAGTTAAGAACATCTATTAAATTTTTGTTATCTATTTATTTTATTAAAAACAAATTATTCAGGTTTATGATGATGATAGATATCGGCTAGAAAATAATTAGAATGTTATAAAAAAAAAAGAAACAATTGTCTAGCATGAGATTCGAACTAACGATTGCATAACATTTTGGCCACTGATCAAACGAAAATAGTTTGTCTTTTTAACCTACTTAAATGAGGTCGGGGTAGGGATACAAACTTTAAAATCTGTTTTACCTCTCCGCATAAATCTAAAATAGTTTGATTGTCTAAAATAATTAAAAAATACAGAAGCATAACTATGAAAATATAAGTGAACTTTTATCAAATATTTTATCAAATCTTTATATAAGGGATAAATGTTTTTCACCGATGTAAACAATACGTCAAATACGTACGATTATTGGGCGTTAAAAGTATAAACGATTATTATTAGTCTATTTTTCGGTCGGCTAATCATAGAAAATATTAAACTAGAATGAGAACGCTAAAAATGTCGGAACATTTGTTTCTAGTGTTACTTTTACGTACTTTGAATTTTGAATAATCGGTTTTAAATAAAGGTTTACGAAGTTCTGACATCGTGAGGATATCGGATCGAAGGTGCTGAATTCAAATCTGCGGTTAGTTTGGCTATTCGATCAAGCGTTTAACTGTGTTGCCGCGACACGCATACACACAGACACGCATTCAGACAATGTTGCTTTATATAGAGAGCTATACAGAAATAGAGAGTTGCTAAATAATGATGTATTTATCGGCAAATGTCAAGTACAATATCAAGAGAAGTAGGACGGATTCTTGAACGAGTTTTTGTTTGTTTGTTTTTTACTAATGAGTCACCACTTTCCAAGGTTAAATGGTTAGATTGTCAGCTAAATGATGAAGAATATTATGAGAGGATTGAAAATTATGAATGGAATGAACAAAATTTGATTACTTATGAGAATGTTGACATCAGATTTGAAGACGACCGTGTTGTAGCCTGCTTTGGCCACGAATGGTTCTTGTGGAGATAGGGATCTACTTGCTTCGTAAAAGATTCTTGTCGGCTCACTTCATAAATTTTGTTTGAAGCCATCTGATCAAAACATATCAAAAGTTGTCTTCGTGCTACGAATGTTTTTCACTGTCTCCACGATTGGCGCCTATTTCTCGAAAAACCAACCCAAAGTGGATCATTACAATATCGACTCTTCCAAAGCATGACATACACTTATCTTCACGGTTTGTAAGTCAGGGGGCATTTTCCTTATAAGTTAACATTGGGAACGACCCCCCCCCCCCCTCACTAGGAGGAAGAACATTTATTAAAAAAAGATGTTGCTTATAATCGTGATATGTATTGCCTGGTCGATAGTAAACTGTGTGAATATTTTTAATTCGCAAATATAACTAAGTTGATGGAGGGTTAATCTTTATTTCATGTTTTAACATGGTCGCTTATCAGGCTCGATCTAAGTAAAAAGACGAAATGACAACACATAGTGGTACGTATGATTAACAACATTTTGGAGGTCACAATGCTCAGTGAAAAGGTCTTAATTATGTGCTACTGTTCGTTGTTACGTGATTCTGTTAATCTGATATTCCATTAGTCTTATAGAATTAACATATCTTTAAATCCTATACTTATGAACCAATAACGTGAGTACAAACAAATAAGACACACTTCAAAAGTAAAAGTATCCTTTTCTACAAACAACAGCTCACAAAAGAAAAAGACGAAATTATCAAAATATAAGTCAAGTGACTTGTCTACAATTATGTCCGCAGACTAAAATTACCTTTTTACCTTTTACCTGCCCCCCCCCAAAAAAAAAATAATTCAAGTGTTAGTGATCGCATTCCCATTCTTTATTTAATTGAATTATTAGTGATCGTAGAGGACTACAACTCATTTTTTACTTATTCAAGTAGTAGTGATCGCAGGCTGAAACAACACATTATTTACTGGCTTAAGTAGTAGTAATCACAGGGGGGGGACAGCTTATTCTTTATTTATTCAAGGATCGCAGGTGAGATCTTATTTTTTTTACTTATTCAATGAGCAGTAATCAGAGAGAGATAACCCATCTTTTACTTATTGAACGTGTCGTGATAGCAGAAGCAAACGTATTATTATAGAAATAGATTGAAGGCGAGGCTTGTCTGACTTGTTATTTGCTTTCTTTATTTATTTTATATAATCGTAATCTTTAATGTATGTTCAATAGAAAACTGATCAACTTTTTCAATTCGCTAATAAAACTTTTTGGGAGTGTGTGTGTGTGTGTGTGTGTGTGTGTGTGTGTGTGTGTGTGTGTACATGGGCGGTGGTGATTGATCTGTATCTCCTTTTTACTTTATCTTTAAAAATGGTCGAGAACGAGGATTGATCTCAACAACCCAAAATAAAGAAGAAACAACAACTAGTAGTGATTCCGTCAGGTTCAGAACGTGTTTTTTGTGTGTAACCAGTAATACCGTTACAATAAAACGCGCGTCTTAAAATCTGAACAGCAGTGATTATCTCCCCTTAGTCGATCTTCATGAGCCGTGCAATTGATCTGTGCCGGCAAGCAACAGTTCGCTTGTAAGAGTGAACACAATTCTACCCGACTCGGTTGCAAAAGGCTTGGCCCATTGTTTTGCTAGCAGCCGAACACGGCCACCACCACCACCGCCTCCGCCTCTGTATCGATCACCTCGTCATCGTCTCATCCTCAACCACCGTGCCTATCGATGGCAACAGGGAAAACGATAGCAGCAGCCACTGATACAACAGACGCAAGCTACTGCGTCTGTCCACCTCAGTCTAGATGCAACCGAAGACGGTATCAAACATCAAAACATTAATGTTCATGAATGCACGAGCGCGCGCACACACACACACACACACACACACACACACACACACACACACATATATATATATATATATATATATATATATATATATATTTATAAGTATACACCCTCCGTCAAAAATGACGAAATAAAATTATCCTTCGCCAGTGTTCGCACTAATATTCATATTAATATAAAATAGCATCTGAATCGGTGAGGTTAAATAAAGAAATGAGAACGAAAGTAAACGTCTCAAAAAGAAAAGAAGAAAAACGTATAAATCGGCATAGAAAGCAGAAAGAAAAAGAAAAAGCTCATTATGGAAATAGATTGAAGGCGGGAAATGGAGGTTGTCTGACTTATTATTTGCGTTCTCAATTTTCCTAAATACTCGAAGTGAATTCGACTGGAAGTTTTTTACTCACTACTTTTGTGTCACGGAACTGATATATATATATATATATATATATATATATATATATATATATATATATATATATATATATATATATATATAGTAAGTTATGAAAATATATTTATGGCACTTAAGCTACACAGAGGCTCCCGCGTTTCATCCCCGGGGGAATTTTCAGGCTTCAGGCATTTTAGCCTGAAGATTCCCCCGGGGATGAAAATATATTTTCGTAGCTTACTACCTAGCTTTACTTATGTATCGAGCACTGTTAAAGTAAATACTGAAAATTGATACATGAAAAATTATATCTCCTTCTAAAATTGTATGTGGATATATGCAATACTAATATATATATATATATATATATATATATATATATATATATATATATATATATTCAATTCAGTTCAATTAATTTGGCAAAAAATAAAAACAAGCATGCTTCAGTTGCCATGTAGGGAAAGAGTGGTCGAAATTTACACAGAAACGGATACAGTAGCCAAGCACCTGTCCAAATTCACCTTGAATTGCTGGGTTGTTGGCGTATTTATTACCTCATTTGGAAGTCTATTCAAAGGTCCAGAGATTCTTATTTAGAAAGTAGCCTTCCTCCAGTTCAATTTAAATCGGCAATGAAATAATTTCTTGTGATTTCCGCGTAGACCTCTTTCTGGTGCAGGAGTGAATAATAGGTCCTGGGTTTTTTGTAATGGCCATTGAGTAGATTGTAGGCCAAAATCAGATCACCGCATAATCGTTAGCGCTCAAGGGAGAAAAGGTTAAGTATCTTGAGTCGGCTTTGATAGGGCAGATCCTACAGACCCTGCACCATTCGAGTAGTCAGTCTGAACTCTTTTCATATGCTGGATATCACATATTAGATATGAAGCGGAGGCCTGGACACCATACTTTAACAGTGGGCTGACGAAGGAGAAATGTCGGAGGCGCATTTATTACCTTTCTTGCGAGACTATTCCAAGGTCCAAGGATCCTGATTGGGAAGGCGGACTTCCGCCGGTTCTATATATTTGAAATTTGAAAACAATAACAATGTATATTTTTAATAAACAAACGTGGACAAACGCGCGAAGCGCAGGTGACAGACAACTTACTTAGAAATGCTAAAAAAAACTGTACATCCTTCTCAAAGATTATTTTGCTTTGGAATTTGATTTCCATAAGAATCGATCTGAACTATATAAACTAATTATTTGAACTATAGCTATCCTAAACTCTTTTTAATTTCATTTTTCTTCCCCTATTTTAATTGCAATAATACTTTCGTATTTTTTTTATTTGTTTCTTTCCTTTAAAATTTATAAATAAGAAGTTAATAGCTAGAGGTGCCAAGTTAGCAAATATGCCAATAGAGAGATTATGTGACGAATGCAGGCAGGAGGAATTCGCTACGTAGTGTCAGACTTGAGCGCGATCAAAAGGAAGAAAGGTGGGAATAATAATGAAACTCGAAATGTGATAATTCGGTTTAGTTTAGTTTCGTTCACATGTGATTTCAATAAATATTCGATGAATATTAAATAAACAAAACTATTCACTAGTTCAATTGG
Source organism: Sepiola atlantica (assembly GCA_963556195.1). NCBI lineage: Eukaryota > Metazoa > Mollusca > Cephalopoda > Sepiida > Sepiolidae > Sepiola > Sepiola atlantica. The sequence continues at coordinate 35,806,819 of OY744543.1, forward strand.
CAGCAGAAAAACATACACGTGGTGTTCTCATAATTTTATTAATAAAATACATGCGTGACGTTCTTATGATCTATTATTAATCGAGAGTTGGTATCTGTCTGTCTAAAGGCGAAACTATTTTATTACTTCATACTATCTGTTAAGGCTCAATTAAGTTTATTATTGTTGGAATTTATTAAAGCCCCCCTCACTGATTGGCTGTTGCCATGTCCCTTAAGGGCCTCACGGATTGGCTGTCAGGCATTGCAACCCCTTTTTCCTTAGGTGTCGCGTGAGCCAGCCTTTAAAACCCCTTGCACACGGCATCCCGGTCTCTTTTTCGACGACTCTGCTCAAGTCAGCAACACATCGGCTGGTCTTCTTTGTGACAACAGCCCAAGACGGCAGTCACAGAGAATGATCTCCCGCCGTTACCAGAACTCTATACAGATAAGTTCACGCGAACCACGTTTTCGCAAACCCCCTCTCAAATTCACCAATGTCTAACTGAATTTTTAAAACTCTTTAAATATTCTATTACTCAACCTCTCTCTTTGTTACTAAAATTGCTATGAAATTACATTCTTGTGTTTTGTGTTCCTTCTCTCAGACTTCCGTCCTATACCTCTCCTTTGATGATTTTATCTGCACATTGATACCCCATTCTCACGTGGGAGAATTGAACTTTATGTTCAGGATTATTTTAATCCCAACATTATACTATTTCAGACGAATGTACTATCTTTCAATGCGAAATTCAAGAGGTGGGGATAGTGTAGTATCTGTTTTGTTGTCATGACATAAACCTCACATTACACCCTCCTTTGGGAGTAGCGGTTAGTGTAGTATCTGTTTTGGTTGTTAGGAGACTATCCTCCCAAGAATTACCTCCTACTTTGGAAGGGGTCTTACGTATGTCAACAAAAATCGTCAAAATCGACTGTTCATTAGCAAACTCACACACACATTATATGTTCTAACAAAATTATTATTGCTAGATTTATATATATTTTGTATATACTAAACACTTCGGGTCTAGACGGTTTGTCTAGTATATATATATATATATATATATATATATATTAATACGATAGCGTGTGTGTTCGTGTGTCACGCTTCCGGCAAAAGCTCTGCGCATGCGTGCCGCTCCTAAATTTTTAAAAACATTCAACTAGTCGGCGTTTAGGAATATTTATATGTGTATCCCTCTTGCGCAATGGTTAGCGAGGTGGTATTTTTTACTTCGGCCCGATTGGTTTATAGTTCGATCCCAACCAGCCTCTAAGATTTTTATTCTACAGTTCGAGGGGAAGGGGAAGAAATAATACATTTTTTATTACCTGGTTAAAATTACTGTTTTGTGTTGCTTAAAACTTAAAACTATTTTATGTTGGCGTTTTTAATGGCATTGTCTATTTAATTACGTTGACTGCTTAAAAAGTAGGATATCGGCCAGTATTATTTTGTTGTTGTTTTTTTTTTTTTGAACGGATGGCATATCAACCTTTTTAGTAGATATGGCAGTGTCCATCGTACACGAGTTACTATTTCAACCAATTATTTAACTCTTACCCAGAAGTGGGTGGCTCATAATAAAGCAAGCGTAACTTACTAACAAATAGAGGGTGCTTTGTTACATTAGGACCCGTATTGAAAACATCATTTCGTGTAATTTACACGGGTTCCGCTAGTATATATATATTTGTTTTAACTTAGTTCACCCCTAAACAAGGCAAGTTGCCAAGTTGCCACTGTATACGTAAGAGGCTACTGAGAATTAGGGTGAAAGTTCAAGGGCTCATCCTAAATTGGGAGCTGTGCAGCGAGATGCTTGTTCACATTAGTTTTGAATTTCTGCATGTCGGTACAGTTGGGGAAACAGGGAGCAGGGAAGGAGTTCCAAAGGTCGGCTGCTCGAGGAAAGAAGCTATTGAAGTAGAAGGCTATCTGACATCTGGGGACCTCCACAGTGAATGGGTGGGATTTAGCTGATTGTCGGGTTGATCGAGTGGTCTTACGTCAAAGGGGGGAGCAGAGAAGCAAGTTCATCAGAACACAATCCATTGAAGTACTTGTAAAACAAGCACAAGGGTTCAACATTTCGGCGATGGGACAGGGGCTGGAGCCTGGTGGATTGTGAGGAACCTATTAGATTAACGACTCTCTTTCGGACCTTGTCTAAGAGGGAGTTACTAGTGGATGGTGAACCAGTCAAGATGTGACAACAATACTCCATGCATGGGCAGATATGGCTTTGTAGAGATATAGGATACTGTCAGGTATGAGAAGTTTTCTAGCACGGTAGAGGGAGCCCACTTTTTTGCAGCAGCCTTGGCAATGTCTTCTATGTATTTGTTCCAATGTATGTTACCTGTGTATGTTAGGTCGAGGAGTTTGAACGTTGGACTCTCAGGTAGGGTGTTATTTGCCATTGCAATCGGTTGTTGAAGTGGTTTTATTGTAGTTGTTAAAGGAAAGGGGGTTTGTCTTAGTTGAATTAAATGTTATCATTCATTGATGCCCCTAATCCCCCTACAGACCGGAGTTCACTTTCTGATGGTTTCAGCCATTGCCTCGGACATGTGCGCATCCATTTTACCCACATGACGAGAGTAGAGCGTGGTGTCATCAGCAAATATACCCATCTCAGACACAATGTCATCAGGGAGGTCGTTTATGAAAAGCACCAAGCATAACGATGCAAGGATCGATCCTTGGAATACACCTGCATTTATGTCATATTGTTTGGATGAACAGCCATCAAGGACAGCCTGGATCTTTTTTTGGATAGGAAGGATCTAATTATATTAAATATTCGTCCAGTAATACCATATGAATGAATTTTTATCAGAAGACCTTTATACCTGACCTTGCTAAAGGCTTTGGATATATAAAGCGATGCCGCCCTAGCTTCATCTGTCTTGTCTAGTGTATGGTATATGCGTTTAGAGATTACCGTTAGGATATCCGCAGTAAAGCGTGCTTGCCTAAATCCATACTGATGGTTAGAACGAAGTTTAGCATTAACAAGGTGACAGACTATCGCTTGATTGATTAAGGATTCAAAGATTTTAGCGAAGAACGGAAGTCGACTGATGTGGCGATAATTCTGAGGGTCAGTTCTATCGCCAGAATTCTTTAAGACTGGTACCACAGAGGCAATTGTCCAGCTATTAGGGAATCAAGATTCGGTCAGCCATTTGTTGTAGAGTTTTGAGAGGACAGGGGTCAGGCTAGCAGAAGATTTCTTTATTACTATTACTAGTATAAGATCAGGCCCACATGCTTTGAAGGTGTCAATGTTTTTTTATGATGTCCCGGACATGAGATGAGGTGATAGTCATCAAGTGTGGCTTCAGTCCGCAATGGGAAATTTGGAAGGGAGTGGTTTGCGGAGTCCAAAGTGGAGTTTAAGGCGAAACGCTAAGCACGTAGTTCAGCCTTATCAGTTGCCGTGCAAACGACATCATTGTGGTTGGATAGCGGGGGAATGGTTCATTTTCTATTATTCACTACACTATTGAAGATTTTCAAGAAATTGAGAGTACTTAATTTCTGTGACACGATTGTATACCTTCTCTTTGCTTTATCTATCACAGTCTTACAATGATTTCGTGACTCTATAGGTTTCTGTCTTTCTGTAGTTGAGTTGGGCGGTTGAATTGTCGGAATGCTTGCTGCCTCTTAGCGATAACAGCTGTACAGTTGAAGGTGAACCATTGTGGAAAGTGGGCCTTGCTGTAAAATTTTCACATGGGACATGTGCTTCAATGCCATTTGCCACCTGATCAGCAGGGAGAGAAAAGGCTTAACTCTATGGAGCGTCTCTGATGTGATCTCTGAGTGATTCTCAATCAGCCCCTTGTAGTATATCGTCGTTTTTTAGCAACGTCTCATCAGCTTTGGGGCGAGATTTTCCGGTGATGTCAATCATTACTACAAAGTGATCAGTATTCCCGAGCGGGCTATGGGCATTCGTCGCAGAAGCCTCGGGGAGTAATGTCAAGAACAGGTCGAGAAGTGCGGCTTGCTGGTCAACACAGTAAGGGAGTCAGGGAGGCAGGTCGGGAAAGTTACAGTCTGTGAGAGGGAATGCGCTATGGAGAAACTATTAGTGGCGTTACCAGCTGCGTCTGTATAGCTGGATAATCCAAGCCATTTACGATGACGTACATTAAAATCCCCAAGTACATATATTTGGGTACTTGAGTCAAGTGAGAGTGCTCTCTCTCTTTCTTTCTTTCTCTCTCTCTCTCTCTCTCTCTCTCTTTCTATATATATATATATATATATATATATATATATAGTTATCCACGGACACGTGTTTCGCTGTTGTACGGTTTATCATTATCATATCATTAACGCAAAAAAACAATGGAAAAACAATAACACAACCCTAACAAAAAACAATAACAAATAGCTAATATATATATATATATATATATATATATATATATATATATATATATATATATATATATATATATACCATATCGCTGTTTTTATTTTTTATATATTCTTTTTTTTCTCTCTTCCTAATTTTTAAAAAAATCCTTTGATACAGCTCTTGTTGAGTGAGGGCGAAACCGGTCAGCTACCTTTTTTCTTTTTTTTCTTTTTTTACAAAATTATTTTAAATAGGATTTTGAAAGTTAATTTTAATGATTACGGTGCCATTTAGTCATTAACTTGTTAATAAGGCCAACGTGTTGTAAAACCGTGACTAAAATCGAAAAAGTAGGTTTTCTAGTCGAGAAGGATCGGCCATGAGAGTGTACGAGCGAAGCGTACAATAGTTGGGAAAAGCGCTTGCGGCTAAATAACTATAACAGTAGACCAGCTCGTAGAGAGGGTGAATGAAGATTTGCGAGACGAATAAGAGAAGACAAAAACGTCGGGGTCAAAGAGTGTCTAGGTTATGTGTTAGGAGAGTGTAGTAAGTGATGGGGGCTAGGGTGGGGGTAGGACGAGCAAACATGGTCAGAACTCTGTAGGGTGTTCACATATGACATCCCTATACATATTGGCACACAACACACATATTCACGTTAACGTATAGATACATAAACATACGCATGTGAAAAGTCTTTGTCCAGTTATGAAACCAGAAAAGGAAACAGGAAAAACTGGGGGATGAAAATATTATTTCTGTGCGATGTATGTTTGCTCGTCCTACCCCTCCCCCGCCCTAGCCCCCCCACCCCCACCGTTCACCTCCTACACTCTCCTAACACATAACCCAGACAATCTTTGACCCCGACGTTTTTGTTTTCTCTTTCAAAGATGAATTAATAAATTGATTCAAATAGCATTTCTCCCCCTTCAAAATTTAACTTAATCCTGGATGAACCACGACTCGCCTCCCTTTTTTCCTCATTTTCCTTATATTCACCTCTCCCACTTCCTAATAATCCTACACCCTTATTGCTACCACTGCCACCATCTAATTGGTTCTCATATTTTGATTTTATTGCTAATATCAGCCGTAAGCTTTAAGTCTGTTGGCAAAAAAAATGTTTGTATGTGTGTGATTTTTCTTTAAAAAAATCATCCTGACGAAGTCTGACAATAAAGACGAAGCGTTGATGAATACATAAATATTCTTTTGGTTTTTCTTTTTCATTTTCCATATATATATATATATATATATATATATATATATATATATATATATATATATATATATATATATATATATATATATATATGAAGAAGAATGGAAAGGAATTAGAGAAGCAAAAGCCAAATCAAAATTCAATTCAATTGCTCAGAGCAAGGTATATTCCGCAAAAGGGCAATTTATTAAAGTTAAATTTTCCTTAAGCCAGGCTTTTCAAAGATCAAAATCTTATCATCAGAGGAAGTCGCTGGGATAGATAAGTTGGCAATGGCCAAGATTTAAAATTTGAAAAAAAGAAATAAAAGTTGTAGGGAAAGAAAACGCTGGGCAAAACTCTGCCCGAATGCAAGCAAATGTCCGATTGCTAAAAAGTCCGGTGTCGAAAAGTCCAGCGGAGAGAATAAGATGTAGATAGGTGGGTCATTAACGGCACGATATGTAATGAGAGAGGATTCAAAGTTAAAATCCAAGATGCCACAACTTCAGGTACGGCGAAAATAGAAAATCCAAAAGGGTAAAAAGTCCAATAAAGTTCGCTTTTAGTACACCTCTTTATATATATATATATATATATATATATATATATATATATATATATATATATATATATATATATATACGCCCATAAAAAATGGTGCGAATTCCGTATCTAAGGGAGGACACTCCTAAATGCTCAGGAGAATAGTAATTACAAGTAGCTAGAATTCGGCATTTATCGCTAACAAAAAAGCATATTTATATATATATATATATATATATATATATATATATATATATATATATATATATATATATATATATATATATATACAGGGTGGGCAAAAATAAGGGTCCTATTTTTAAAAATTCATAACTTTTTATTTATTGATTTTTTTAATTTTTTTTTTAGAATAAGTAAAGGACCCCTTCCGAAGCAAGCATGAGCCGTATTAGCCCTAAGGAACGTACCCTCATTTAGAAAACATTATTTTTGCTTAAAAAACTCAAAACAGTGTAAAAAACAATACTTTAGTTTTTGTAAGTTTTAAGAAGTGTTTTTCGGCTAAAATTTGTTTTGTTTATTTCAAAAAATCTCGGAAGGGTCAGTCTACACACACATAAAGTTTGGTGAGTTTAACTTTTATTTTGTGGAAGTTATTCAAATTCAAGTTATTCAAATTTAAAGATAGGACCCTTATTTTGGCCCACCCTGTATATATATATATATATATTTATATATATATATATATATATATATTATATATATATATATATATATATATATATATATATATATATATATATATATATATTTATATATATATATATATGTGTGTGTGTGTGTGTGTGTGTGTATGTATATATAAGCAGTTACGTAAATGCCTACTGCAGATCAATGATTATCTTGTCATTTAGCCAAATTGAGCTTTTAGCTGAGACAGTCGGCAGATTAAGTGTCTACTCTGACTAAATGACCCAGGTATCCTTAGAAACACTCACACTATGATAGATCCGCGCATTCGTTTCCATGTCAGACAGGACGGACGTTTTTCTATCTTTTTATTTCTCCATCATCGAAGCAGATCTATCAAAATACTCTCGAAAGGGGGTCCATGCCGGCTGACATAGCCGACAGACAGATCCGCCATTGGCGGACATGAAAATATCCTTTGTCTCCTGCTAATATGAAGGTTAAAGGGTGCAGTGTCCATTGACTTCAGTGGTCCGATCAAGAGTAACCGTAATGCCCCGTTTTTAGAAGAGAAATCCTATTTATTATTTAAGAATACATCAATCTTGTTTATCTTTCAGGACGTATTTCAGTAGTTTGCATTGCTTTCACGTGTATTCGTGTGTGTGTGGGGGGGGGGGTGAAGTGAAGGTCGAAGGAAATGCAGTATTTCACAACGCATAATTCACATGTTATCATAACCCCTTATCTTGTTCAGGGGGTTCATTTGCAACTAACTTATATACTACGTCCCAAAAACCGAAATAATTTCACTAACTTGATTTTTGTCGGTCGGTGGATCGTCTTAAGATCTTGAGAAGCATATCCTTCGGCATTTTGCATCACAAAGGAAGATTCGAAAAGAAAATGATTTATGTTAACTTTTAATTGTGTCGACACCCTGTTCCACACATCTATCTCCAGCGGGCTTCCTAACGAACTCATCCTGGGGAAGACGAGCAGAAAACGCACCCTACTTTCTTGTCGAAATCGAAAAACATGTCTCAACTTTTTGATAAGCTGTACATATTTGTTTGTACTTTAAACTCTTTACTCAACGGATGTGGCTATTGCTTGGCCTTTTGGCTAAGATCAAAGTGTAGTATCTGTTCCGATGGATACTGCACACCATAGACTGGTATTGTCTTGGCCTTCGGGGCTTGATTTACGCCGGTCTATGGGTCTGTCCTGTGCAGTTCTAGGAGGTCCACCCTCCCAGGCTTCGCTTCCCCTCTTTGGGGAGGAGTAAATTTATTGCCTACTGCCTGAGCCGCCCCTACCGGGGAATACCGACGGGGCTTCCCAGGCAATTTTTAAACCCTACTCTCCCGACCCGACCTTGGGTCACATCTTATTTGTGGGAGTAAGATAAAAAAAACTGGCCTTGTGCCTAACTCCTGGAGAGGAGTAAATCAATGCTCAACGGCAAATTGAATCTTTACGTCATTTATATCTACCTACGAAATGTTGTCATTCAAGATTTGTCAAAACAGTTAATTCTTGAATTTTAGATGAGACGAAACTTCATCATTTATATTTTATTTACAACCTTGTTTTTTGTAACCCACTTTCGTTATAAAGAACAAATATCATCATCGTCATATCCCTTACTTATTATCACATTACAATCGCTATTCACTCTATACCTATTCATATTATTATTATTTGTACTCACTAGGAGTTCTCACACAGATTATCGTCAGTGATTGCTCACCGACAACAACCAGTGGTATTTCATGGAGTCTGAGTGACAACAAGCCTCCCCAGATTTCCAGTATTCTTCACCTCTTTTCGATAACGATGCGGTATCGCAACAGCCTCTTACCATTGATTTCTCGTTGGTAAGGACAATTGGTCTTCTCTGGGATTTGGGTGGCAATAAGCCTCCCCAAGGTTCCAGCATTCTCTGCACTTTTCCAGTGGAGGTTTGGTGTGTGCTGTCCCTCCTCGGTCTTCTCATCCTCCTCGACCCTCTACAAATATTTTGTCTGGTGTCAGCCTAGGTCGGCACCATTTTAAAAAAAAAAAAATATATTATTATTATTATTATTATTATTATTATTATTATTATTATTATTATTATTATTATTATTATTATTATTATTATTATTGTTTTTGTTGTAGCTGTTGCTATTATTATCATTACTTTCTCTACCTATCACAAGGTAATACCATGCATGTACATCTAGCGCCCAATCTTTTTTTTCCAGGATAACATTGCTTACAATGTTTAACAATTTTATTTGGCAGTGTTCGAATAGTCTAATTTTCATTCACTCTGCGTTATATATAGTAGTGTAAAATATACTTATAGCAAGTAAGCTATACAAAAACGTGTTTCATTCTACGATAATTAACGTTCTACCTTCTCTTTTATATTTGTTTACATTCACAATATACATTACTAAAACCTGATTACAAATGACAAAATATACTACATGGGGGAAACTGCATTCGATTTTAAAAAACGATTTTATGAACACAAAAGTACATTTAATAATTAATATAGAGGGAGTACATTATTATCTAATCGCTTTTGGGAAATTAAGAAGAGTGTATGGTCTTTAGTAATCGATTGGAAAATTTTAAGGTCGGCTAGAATACGTAGATTTTTTTTAAAGTCTATGTAGAATGTCTGAGCGAGAAACTAGAAATGTTAAAGTTTAAAGATCTTAAAACTGACTTAAAACGTAGAAGCGAAATTGCTAAAAATTGCAAAGATTGAATAAACTCTTTTTCTTTTGCTTCGTTTTCTCTCTCTCTCCCTCTCTCTCTCTCTCGCTTAGTCACTCTCACTCACACTTACTTACTCCCCTTCTCCCTCTCTCTCTCCCTTCTCTCCCTCTCTCTCTCTCGCTTAGTCACTCTCACTCACACTTACTTACTTCCATTCTCTCTCTCTCTCTCTCTCTATATATATATATATATATATATATATATATATATATCTTTTCACCCTCTCTCGCTCGCTTTCTCACTTTCTCACTCAAATTGTTCACTCTCTCTCTCTCTCTCTCTTTCCCTCTCTCGCTTTCTCTCTCTCGCTTTCTTTCGCTTCTTCTCTCTCTCTCTCACACGCTCGCTTTCTATCTATCTCTCGCGATTTCTGACTCCTTCTTTCACTCTTCAATATCTCTCCCCTTCTAACCATCTGTCTCTTTCGTTTTCTAACTTTCTATCTTTCTCATCCCTTCTTTCTGTTTCATATTTCACTCTCTCTCTCTCTCCCGCTTCTCTCTCTCTCTCTCTCTCTCTCTCTCTCTCTCTCTCGTTTTCCCTCTCTACTTATCTCGCTTTTTGTCTTTCTCGCTTTCTTTCTCTTGCTTTCTCTCTCATTTTATATTTCTCTCTCTCTCTCTCTCTCGCTTTCTTTCTTTCTCACTCGTTCTCTTGTTCTCGCCTTTTTTCTCTTTCTCTTTCTCTTTCTCTTCTCTCTATTATCTTTCTTTCTTTCTACACAATCCTGCAAATTGCGCATCCTCCTGCTTTATTATGTCAACATGTCGGCTTGACTCTTTCCTCAAGTGGCTGATCGCGATCCGAGGTCAAGATAACAGCGCACACATCGGCACGCTCGGTTGGTTGTCATTATGGCTGTCACTGTTAATTCAACCATTGGTGCCGTTTATCGACCGACCGCTTGATAAGCGAGGGTTTACCAACATGAGAAACGGCGTTGCTGATACGGACACCCGTGACACGGCACCGGGTAGCGGCCTCGTAATGGCGTAGATTCTGACACATTTCTATCTTCGCTTCCCTTTTGCATTGAAATGACATTTACTCGTCTGTGGAAAACGTTTTAACTTTCAATATTAAATACGCCCCCGTCTCTCTTACGAGAAACTCTGCCTGCTCCCATTTACTTGCCTCCCCACGAGGACAAAGTTAGACACAAGGTCAGTTTTTAATGTGAACGAAAATCCATCCCCGAAAAAGAGGCACTCTTGATTGGAACAAAAATTTAAATTGTCTCAGTCTAGAAGGATTTCTCCTTCACTGACCGAGGACAGAATAGACTAAGTGCATAATTAGATACTACATTTTTTTCGTAGCCAAAAGGCCGGAAGACTCTGTCTGTTGGTTAGGTGCAAAGTGTAGTATCTGTTCTGATACTACACTTTACTTTTTTCTGTCCTCAATCAGTGAAGGAGAAATCCTTCTAGACCTAAGCAATTTCTATTTTTGTCTCAATCCAGTACCTCTTTTGGGGAGCTGGAGTTTCCCTACATAAAAAAAAACTGACCTTGTGTCTAATCATCGTCAGGTGTTGAAATCAAAATGAAAAAAAAAAAAAAGCTGGAGAAAGAAGAGAATATTTTAAAGAACGTTTTCACATTGTTCCTGGAAATACGTTTACGATTTCATTCTTTTTTTAATATATTTTTTAAATTTTTTTTAAGTAATAGCCTGATCTATTCCGTACAGTCGAATAAAATATTGAGAAGGAAAATAGGGGGTGGTTAACAATAATTAATTAACGTCCCTTTACGAATTTAAACTCAACGACGCCGGAGTGGCATCACATAATAAAATCGTACTACGCTAAGCATGTTAGAATGTTCTTACTGGTTTCATACGTGATGTTATTAATTGCAAGTTGTTGTGCTAGATCTTAATTTCCATTAATAACGTGACGGTTTCTGGTGGCCGTGAGGATAGAGCGCCTGCTTAAAGATTCTAGGCTGACTCTGTGAACCGGGTTCGCGTCTTCCGACCGTCTGAAATTATTACTCTACTACACTGATAAGAGAGCAATCAGATTGAAACGCTGGCGTCTGTATGTAATAAATAATTCAATATTTATTTATGAATATTATATATATATATATATATATATATATATATATATATATATATATATATATATATATATATATATATATATATATATATAGAGAGAGAGAGAGAGAGAAGAAAAAAGAGTGATAAATATGCGACGATTGTCTAAATTTATTTGCTCTATCTCGTATATTGAGCTAATCCTTTTCACAATAGGTTCCATATACTATAAGTTTTCACTTTTGTTTATTTTGATCCTATATATATGTATATATATATATATATATATATGTGTGTGTGTGTGTGTTTGTGTGTTACTTCCTCTATTCCTATTCTCCCACAAAATCTTATCGCATTCACTCTTCCTCCTACCATTTAAAATATTTTTTTAGTTTTAAGTTTTGGTTTGTATTACCTCAATATCGCCATTGGCGATTCTGATGCTTATCTGAAAGCTTTTTTTCCTGGATGTTATGAAATTTTTATCCGGCAATAATTTCTGAAGATGGGGATGTTCATATGGAAACCATGATGTTCTTCGGAATTTTCTCCAGAAACATGTATAAACAATGTTTGCACTGAAATTGATATTAAATTTTAAAAAGAATTGAGTCATTTCAGTTATCAGTATCGTAAAAACAAATATAAATATATTAATGGCTGTGTGTATATACAATATATTTTTCTCCCTCTGTCATTCACAGTTTCGTTTAGCTCAGTCGGTTGAATAACGGATGCCAGCCATTGGGCTGGGCATCTTGCCCGGCTTGATAACTGCAGACTCCCAAAACAGTTGTTCTATGGTGAACTTCTTTTCGACAAAAGACCCCAACACAAGCCCCCAAAACGATTTCGAGGTAGTGTCAAAGAGAGCTTAGCGTCCTTTGCTATTCTAAAAGACAATTGGAAGTTTCTAGCATCTGATCGTGAGCAGTGGAGGGCGCAGATTCACAAGGGCGCTGAACGGTTTGAAGCAGTCAGGGTTGACCGTGCAAAACTAAACAGAGCATGCAGGAAACATTAAACCTCACCAACCAATTGCGCAAATGTGTTGATCTGCGAGGTGTGTGACCGGACCCTGTTGTCAAAGGAAGGTGTTGTCGATCACATGAAGTCACATGCAAGCATTTCATCTACTGCCGTTTTGGCTAAGATCAAAGTGTAGTATCTGTTCCGATGGATACTGCACCCCATAGACTGGTATTGTCTTGGCCTTCGAGGCTTGATTTACGCCGGTGTATGGGTCTGTCCTGTGCAGTTCTAGGAGGACGATCCTCCCAGGCTTCGCCTCCCCTCTTTGGGGGGGAGTAAGTTTATTGCTTACTGCCTGAGGCGCCCCTACCGGGGAATACCGACGGGGCTGCCCAGGCAATTTTTAAACCCCACTTTCCCGACCCGACCTTGGGTCCCATCTTACTTGTGGGAGTAAGATAAAAACTGGCCTTGTGCCTACCTCCTGGAGAGGAGTAAATCAATACTGCCGTTTTTTTCTTTTGAAACAGGGTCAGAGTTACAGCTTGTCTACTCTCGATGCCCTAAAGTGGGCAAATCAGCTGGTGACCTTAAACGGCACACGAAGGTGAAAAATGATGCATGTGTTGTGCTATTTGGCTTGACCCAACCACAAAATCAACATGAGTGACACGTCTGCCTAAAGATATCTAATACGTTGGCGAGACTGAAGAGCCATCAGACGGCTCATAAACGGGCATACGAGTGTCACACTCGTCTGACAAGACGTTGCTGTCATCAAGTATATCCTCATCAAAGCTTTTTTACACGAATATTAATCTGTCAAAATCAGAATCCTGGTAACTGAAGCAGGGCTGTTTGCTATTTAACTTTCGACAAATTGGCCAGCAATTTATTCAAGTGTCTCTCGGATAAATAATTTTCGCCATGATATCCTGCTCTTTTTGATAGATGGTAATATAATGCCAGATATCACTTAACATGATTCTAGTATTAATAATCTTTAAATATCTTTACACATTTACGAATGTGTAAATCGAACTGAGACAGCGACACCAACAAGTGTAAGTGTTTTTTTTTTTACAGCATTGATTAGCTTTTCAGTATTTTCGGTTATATAAATTTTTTAGTTCTTGTTTTGGGTCATTCACACAGTCTCCTATACTTACCAGTCCTCTTCCCCCTTCTTGCCCTTTTACGTAGAGTCGGTCAGTATCATCCGCCTGGTGTAGTGTATTGTGCATGGTTATTAGTGTCCTAATTTCATAGTCCAACTGTCTGAGTTGCTCTTTTGTCCAGCCTATGAAGGGTCCAGAATATCTTACTAGTTGTAATGCCCAGATATTAATTAATTAATTAATTAATTATTATTATTATTATTATTATTATTATTATTATTATTATTATTATTATTATTATTATTATTATTATCATTATTATTATTATTATTATTATTATTATTATTATTATTATTATTATTATTATTTACTTACTATTAGTTCTCACACAGGTCGTCATCAGTGATTGCTCACTGACAATAGCCTGTTGTGTTCCCTGGAGTCTGAGTGACAAAAAGTCTCCTCAGATTCCCAGTACACTTCCCCTCTTTCGATAACCATTTCAGATGAGTTTGCGTTATCGCAACAGCCTCTTACCATTGATCTTCTCTTTAATTTTGGTTACAAAAGCCTTCCGAAGGTCCAAGTACTCTCAGTACCCTTCCAGTAAAGGTCTGGTTACTGCTCTCTATCCTCGGTCTTTTCATACTCCTTGAACCGTGACGACTATTTTGTGTGGTATAAGCTGAGGCTGGTATCATCACATTGTGTGTGTACGTGTGTGCTTTTTTATATGAGGGCAGTTTATAAAATTTCATTGCAGTTTCAGTTCCCTTGGGTTCATGTGGTAATGTTTATTATTATTATTATTATTTGCACTCACTAGGAGTTCTCACACAAGTCATCGTTAGTGATTGCTCACTGATAATAACCGATGGTGTTCCTCGGAGTCTGAGTGCCTCCCCATATTTCCAGTACTCTCCACCTCTTTTCAGTAACCATTACAAATGACTTTGAGGTGTCGCAACAGCCGCTTCCCATGGATTTTTTGCTGGTAACGACCATTGGTCTCCTCTATGGTTTAGGTGGCAATAAGCTTCCCTAAGGTCCCAGTACTTTCCGCACTCTTCTAGTGGAGGTCTGGTTAGTGATCTCCTTCCTCGGTCCTCCCATCCTCCTTGATCTTTCACGACTATTTTGTTTGACATCAGCCGAGGATGATGCTATCCCTTTTTTTGGTCGGGTGAGGAGGCAGTTTATGAAATTTCTTGCAATTTCTGTTCCTTTGGTTTATGTGGTGGTGTTCTTCTTGTGGTTTTTCTTTCTTCTAATTGTAACCTCCATGTGACTGGTTACCGTTTGTAGTTTATACTAGTTGGTTTCTGCATCAGATGATTTTTCTTAAGATTTCAGCTGTTTTCCTTTGTATGGTCTATTACTATGTGTACTCACTAGGAGTTCTCACACAAGTGATCGTCAGTGATTTCTCAATGGTGCTCCCTGGAGTCTGAGTGACAACAAGTCTCCACAGAGTTCCATTATTCTCCACCTCTTTTCAATTGCCACCGCAAATGACATTGCGGTATCGCAATAGCCGCCTACCATTGATTTCTGGCTGGCAACGACCATTGGTGACTTCTGGGATTTGGGTGGTAATAAGCCCTCCCAATGTCTCAGCACTCTCTGCACTCTTCCAGTGGAGGTCTGGTTTGTGCTGTCCCTCCTCGGTCTTCCCATCTTCCTTGACAATTCATGACTATTTTGTGAGGTATCAGCCGAGGCTGGTGCCATCACTTTTTTTTTACGGAGGGGCGGTCAGTTTATGAAGTTTCTTACAGTTTATGTTGGGTTAATGTTGTAGGGTTCTTCCTGTGGTTTTGTTTTCTTTCTGTTGTAACATCCATGTGACTGGTTACCATTCGTAGCTTATGTGGGTTGCTTGCCGCACTCAAGGATTTTCCTTAAGATTGCAGCTGTTCCTATCATTGCCGTCCTTTGTATGGTCTCAGTGATACCTACGATTCTAATTTCTCACAGTCTTTTTTTACATTTTGGGGGGACTCTTCCTAGTGCTTCTATGATCATTGGTATTATATTGACTTTCTTCATGCTACATACCATTTCAATTCTCTGGCAAGTTCCGTGTATTTGCTTCGTTTTTCCGTCTACTTGACCTTCACTTTGTGGTCTGCTGAGACGGCAAAATCTACGAGCTTTCAGGATTTTTCCTTTTTGTTGACTATTATAACATCCGGTCATCTTGTGTATGAGTTTATCTGTTTGCATCTCCATGTCTCAGAGCATTTTGTCATTTTCGTTTTCTAAGTACTGTCTGCGTGTTCGAAATGCAGTCGTTTGCATAGTTTCCAGTGTACTGCTTTCCCCAGGCAGTCGTGTCTGTTCTTGTTATTATTTTTTAGCTAGTTGGCTGCATTCACTTATTATATGATTTACTGTTTCGTCTCTTTGTCCACACAGTCTGCATTTACTCTTTTCCTGAGTTTTATCTATTTTAGCTTTAATGTAGTTTGTCCTAATCGCATTGTTCTGTGCAACTATCAGTAAAGATTCTGTTTCTCTGCTGAACTGTCCTTTTCTTAGCCATGGCCAGCTATTTTCGTTGGGTTTTTTCTCTTGTCATTCTTATGAAGCGTTCATGTAGTTGTTTTTCTTCCAACTTTTCTTTTCTTGTCTTTTTGTTTCTGGTTTCTGTGCTCCCCGAGCTGTTCTTTGGTACGGTGTCTCTTACTGCGGTGATTAGCCTTTCTGTGTTCTAGGTTATGTATTTCTCCTGCTCCTTTTTTGTGTCTTTCACACAGTCTTCTATACTTACCAGTCCTCTCCCCTCTTCGTTTTTTTTTATTTCACGTAGACTCTGTCCGTATCGTTTTGGGGTGTAGTTCGTTGTGCATGATCATTGATATTCTAGTCTTGTGGTCAAGTTCTTCTTTAGTTTAGCCTATTAGTGTTTATTTCTTTTACTAGATTTCTGCTGCATAACTTCGTTTCTAAGAGTTTCCTTGTTCTTCTTAGGTATTCCTTTTCAATCATCTTTCATTTCTGTAAATTTAACTTCCAGATCTTAAAATATTTATAGCTATCCCGTTCGTCTAGCGCCCTCATCTCCTCTTGGTTTGGCAGTTCCATGCCTTCTATTGTCTCCAGTGTTTCCCATTTCATCTCTAGCAGTGCACACTTCTACATTCCAAATTTCATTTGAATGCCATGGCTGAATATTTCGGTCGTATCTATCAGCTTTTCCAGTTCCTTTTTGCTTTTTGTAAATAGCTTCAGGTCGTCCATGTACATGAGGTGGTTTATTCTATGTTCAATGTCTGTAAACTTGTATCCGGCATCACTTTTCCTGAGTTTGTGGTTAAGTGACATCATGGCTATGAAAAATAGTAGTGGTAATAAGGAGTCTCCTTGGAAAATGCCTCTCTGTATTTTTATCTCAGTTAGGTGTTGTCCTCCAGCTTTCAGTTCTAGTCTCAATGTTCTTATCATTATTATTATTATTATTATTATTATTATTATTATTATTATTATTATTATTTCGAATTCTTGGATTAATCTGCCCTTTCCTTATTATCGGTTGCCATATTATATCCATTTCTGTACTTGGTCAAGACCTCAATCACAGAAATACGGGACGGTTGTTTATCATTCCACGTTCATAAGTTCTTGCCTAATTCGAGATCCATGAATTGATTCACGCCTATTACAAACTTATTGATCAGCAAACAATTACGAACGGTTATTTATGATCAGAAATATCTCTTAATTGACCAGTAATTCATCATTTTTTAAATTTTGTATTTTCTACATCCACACGGCCATCTTGTTGCATCTTTGATGAGAAGAGACATGGATATTTTGTGTCCTCTCCCCCCCCCCCTCTCCCCCCCTCTCCCCCCCCTCTCCCCCCCTCTCTCTCTCTCTCTCTCTCGTTGTTATCGTTCGACACTGCATGTATTAATTAAACGATGTTCACACGTGGAAGAATGACAACGACGACAATCCAACTTTATTCCTACTTTATTATTGTTCAGTACTTTGATCCCTAATAAAAGTAGCTTCTTGCTAAATCATCAGAGGAGAAACTAGGCGATCTGAACGGGGCCCTATTCAGCGGCTTCAACGCATAAAATATCTTCGCTTCTAAGTTCTAAGCTGCGACTGAATCGTTAACTATTTCAAATGATTCACGTGACAAAATCAACCAATCAATTATCCGCTATTCGCTCACGGGGCCGCCTGACCCTGGATCTGGTCGTGGCCTTCGTAAAGAGAAAGCCATTCTATTAATTGACGTGTATCTGCTGACGTCACAGTGGTTGGTGCTAAGAACATAAACAAGACAATTTGGAGGGAACGGTTACACATTATATGTAGACATAATTTCTCTCTTAAATTATTTCATCTTTGATTTAGTAAATGTTTGGTATTTAAAAAATGATACTCATGGGTTTGTTAGTGTCGTTTTCAAGCTGGATGTCTGATAATGATTTGAAGATAAAACTATACAAAAACTCGTTAAGACTAAAATCCCAGATGGCTGACAAACCTGTCTTGATAGGAACATATTAAATAAAAAACAAATACTTGCTTTTTTTCCCTAAAGTTTGAAATATTTTTTACACAATAACAAGTCTGTAGATCATAAAATGGTTTGTTTGTTCCGATACAAAATACTAATTTAATTGTGAACGTAAATAAAATTGAATTTTTATGTCCAGCTGTCGACACCATTTTTTAACAATTTCTTAGCAATAAAATATTATCGACTAGGAATTCCGTTAAAAGTTTTGTTTTTTTCTTTTTGTAAATAAAGAATCTTCAACGTTTATTTTTGTGCCAAAACGTTCTTTGTGTTTGGTAAAATTCTAAAACAGTTCAAATATTTTTGGTGCTAGAAAAAAGACAATGATTAAAACATTAAATTAAAGTTATATTTTGAACATTTTAAAAATAATTTTATTTCAGGACAAGAAATAGAATTTAAACAAAGCGAAATGTTTATATATTTATTTCTAAATAGTTTTTCACTTTTCTTACGCTAACAAAATCATTATCTATTTATTTATCGTTTTCATTTTTTTTTTAATTATTTATCGTTTATTCTTAATTTGTTTGCTAATTCAATTACTGTGTATTTGTTTGCGAAATTCTTAATTACGGTTCTTTGGCATAATAAATTTAAATAGTTTTTTAAAATATTTTTTCAAGAATAAATAATTTAAAGTGTAGTTTCTGTTCTGATACTACACTTTTCTGTCCTCGATCAGTGAAGGAGAAATCCTTCTAGATTGAGACACTTTTAATTGTTGTACCAATTCAGTGGCCTTCTCTTGTGGAGCATGGTTTCCTCACTTCATAAATGACCCCGTGTCTAACTCTGTCCTCGTAAAGAAGCAAGTCAATAGGAACACACGTAATTATATCGTAACCAACAATATTTTCTACAAAACAAATAGGTTGATATTGAAACTTAAAAAAAGTATAATCGGCTTTGCATGTTCTTATTTTAATGGCTTCTGTAAAGAAAATGGTGTTCAGATTGTTCACAATCAAAGTAATAAAACCAATTTTAGTCTCTAAAATCCATGAGACAACAAATGTTTATTTACTTTAATGCAGCAAAAACTTTTCTTTTTAATTAATTTTTTTATAATTAATATTGAATAAGTTCAGTTTCAGTATAAATCAGATCATGTTCGTTTCTTTCTTTTTTATTGCAATTTTTAACGTTTTCTAATACTTTTTACAAAAGCTACCATTCATTATCGACTGCCTCACATTTCGACATGTTTCGCTCGCACCAAAATACATGACGTCATTTTCGATCGAACAGGCCTTCTTAAAGAAAGTCGTGGTCTGCTCCTGACAACAAAACCTGTGTTAAATGCATAGAAAATAAACTCTAGTAATAATCAGTGCCATTGTTCCGATGACATGACCCTACCTCTACCCAAAAGCGAAAAAAAGGCCAAAATTATATAATGAAGATTTAGTGTCCGTCTGTAACGAAACCTACGTCACATGTCTCATAAATATTGCGTCATATTCTCAAAAAGTTTTTTTTTAAATGTGTTACGGAAATATTACCTTATTTTAATAGTCATACTGCTGTTAATATATATATATATATATATATATATATATATATATATATATATAGAAATTGGTAGTTTGCTGTAAGCATTGCTGGGAGTAATAATAAGAGTTTTTAAAAAGGTTTAAGGCAATGCGAAGATCCGGGTTGCTGGAAGCTGTGAAGAACAAAAACAGAACAAAACCGAAATAAGTCGGATATAGATCGAAAGGTTTGTTTATTTTTCTAGACAGCAAGGGTGTTAGTTTGTAATGTCCGGATTGTCAAGAATCAATTTGATATTTCGAGATATATATATATATATATACATTAATATTTGTTATTCTCGTGCAATTATATACCTGTCAAAAATACGCTCTTTGTTGTGACATGTTGGCTAGTTCTTGTGGGGAGGGTATTTAAATATTCTTCACTTTCCGTGTTCTTTAGGCAAATATTGGTGCAATTCTAACCAATAAAACCTATAAGTGTTTCTCCTCCTCCTCCTCCTTTTTCTTCTTCTTCTTCTTCTTCTTCTTTTATTATTATTAGTAGTAGCAGTAGTAGTAATAGTAATAGTAGTAGTAGTAGTAGTAGTGGTAGTAGTGGTAGTAGTGGTGGTGGTGGTAGTAGTGGTGGTGGTGGTAGTAGTAGTAGTTTCAATTCAATTCAATATATCCAGCCAAAGTATTTTTTTATTAAATTGAAAATCGGTCCCTAACAGCCAAACGTATATCCTCGGTCAGCGAAGATGATTTTGACGACGTTAGTTTTTGCATGGAGGTGTCGTCGTCCTCTCACATACAGTGCCTGGTATTTCCAAATGATCACTCATACTGTACTAACCAGGCTCATCGTCGCTCAACTTCGATGATCTAACGAGAACACGTGTGTCAACGTGATTATATATATAAATATGCAATAATTCTGCCAAATACTTTTGGGAGGTAGTAGTATGTCAAGCCGTTTAGTTGGAACTGCTCGGGTTGCCGGTGGAACGCATCTGATGATGTAAAACCAGAAACCTGCATAGAAACAAGTTTATCACTGATTAAATTCCTTCGAATATCTACAAGATGTTTACAGAAAAGTGTTCCAATAAGTTATATCATTTATTTATAATTGTTATGAAGCTATATATTAAGCAATTTTATGTACTACTGTCTAATCTCTTTATTCGGCTCGGCGCCGATTTTAAGAAGCTGATTTTCATGTTTTATATATATATATATATATATATATATATATATAAAACATAAAGATAGAGGCAAAATGCCTTCATAAAAATCATGTGTTAGATGCAGATATTTTTTATTAAAATAAAAATAAAAAATAAAAACATTTTTTTTCTTCATCTTGACTGTTTTCTCTAATATTTCGCTTGATATAACAAGCCTCGACAGAGCGTTAGACAGATAAAAGGTATTCACCTTTTTTTTCGTAATAATCCTTCCTGGAATTCTGAATATATATATATATATATATATATATATATATATATATATGTGTGTGTGTGTGTGTGTGTGTGTTATAATGGAATAATTCCAGGAAGAAATCCGGGTAAGAGAGCTCAATGTGGTAAACAGAGCAAGAATAACGTAAAATATAATAACACGAAATTACATAATTGTCGATTGTCTAATTTGATGCTTGAATAAAACCACAAGGTTGAAATAAATTATTGCATCGACAAATATGTAATTTCGTGTTATTATATTTTACATTATATATATATATATATATATATATATATATATATATATATAAAAATATATACTATGATAAAATGTGGCCCGTTGGGTTACGGATTTAGAAGTTGGTTTATAAATTAATTAATTATAATATATATATATATATATATATATATATATATATATATATATATATATATATATATATATATATATATATATATAAAGTAATCCAACAAAAGATATAAGCGTCAACTAATATCTTATAATTAGTGAAACATCCGGATAAAAACTGAAGCTCAATATACTGGATAGAGCATTAATATTATAATATAAAATGAGGTAATAAAATAAGGTGTCAATCAAATTTTATTAGAATTCAAAGTTCAAGCAAAGTATTCTTAAGTCCTTAGCTCATGAGTTTTCAAAGATAATTCTTCTCTTCAGAGGACCATTACCGCAGTTATACTACAACAGGTAATAAAAATTATGTATTTTTGTGTATTTGTGTATATAATTTTATATATTTTCAAAGCGTAATTTTTATTACCTGTAGTAGTATAACTGCGGTAATGGTCCTCTGAAGAGAAGAATTATCTTTGAAAACTCATGAGCTAAGGACTTAAGAATACTTTGCTTGAACTTTGAATTCTAATAAAATTTGATTGACACCTTATTTTATTACCTCATTTTATATTATAATTATATATATATATATATATATATTTATATATATATATATATATATATATATATATATATATATATATATATATATATATATATATACTAGTAGAATACCCGTCCCCAGGACGACTGTAATCAATAACTATCGCATTAGTTTATAATTCTGATGTGTTTTTCTTGGTACGGTTTCAATGGCACCCCCTAAATGGTAAAGTTTACAAACAAAACATAATGTGCCCACGTTACTCACCCTGTTACCTAGAATACATATTCCATCATTCATAATGATGACTTTAATAGTGTAGGATTTGACCAAGCACATACATATTATTGACACTCACATGCGTGTAGCGATCCTTTTAAAAATATAGCTCAGAATTGTGTGTAGAGCTATTATTTTCTCTATTAATTTTTTGTAGTTAACTTGTTTTAGAAGTGTTTTTGGGGAAGGGTGCATGTTTGGTGGAGGCACCCCCTAAATTCTAAAGTTAACAAATGAAAATAATGTGCCTATCTTACCCACCGTGTTGCCGAGAAGATATATTCCAATATTGATAATGATCGGTTCATTAGTTTAGGAGTTTATCCTGTGCAACAATATATATATATATATATATATATATATATATATATATATATATATATATATATAGTCTCGGAAGTTTCTCAACCATTAAAACTATATAAAAAAAAAAATATATATATATAAAAAAAATTAAAAAAAAACTTATAGTCTCAAGTCTTCCAGTGGAAAATCACTCATGTAAGTCAATTTATTTTTTACAGTTATTATATTAGTTAGTTTCTAACACTATTTTAAGGGATCATCAGTTGTTTACCATGAAAAATTGTTTCGGGAATTTAAATATTTATATATATATATATATTTGTTGTTGGTTATTATCTATGTACGTATACGTTTCGTCCTTTTTTAATTTGGACTCATCAGCATAGAGATATGACTATTCACTACCGGTCACGCCAATCGAAACCCTGGATCACAAGTATTTTTCAACTGAAATCAACGTCGCTAACTGCTCGGTCAAGTTTTAAATAGCTGATAAACATTGATAATGTTAACACTTTTAAAGCGGCTTGACGTCCAGGCATTCTACTTCTATTAGGGAATGAATGATGCATTATAAAGCAAGTGACGTCATGCTGTGTTAGTACTACCATTACAGTGCTCTATAAACATATACACATAACTTGAATCTAAAAATGTACAAACAAATAATGCGCCAATGTTTCTCATCGTGTTGCCTAGAATATATATTCCAAAATTCATCATGATCCGTTCATTAGTTTAGGAGATTATCATGTATATATATATATATATATATATATATATATATATATATATATATATATATACGTGACTTCACATTTCCGAAACAGATGACAGCAGCAGCTGAAGAGAGCCGGATGGCTAAGTCCTTCTGTGCTTGAAACCGACGATACGAATGTTGTACTAATTTTTCTGTACCAAAATAAATAAGTATATATATATATATATATATATATATATATATATATATATATATATATATATATATATATATATATTCCTGGATCAATTCTATAATTCCTTCTGTTTTGATCCATCAATTAGTCTATTTATGGGCCCACACAATTGATTCATTATTTTAACCGCTATTCAATTTTCACTTTGATACGACAGGCGCTGATCTATTTATACAACACTCGCTGAAGTCCAGTTATTATTGACCAGGTCGACAAATCATTAAAGAATCAGTCTATTAACCGATTCAGAAATCTGTCGAGAAATATATTTACTTCTTGTTGGACAGTTGATCCAGGATTAATATTTTCCAGTTGACCCAATAGATTGACAGGTCAGACGAAACAAAACAAACATTAAAATAAAAATGACAGTAAACAAATGCAAATCATAAACATGTCAGTTTATGAGTTCATCTCTTCCCAGTACAATGATGTAGGGATGATATGTGGCGTTATTGAATCATTGCTTTATTGGATGTACCAAGGCGGTCTGAAACGTAACAGGACTGATGGTGCAGTGTGAGCTATGGGCGAAAGAGAGGTTGTCACCACCGAACATGATATCTTGGGAGTCTATAATTGCATCTGAGCCATTTTGAAATTATACGATTTTTTAAACATTTTCTTTTGCTATTTGATCACTACTTATCAAAACCAAGAGCCACGTGGGGATAAGGGTTAATGAGACAGAGAGGTTGTCAGCCGAGGGATGAAGAACATTATGGAAGTACAGACATTCATCAAAAGGATTAACTGCGTTTGGTTACTTATGGACCAGCTTATGACAATAATTTATTGAAATTAGATTTAAAGACGACAACGGTGTAATCAACAGGGAAGCAGCTCGGCGGTAATGTGTTCCACAGGTGGGAAATCAGAGCAAAGAAGCTTTGTTCATGGAAATTTGTTCTGACATTAGGCACTTCGAGGAAGAAAGGAAAATCACTTTCCGTTGTGGTAGAAGACGAGTTCTTGTTGTGAATGTCTTACGAGGATGAACCAAAGATTGGAGCTCAGCCGAGCACTTTCCATGAAAAAAAAACGATATAGAGTAGAGAAAGACTAGCAACGTCTCTTCTGTGAGAAAGGGGTTGTAGGAAAGAGAAGAGATCACCTTCTCCCACTAGATTTCTAAATCGATTTTTAACTCAGTCATGGCAGGAAAGGCTTCTCTGTGCGCCACCTCCCTAGATGTGGCAGCAGTACTCCATCTTTGGACCTATCTGATTCTTATAATGGTAGAGGATTGCATCAGGGGTCAGCTTTTGTTCACATCTCTTTTTACAGCCGTTCAGCTTTTAGCACTGGGAAACGAATGATGAACACTTGCAGCAAAATTATAGGAGTGTGTGTAAAAATAATGTTAAAAACGGTATTTTTCGCATATGGGTTAGAGTAGGCATACGCTTAGAGCAGTGGAAAAATCCATTGGAAGTTCAAAGTTTAGAATTAGGGATATTGTGTCGCAAGACAGGAAATTGCTAGTAACACATAGCGGATGAACAAGTGAGATTTCTTTTTTTCTGGGTCGCGGTATAAAATTGTGTTTTTTGTGACAATTGCTTCCGTTCCTCTATGGGGGAGTGGTTGGGGTATTTTATGTATGCCTTATACTGGAGAAGGCAAAATAAAAACTTTGAAAGCATTGTTACACCCGAAATGATTTTGTGCTGTCGTTATTTACAATCGCTAAAATAGGGAAAAACGATCGAAATAAACCCGATCAGATTTGAAGCTGGCCTAGCCGATTCCACGGCCCGCGACGGTACCAATTAGGCTAAGCTCAAACCCTCCTATTTCTTTATTAACATTTTCTTTTCATCTTTTCACTACAGCGCTTGAAATGGTAATCCTACTGAATCCTACTTCAAGTGGCCGAGCATGACTTTGTTGTGAATGTAATCTCCTCGTAACTTATTACTGTAGTGACCCCCACCGCTGAATGCCGACCTGGCAATTGAGTCTTGAACCGAAGCCAGTACGGATCAATGATTCTGGACGCGGGGGGGGGGGGGGGGGGGCTTGCTTAATACTCTACCTGTACAAAAAGCCAACAGTAATGTGCGCTGTTACGATCCAGAAAGGATTCTTTCCGTTCATTGTATTCTAATGACATCGGCTAATTTATTAGATTATACCTATGCATCTCACTTTTACTCTCTCTCTCTCTCTCTCTCTCTCTCTCTCTCTCTCTATATATATATATATATATATATATATATATATATATATATATATATATATATATATATGTTGATACAATTATTTAGATTGAGGTGAACAAGATTATAGAAAAAAAGATTTTTTAGCTATTTAAGTTGAACAAACACAATTGGAGATCACCTCACAGCAGCCAAAGAATCACCGAAAATTTGTAGTGCGTATTTCAATTCTATCTGTCTGCAAAGAGAAGGTCGTTGAGAATTCTAGACATAAGGTTTCGTAGCGTTATATCTGATTTTAATCTTCGTAAGGTGACAAATTGGTGTCAACCTGTACTATTCGGTGAATTGACTTTACCCTTTCTAGGAAGAGGATTTCTTCTAATATATATATATATATATATATATATATATATATATATATATATATATATATATACGCATTGAGTACTTTTACAGCCTTTAATAAGAGATGCAATAAAAAAGGAGAACCGAAATCCCCAGGCGGCAAATGGGGGCGAGGCGGTCCAGATATATAGATCAGTGTTGCCGTGGACATTCTGCTTTATATCGATCTGCTGTTGTCAACAAAAGCATCGCTTGATGTAAAAATCGATCATGCAAGAAGATTCTGGTTACGTTTTTTTTTAATAATAAACTCCGAACCAGCCAGAACCTCGACGTACACGCAGCCATTGTCTGTTTCTATGTTGTTTTTCTTTCGTTTTTTCCCCCACTCTCCAATATTGTCTTCTGTACGCAGATCCCATCAAAGAGATCTCATTAATGGTGCCCGACGGCAAAACCCGTTTTTTTAGTGGTCCGCTGGGTGCTTTACATACAGCAAACGCGAAGACTATATTTACATCTAAACGCGTGCACACCGTTTGCTCCTTGACAAAAAATAAATCCCTCAACCGTTTAACGCATAAATTAACGATTATCTGAGATTCAGAAGATTCGATTACCATGGGTTTAGGCATCGACAGTGAAGTGAATACCGAAATAGACTACAAAATCGGCAAGCCGAGTTCTGATCCTATTAGATCTATTGCGTTTATTCCTGGACTAATACTACTGGGAAAAGGATGAATATTCTGACCAGTTACGGATGAAATAGAAATTCGGCTACAGTAATTCGTTTGCAATAAATCGTTTACAATCGGTATTCTACTCCTACAACCACAAACGTCTATGTTCCAACCAAACAGACAACTGGGATACTACTCATGATCAACCCTGACTGACGGAAGCTTACTATATATATATATACCTATATGTATATCTATATAATTTATTTAGATACTGTATATTACATATTTAAGCAATGTACCGCGGTTTCATCAAAAAGGGCAGATTTAGACATCTTTAGTAAATCTCCGTGCCCAGTGGAATCATCGGCAAGCTGAAATGATTGTAGTCCCGTCCCGATAGGGAATGGCGTCAACAATGACAGAAAACGGTGTATCTCTGAGGGGGTCCCCGAAAAAATCCGGTGTGGGATAGTGATTAACTAAGACTTAAATATATATATATATATATATATATATATATATATATATATATTTGTGTGTGTGTGTGTGTGCGTGCATGCGTGTATGTACGTGTATTTTAAAGAGTTAAATTATTTTCAAATCATTTTTTACATGAAGAGTATGCACAATTTGTTTACAGCTGTATCCGGGCGATGTTTATTTTTAGTTATATAACATAAGCTTTCTGCAAATAGGATCGTTCTTCAGGTTGCTATTTCTGGAGCATCCGTCGTCTGTACCCAGAATAATCAATAACAACAACAATGGCTGTAAAACTTTTGTTGCCGGTTTTGAGTGCGAACCCATAAAGCTGGGAATCACATTAAAAAAATACCTACTTTTACTATAATGGACATTTGTATTCGTTTTTAACCTGAACTCATTATCTAATTTTAACGGTTGTTGTTTATTTAATAGCGTCGACAAAAACGGGTACTTTATTTACTGAAAGAAAAGTGTGGGAGAAACAACTCGCTCACGTTCTGGTTTGCTTACTTAGAGAAAACAGAGTAGTTTGTTCATGGACAAAATAATGTGAGCGAAAGCTCGGGTTTCTTTATTTATTGAATCGCGTCAACTGAAGGGACGACATCTATCGGTATTTTTTTCAATGTTAGCATCACTTTCGGTTCGGTTTCGTCGTAACCCATTTACGCAGACAATACCGGGTATTTTTTTTATGGAAATAAAAAGATGAGAGAAAGAAATAATTCTAACCTTGGTTTGTTTATTGGTCCGTCGATCTATAAAATCGGGGGACTTATGTTTTGAGGCATGTCCGTCCGTCTGTCCGGATTTTTCTCCGCAACCATCCATTGAATTTCTCTGAAATTTTGCATGAAGTTGTAACTTTGGTCAGATTAGAAAGTGACATTCTCCGATTTTTGAAAAAAAATAATCTGATTAGCCCCCCAGGTGGTCAAAAGGCCCCGAAATGGCAAAAAAAATGACATTTTTTGCCCCATAACTTCTCATCCATCCATTCAATTTCTCTGAAACTTGGCCAAAATATGGAGACAATTGTTCTTAATAGAAAATAAGTATCGCTGACCTTGGAAAAAATCTGGTTCGCACTCCCAGGGGGTCAAAAGCCCCCAAAATGGCAAAAAATGACCCTTTTCTCCCATAACGTTTGATCCATACATTCAATTTTTCTAAAACTTGGCCAAAATGTAGAGGCAATTATTCTGGATATAAAATGAGCATCCTTGACATCAGAGAAATTCCCCGCATCAGGGGTTAAGTCCTTCAAAAGCACGTCTGTTTCGTCTTGCAGATCGAACCAAAGAGAGAGCGATTAGTTGTTCTTTCTGCCACGTCTCGCTATTCTATGTCACTTCCATAGTGCGACTTCCTGTTCGTTACGTCACCTATCGTTTCTCAGTCATGTAACTCGCATTTGATAACCTTGTTTTATGTAACTTAATTGATATCAACTAAATATTGTTACATGGTTATAAATATACAGACACGATAATTTCATTATGTATTTAATCATTTTTCTCCATTTCACTAGGTCTATGTATTTATTTAATTAATTATAATAAACATTATTTCTTTCTATCAACAGATACCAGATTGTTACCAGTTCTGTGAGTATACCATTTTCCATTCTTTACGATCGTCATATTTGTGTGTGTATGTCTTAGGGTCTCTTTATTTTCTAGTCATTATTGAGAAACAGAATAGTAGCAATGCTCTTTAACCCGTATGTGAAAAGGGAAAGATTATATATATATATATATATATATATATATATATATATATATATATATATATATATATATATATATACATATATATATATATATATATATATATATATATTTATATATATATATATTGCGATGTATATGTATATATATGTGTGTATATATATTGATATATATATTGATATATATATATATATATATGTATATAT
>OY744543.1:35841053-35873553 GCA_963556195.1 Sepiola atlantica
GTTTTGGAAACGACTGTACGCCATCGTACGACTTGTTGTTCTAATTCTTTGAACAATTGGAATGTTATGATTCATTAAAGTACCTAATATATATATATATATATATATATATATATATATATATATACTAGTAGAATACCCGTCCAATGACCAGTATAAGCAATAAATATGAATTAGTTTTTAATTTTAATGTTTTTTTCTTTGGAAAGGAGGGGTATGGTACGGTATCGGTGGTACCCTCCTCACTAAATACTACAACAGTGTTCAATACGTGATTAGAGCTAAGTAGTAAGTTATGAAAATATATTCTTATATAGTTAAGCTACACAGAGACATCCACATTTCATCCCTGTAGAGAATTGTCGGGCTAGCCTGACAATTCCTTATGGGGGTAAAACGCGGAAGCCTCTGTGTAGTTTAATTGCCATAAATATATTTTCATAACTCACTATATATATATATATATATATATATATATATATATATATATATATATATATATATATATATATATATATATATACAGAGGGAGCCAAAAGTAGGTGGACAATAAAAAAACATTTATTTAGAGATCACCTATACGTACAATCACATGTAATAAAACAATTATATTAATGAAAATTAAATGTTATTTATCAACGCAAGTGTTCAAACTGTTTTCGTTCTTGATTTACACAGCTTTGAAGTCTGCCTCTTACGCTTCGACGAAAAAATGTTTTTACTGTCCACCTACTTTTGACTCACCCTGTATATATATATGAATAGGTATAACAAATAGCTAGCTAAATAAATACAAGATCGGTAATTAGATATTGATTTCGTTGAGGTATATTCTGGCCACCCACAAGACTTTGTGAATGGCACAAAAATTATAATAAATCGATCAATGAAAGAAAATGGATTCAAAAGACACAAAGGCAAGAAATAAAGAATGGCAAAGTTTTGATTGATGATGAAAATTTAAATACTAAATGAAAAGAACTGTCTGGTCAGTATTTGAATCTGTGGAGTCATTAGGGACAGGTGAAGACAGGATGAACCCAATAAGTCTTTAGAATTTCGAATGAATTTTCCTTCTAATTATTCCAACTCCAGGGGCATAAAAAATATCAGCACCTAAACGGAAATATCAATACAAAAACGGAAATACTTAAGATGCTTCGATTCAGTCTGTGCGATTATCGATGAAAATTCGATTTCAAAGCGACCAAGCGTGATTGATCAAAGAAAACTGCATTATTTTTAATAACTTTGGAACTTTTTATGTTTCAGTTTTTTTTTTAGATGAGGATTAGTAACTTGCATTATTTGGATTATTTTGGCTTTCATTTTGTGTCTGGGTTAGGGTTAGGGTTAGGGTTAGGGTTAGGGTTCGGACAATCTAACAATTATTGCTAGATTTATGGCAGTATGGTTGGCAATGAGTGTATGCATAAAGACGTTATGTACGCTAAAGGAATAATAACATTTAGTTCTTTAACTTATATATATATATATATATATATATATATATATATATATAGAGAGAGAGAGAGAGAGAGAGAGAGAGAGAGAGAGAGAGAGAGAGATAGATAGATAGATAGATAGATAGATAGATAGATAGGTAGATAGGTAGATAGATAGATAGATAGATAGATAGATAGATAGATAGATAGATAGATAGATAGATAGATAGATATCAAAGTATCGAACAATACCATACTGGAGGGAGCTGAAATAGTTGACATTTACACTCTGCTGAAACATCGACGCTTTCACAGGTAGGATCACAAAGAGAGTCCTTTTCTACAAACTTAACAAATCGTTTGGAAACGTTCCCTTAAAAGATGGGAACTCCTGCTCCTGACACTTGTCTGTTTTGCTTGGAGGCTGGTCGTGCAGCAAGGTGTTTGCTGGTTCTAAGAGACACTTCACCCAACAGACAGAAGAAAAGTGTGGGTGGAAAGGCTGTATCTAGAATGAATAGTGGAAATGATTCGGAGCAGACAGAATGTTGCTTGTAAATGAATTAAATATTAATGTTTAGAAACAAGTTAACTTCAAATAACTTCATTATATGGAAGTTATGGTTGATACCGGTAAGAGCTGGGGGTTATGCGTGGCGTGTTTGCATCCTGTCGTATACATACCGCCATTTTCACTAAGTCTGAACGGTTTTATTAACTTATGTAATCGAAATTTACATTCTGACCGCCATCTTGTTGTCTTCCAAAATCTGTTCTCCGCGACAACAATATTCTCGTATCCTTTTACGTAACATTTAAAAACAAAAGGGGAGACAACTCCTGTATATATTATACTTGTACATTAGTCACTTCCACGCGTTTCCTTCTGTTGTACCTGAGTCTATCGGAGGAATCAATGCCAACAGGATGCCAAATGATTCATGCTAATTTCGTTTGGGTTTTTAACTTTGTCTTCTTTTTTTTCATGCTAATGGATCACCACTTATCAAAGCCAAAAACCACTCGAAAATAAAGGTTAATGAGATGAATAGATTGACAGTTGAATGATGATGAAAACTATGAAAGGATTGAAAATCTCTACGTACCACATACTCAACAACAGCCGATAAAAACAACGATTATTTCCTCTTTGTCAGAAACATCGCTCAAAAAAAAAAAAGAATTGAAGAAAGTAACGAAAATTGCGCCTAACTTTTTATTGGAGGAAAAAGAAATGTTGGCATTTTCTGCGCTGAACCAATATTTTCACCACTCCAGAATAATTAAGCCAATTAAATAGAAGGAAACGAAACGAAATTAGTATGAAAGAAACATCGGAGATGGTCGATGTCATTGTTTAAAATGTCTCTGTGCGGCTATTCTAGAAGCGTTGAACAACGATCACCGACGCCACTTGGTGTCCTCTTGACTAAAACGTTTGCAGGCAATTATTTGATTGGCATTTTCAACCATTCCGGCATTATTAAAGGTTTTTGCTACGGTCTCTGCATTTCGAAGAAGTACTTGACATTTTAGTAATCAAGTCTTGGATCTTTTCCGTTTTATGCTCACCACGTGATATTTTCTCTATAATAGCTGAACAACTCGTCATGATATCCTCAAAGGCAGTACCTCCTCCTTGGAAGAGGGTGGTGTAGTATATGTTCGTTCGTTATGATACAATCCTCCAAGGCATTACCCTCTTCTTTTAAGGAGAGTAGTGTAGCATCTATTATATTCCTAAGTATTACATCCTCTTTGGGAGGGGTTAGGGTTATCTAGGGTCAAGGTTAAGGTTAGCTAGCGATATAAGTTAGAGTTAGGGGCAGTGTAGTTACAAAATTTCCATTAGTGGCGAGCATTAAATGTAAAAGACCCCGAACTATTTAAAATGACGCCGATGAAAATGTTGCATCAGCTCCCCTACAAGGGGAGGTTTAATATTTTGTATGTCACGATCAAATAACATATATGTTTGTTATCGGATGCGAATCAACCAATCATCAACCGTACAATGAAATCGTACTTTGTCTCTTCAATGCTGTACCACAGTGCTCCTCCGAAACTGTGGACACTTCATCCAAAATCGTCTCTCGTCGTCCTATGATGGCTCCCTCTCCGTGGGGGTACATTCTCGTTCTGGAATCAAAGTTGGCACAACAAGATGAAGAAAAGAACTAATTTGGAGAGGGTCAATTTTATTAGGCTGTTGACGCTTCCCTTCTCTCTGGTAGTGGCGGGAAGAAGAAATATAGGGCTTACAGAAGTCTGGGGCTTGCCCTCTTTGTTTATAATCAATTTTAGGTCATTTCTAATCACGTCTCGTCGCTTCAATCTCTCAACTCAGAGTCCTCGTATTTCGGCCTATCATATCTCGTGTAACGTCATTTCCTCTAGCGCGTGTTCTCACAGAATAAAGTGGACCCACTTCTTGCTTTTATTTTCTATTTGAACACTAACATTTCCCCTGCGAATTTATATCTTCAAATAAGTACTAGCGGACGTATCCTTACTATTTATTAGGATGCGGGTTGAGGTTAGCTAAGGTCATGGGTTAGGGTTAGGGTTAGGGTTAGGATTAAGGGTAGTGTAGTAACAACATTTCTATTAGTGGCGGGTTAGGGTTAGGGTTAGAGTTAGGGTTAGAGTAAGGGTTAGGGTTAGGATTAAGGGTAGTGTAGTAACAACATTTCTATTAGTGGCGGGGTAGGGTTAGGATTAAGGGCAGTGTAGTAACAACATTTCTATTAGTGGCGGGGTAGGGTTAGGATTAAGGGCAGTGTAGTAACAACATTTCTATTAGTGGCGGGGTAGGGTTAGGATTAAGGGCAGTGTAGTAAAAACATTTCTATTAGTGGCGGGCATTAAGCGGGAAAAATTCTAGTCTTTCAAAAGTAACGCCCGTGAACACACGTGGGTGTAATTGGTTCATGCCAACCATTCCCAAAGTTATGATACTAGGGATCACTTTCTTTCATAACAAGCCAATATGTTACTTATTTTAAATCCCCAAAATCAATTGACCTTCACTACAAACTTAAAATGGATGACTTACCTCAAGTCTGGTGCTAAGGTCGCTGGAAAAAATCGTTGGATCATTCTACCGCTCCCGAAAGTATCTCACCCCTGACGCAATCCTCTACTCGTTTAAGAGTCAAATATGTCCTAAGATGGAGTACTGTTGCCACATCTTGAGAGCTGCCGCTCAGAGCACCATTTCTTGCTTTGACAGAGTAGTCTCTCTCTACTCTGTTGTTATTACCATCATAAGAGCTCGACTGAGCTCCAATCTATGGTTCCCTCTGTAAAACATTCACAACAAAAACTCGTCTAGCTACAACTACTGTAAATAATTTTCTTTTCTCCCACTGTGTACCTTAAACTTAAACAAAACTTCCATGAGCTAAATTTTTTTCCAGGAATTACCCGTCTGTGGAACACATACTGCGGGGCTGCTTCCCAGCTGACTACAACATGGTCGTTTTTCAAGTCCAATGTAACCAAATTGTTATTGAGTCTTCTTCTTAAATAATCAAATTCTGCCCAGTTCAAACCATCATTAGCAATCCTTATATGTTGTCTGACCGTCAATCTGACAAACTCATTAACCTTTATTATTCTCGTGTGGCCTTTGGGCCTTGATAAGTGATAACTCATTAAGTACTTAAAAATATTGTAATTAAAAGGGTTTGTATGTATATGCAAAGAGAGGGGGGATACAAGTGTTCAAATTGTTCATAGTGGTTTTTCAAAAGACCGAATTTAAGTTTTTACCGGATTAATACACATGCGTAGTTTTTTGCCTTGTAAGAATTTTTATTTATTTATTTATTTATTGTTTTTGTTTATGTTTTGCCATAGTGAAGTTTTTTGGTTGCCAAGATGGTGTCCAATCTCATGTGGTGCAAAAGGAGACACACCATGAATTTCCACTTAAGTAAATGCGAAGTATATGTAGAAATATGAGGTATTTATTCAATAAATCATATATTTTACTAGCAGGGAGACCCGGTGTTGCCCGGGATTGAATTATTAACTCTATGTCTTTTTTACACCCATCCCATGACATATTACTTATTTTATTATGTTTTTTACATTTTATTATTTCATAATTTTTTTTGTAAAGTGAGTTCGACGAATGTACTCGGCATTTATTTGGTGGGAGGGGGTGTAAAAAAGTTATATTAATTGAAATAAATGTAGGTAAATTTATAGCATTTACCCTGTTTTAATCAGTAAGCACTCCTGAGCAGTCCTGCTCACACCCCTATACCCCTTATTAACATTGCTTTTTTTAATTATTTCTATGATGTTCATTTTATAAATCAAATCAGATAAAGTCAAATGTCATATTTGTTTTTCACGGATAGTACGGCACTAACGCAGTCCCAACAATATTAGTGTACCCCATTAGATCACACTGAAATATACTTATCTAAGTATTCTCTGTAATGTAGTGTCATAATTTATATACTTATCGTGGTCGATCTCCAAAACACAAACAGCAGTCCGTGAACAAACATGTTCGTCCCTATTTTCGTATATAAAAAAAAGGATTATTTAATTTACGATTGCAAGATTTAATAATAATGAGTGTGCTACAGAAATTTGTATCTTACAAAGGGGGTTTTCCGGTGTACGTGGATGGCAGTGCTAGTAGATATGAGTGTAAGAGTAAAACTCCTCCGACTTCATTAACGTTAGCTATTCTCTTTTAAATAGCGAGTCGTACAATTATAACTTTGCATATATACTAGCGAGAAACGATTCCTGGCGTTACCTGTGATGTTTAAGAAGTTGGAAAGAGAACCGGGCGCATTCGCGTTTTAATAGATGGAACCATAATCAGTCATGTTCAAAAGTTTATTTTTTTAATTACGATATTTTAAATTTTGATTTAGTATTTTATTTATTTTTTATTTTTCAACAATCGAGTAAATAAAATATATGTCAGTGCGTATTTATAGGCAAAAAAACTAGATACACGATATAAATGTTATATTATGCGTATGGGCAAGGTAAGAGAGACAAAGATAGTATGAAATTTAAATAATTTTTTAGAAATTGTTAGCAGGTGTGTGTGTGTAGGTCATTAAAGGAGAGATATTTTGGACTGTTTTGTATGCGTGTTGCGTTGTGTTAGTATGAAGGTTTATGTCAGACATTGCGCTCAATACCTAAAAGTTCTCCAATCACTCCATTTCCGCTTGCAGAACACGTAAATACCGATTTTACACAATCTGAGTGTATATAATATTTTGCTCAGTATAACTTTTTTGAGTTTTTTTTTTTAATTATTATTCTTTTCTGTTTAGGTTTTCTATTTTTATACCTGTATAATTTTTCCTGTAAATAAATAATGTATTTTTTTTTAAATCTAACTGTGTTAACTATTGTGATTCATTTATTAGTTTTCTTCTCATCCCAAAAACAATCTTAAGAATCGGTCCCGCTTTTTCGTTCTATTTTCTTTTAATCACGTGATTTAAATATTTGTATTTTTCTAACGCATGTCATCTTACGTGTACGCATTCTTAACACACACACACACACTTATATATATATATATATATATATATATATATATATATATATATATATATATATATATATATATATATATCTTGTGTAGTTAAACTCATGGGTTTAAGCTCAATGGATATTAGACGATCCTAGAGTTCTTATATGTAATTCCAGAGCAATTATACATTTTAACAGTTTCCGACAAAAACAAAACATCGTATCAAGCAAATTCGTTTTGATTTTTTAAAAGTAACAGCCGTTTCTTCATTGCTACACAATCAGAGCATTTGATAATTCGTCCGTATCCTTCGATACACGTTTTAAATAAACATGGCTGATTGTTGAGGTGTATTTAGCACGTGTGTTGAAAGGTATGAATGATTTGGTCAAAATGTACAATAGTAAGTCGTCTTTTTGTTTCGCCTGGGACATGAGCCGGAAGGTCAGCATGTTTTGTAAGCTTAGACATATACTTATATATGAATGAAAATATAGATAAATTTTACATCTGCACAATTACGCAACATATTTTAAAGTGGTACTAACTGACCTATAATAAAAAAAAATGTATATTCTCAGCCACAGAGTCTATCACCACTGTAGTGAGGTCAATATTCACTTACTAACCAAACATTTATATTCCGTGTTGAATTTACATCAAAGACATACACGGTTGATAAGGAAGGCTTTTTCCTAAATGATTTCTTATGAAGATTTCAAATTACATTTGGCTTGTTTTATTTTGTGTTCTTTCTTGCTTTTTTGTGTATTTATTATTCATTTTTATTTATTTTAGATATCTGGTTAGAAATGAAAGTCGTAAGTATTTTTCATGTGAAAAAAAACCCTATATATATATGCATACATATATATATATATATATATATATATATATATATATATATATATATATATATATATATATATATATATATTCTGTTTTAAGTGAAGTGTTTTAGCCAGTCAAAATGATCACCCCACGTGCTTGTCATTCGTCTTCGAAGTAGTCCTATGTAATTTGGTTGTTTCACAGCCTCGTGTTCTATTGGCACGTTTCCCGTCACCTATGAGGGGTATTCACCAAAGTGCCACGTGTTGATCTTACGGACAATTATGTAACATTGCTATCGTGGGTTATGTCTATTTACATTAGAGACCTCTACGTATACTTTATGGACTTTCACGTGTCTCTCAACCCTCTATATCTTTTTTAAGCTTTTGTTTAATTTGTATTATTGTACATGAAGACCCTATGCTAGTTCACTCTCTAACAAATTGAGATTCTACGTTAGGGGGTAATTAGATTAAACAACGTGAAAAATTGGCGGTAAAACCTTATATATATATATATATATATATATATATATATATATATATATATATATATATATACATATATATATACATATATATGTATACATATATATATACATATATATATACATATATATACATATATATATACATATACATATACATATATATACATATATATATATATATATATATATATATATATATATATATATATATATATAAGACTGTAGAGTAGACGACCAGTTTATCATATAAATTTAATGTAAAATAATCACCCTATTTCCGACCAGATAGCGTTTGAACGACATGTATCCTTTTTTTTTGCTTTTAGTTAAATTTTGTGTATTTTTAGTATTTTTAAAGGGGTTATTGCCACAGGGACTTAGGGTTAGTGATAGAGTTTAGAAGTATGTAATATCTTTTACAACCAAGTTTTTTAGACTCTTTCTTTAGATTTATTGATTTAGATTATTAAAAAGGGCATTGTTATCGGCTTCCATTGCTTATATAATTGCATATGTTATTTTATAATATAAATGTATATAAATGAAATAATAAGTATTGTTATATAAGTATCGTTACAAAATACTATGTTGTCACCACGCTTCCTATAATATCACCAAAGTTAAGCAATGTTGAGTGGAGTAATACTTAGATGGGTGACGATTTGGAAAAAAAACTTGAATCGTTGACGGCTTCTAACAATTATATAATTTCAAATTAAGCAATGCATAAATGAACAACTTTGTTATTCTTAATATATTATGTATATATTTTTGAGTATTTACTTCAACAGTGCTCAATACGTGAATAGTGTTTAATATGAAAAGCATAAAAATATACTTCTGGCACTTATACTTCTATAAATCTTTCATTTCCTGAAGCAAAAATAAGCTACGAGCGAGAGAGGGGGAAAGAAATAGAGAGAAAGGAGGCGAGAGGGAGAGGGGGTTTATGGACATATGATAGGTGAAAGCACTGTAGCTGAGAAAGTGCTGAATTATTTAGTTCCGAAAGTAATGATGAAAGAAATAGAGATTTCGGTCAGCGTTGTTTGATATTATGTTTCCGCATTATTTGGATTAGGATTGATAATTTGTGTTATTTGAATTGAGGAAATTTAAAACATGAAATGAAATTTCAGACAAAATGGCATTGTTAATATGTGGAATTAGCGAATAAGCATGTAAACAGACTAGTTAAAATAATAACACGGACACATCTCTAAAACCAACAGTGAATCTGATTTTAATCTGTGGTAGAACAAACATTCGATTATTATCTGAACCATAAACTTCCAGAAGACTGATTGTAACCCAACGCCTTTATCCGTTGTGACAATCCTTACTACGGGCGATACTAAGATTAAAAATGTCTTCCTTAACTACTCTATGGCTGACGATAAGAATCTATATCGGTGGATTAAATAAACGGTTCAGTTGGAAATTCCGTACAGATTCCCGAGTTCGACATAAAAATTCCCAAGTGAAGGTCTAAGGTTACATTTTCGAAAATAAAAACCAACATGAGAATAGTAGTCCGAATAACCCAAATAATACAAATTGTTTGATATTGTCAAAATTTCTAAAATTTCTGAAACAACTGCTCCTAAATTTAAAGTCATTAGCCACTACTGGTTCTCAGTGAATGTGACCTTTTGCCAAACTTGGTTATATCATATTAACTGGGGCATCATGTTAAATACAACCTACTAAACAGCAACAATTTATACCTTACTATTGCATGCCTGTTCAACGTGAACGTTTGTTAATGAAAAATTAGAAATTATTTCTCGACATGTCGATCGATATTTTGTGCGACAATTTCTCCTCACGAATAATTAAAGTTAAAAGCAATTTTAAACGGCCAGGATAATAATTCAAAACATTAATTTACCATTAATTTAATTGATTTTTATTTTAACTATGAAATGTATTATTCAACATTTGCCAGTGAATAGCAAAGTGTTGTCGTTACTCTAGATAGAATGATTTTATTAAATCATTCTATCCAGAGTAACGACAACACTCTAAAAGGCTTTCATTTGGTTTCTTTGTTCTCTATTTCTAAATTCTTTTAGTTCATTGTTTTCGAAAACACTTAAATCCAAAAAAAATGAATGTTTAATCAAAACAATTTTTTAAAAAATGATAAAGTTAAGAACGTAGGAAAAAAATTGAATTGAATAAAAATTTCTTGAAATCTGAAATGCGTAATCTCAGCTAGTCTTTTCTTTTTGTGACTCCCAAAATGGAGAGCGCTTAAAATAAAAATGGTGGAAGGAAAACAACAATGAGAAGAAAGAAAAAAGAACAGAAACTAATGATCTTTTTTGTAAATAAAATGCATTTTCTCAAAAAAGAACTTAAATTAAAATGCGAGATTGTTGAATTTGAAAAAATCAGCTATGCAAAGATTAAAACTCCGTGCAATGACAGTTCCACTCCGCGAAAAAAAACAAAAACGGAACAGGACAAGAAAGTAACGTAAAGACGATCAAATAATGCGCAACCGACGAGAATACAACGTAACAATGCATTTATTTTATATAAAGTTGCAGTTTATGTCTTTGTCTGTTTTATGACAGAGCAACCATTTTAAGGGTAATTTAATACCGTAAGTCACACAACTTATTCAAAACAATTCACTGATTCATTTAGTTTATGTATTTTACAGCATAGTAACTCTTTTTGTGGTTATTTAACTGCTTCGAATCTGAATTTCTGCTTTCGGTTCGTAGTTAAACAGATATGCTATGAATCATAATATCAATTACCTATTTACCGACACTTTCGCTTTATATGAATATTTTCGCATAGTGTATATACTTTAAAAATATGCAGTCTAATTTGCATAATTTATGGCAGCCATCTTGAATACATAATGTTGTTTCTCAATTCAACTACCTTTTGTCTATGTGCCATATATATATATATATATATATATATATATATATATATATATATATATATATATTATTAATGACAATATATGTATTAGCATATACTATCAGTTCCTTTTACTTTGCAGTTTTCTTAAAAGATTCAGCTCGATGATTATCAATTAGTGATAACAGAGCAAATATAAGTCAGTTCATATTATATTCCAATAACCATGGTTTTATTTTATTTTTATTTTTTCACATTTCCAAAAATCATAACATTTCTGTGAGATATATTTTTTACGGTCCGTTTCATTTGTCTTGTGCCAAACAACATTTTTATGTCAATATCGTCTCTGCAACACTGCAAAATCATCAGAAAAATTCACAAAGAGCAAAAAGTTATTGGATTAAAGTGTATAGTGTAGGTTTCAAGACATATCTCACAGAAATGTTATGTTTTTTTTGGAAATGTGAAAAAATAAAAATAAAATAAAACCATGGTTATTGGAATATAATATGAACTGACTTATATATATATATATATATATATATATATATATATATATATATATATGTGTGTGTGTGTGTGTGTGTGTGTGTGTGTGTGTGTATAATTATATAATTAAGAGTGAACTTTTCAAGATTAAAGCTCAATATACGTATTTCTTTTAACTCCAGAGAATATTAGATTCCAAATAACCATGTTTTTATTCATTTTTTAAAAGATCTAGATTATATATCTTGGATTTTCTATGAGCGTTATTCG
This sequence comes from Sepiola atlantica, assembly GCA_963556195.1. Classification (NCBI taxonomy): domain Eukaryota; kingdom Metazoa; phylum Mollusca; class Cephalopoda; order Sepiida; family Sepiolidae; genus Sepiola; species Sepiola atlantica. Next base: position 35,852,989 of record OY744543.1, read on the forward strand.
TCAGCAGAGACGACTAAACCTGTGTCCAAAAACATCAGAAAATAAGAAACAAAAACCATAAAACTAACGTTATCAAAACATATGTGCCGGCTAAATAAGAAAAATCAGATTCTATTTCCTCTCATGGACGCAATATTTCATACTAACAGAGCAAGCCAAAAATACGTATACTTTTCTAAACATTGCAATTTAGATTGGATCGTACAAAACTCTAATATAATTAGAGAAGGAAAGTAAAATAGAAGTAAAAGAAACAATAAATCAAAAAAATTAATTTAAAAAAAACAGGAAAAAAATGCGTTATTACTACTTCTAAATAAAATGCAGTTAATTTAAAAACCAAAGGAAACCTTATATATATATATATATATATATATATATATATATATATATATATATATATATATAAGTTTTATTAATGCAAACATCATTTGGCGACACATTTTCAGACATGTTTCGGTCATAGCTATAAATGGCCAGACCTCTTCGAGCTAAATATTTCTCTGCGGATTTGCATATAACCTGCAACTAAACTCTAACTTTATATATATATATATATATATATATATATATATATATATATATATATATATATATATATAAGTTTTATTAATGCAAACATCATTTGGCGACATATTTTCAGACATGTTTCGGTCATAGCTATAAATGGCCAGACCTCTTCGAGCTAAATATTTCTCTGCGGATTTGCATATAACCTGCAACCAAACTCTAACTTATATATATGCAAAAACAACAACAAAATGACAATATATATATATATATATATATATATATATATATATATATATATATATATATATATATATATAGTCTAAAGAGGCTTTGAGTCGAATAAGCAAAATAAAGAAAAAAAAAGAAAATGCAGTTTAAATTCCCAGAGAAACTAACTAAATTCAAGATCTCGCAGACTTAGCATTCGTTGGAAAATTCATAAATACAAAGGGGATTCAAGTATCTAACAGTGAAACAAAAACAAGGGACTCAGCTGTTCACCATGTAACTGTTTCGGAGATTTCAAAACAGGACAGTTATAATATTCATGGCTCTATGGAAAAGAAAAAAGAAAACCAATAGAATATTGGTTTTTGCCAGCAGGCTCAGAGCTTGCAGCTGATATCTAATATCAGTCGTAAGCTCTGAGCCTGCTGGCAAAATAATGTGTGTACGTGTATGATTTTTCTTCAAACAAATCATCCTGAGCATGTCTGACAATAAAGACGAAACGTTGATAAATGCATAAATATTCTTTTTTTTTTCATTTTCCATTACGTTGGAACATTTAATTCCTGTCTTAATATATATATTTCCCTTCTCACTTATGCCTTTCAGTAAGAAATCTCGAAGGCGATGTTAAGAAAATATTTTAATAAGTTATCAATTTTTTGTCTTAAATCACTTTAATTAATTGCTGTTAATATCAAAGAAACTATTGCATATATATAGACAAAATAGGACAATAAGATTAAAAATGAATAAGACCAAACATTAATTTATTATGAACTGTTTGAAAATAGATATACAAATTATCTATTCAAATGACTGTCTTCACATCGTTCGTCTCTACTATATAAGGATTATTTCAAAATTATATGCTGTATTATTGATTTAAATAATAGTAACCCGTTTTGATGGTAATATGGGAGTGATAAATGAAAGAAACTTTCGAATTTATTCATTTAGATAAACATGATGACATAACAGAGTCAATATTTATACATTGGTAGCCGTGATAGATGTAAGAAATTCAGAAATGGACTTAGGGCAAAACATTGAATCATATCATGATCCTAAGTTAATCTCTCTCTGCTCAAATCAGTCTATCTCTTTTGCTTTTCCCCATATTTCCATGTTTTTTTACCTATACATTTTGCCGGGCGGTACTGGAAACAAATTAAACATTTGTACATGTGACCTTTTTCTATCTCGGCCTTTTGGCTAAGATCAAAGTGTAGTATCTGTTCCGATGGATACTGCACGCCTGTCCTGTGCAGTTCTAGGAGGTCCACCCTCCCAGGCTTCGCCTCCCCTCTTTGGGGAGGAGTAAGTTTATTGCTTACTGTCTGAGGCGCCCCTACCGGGGAATGCCGACGAGGCTGCCCAGGCAATTTTTAAATGGCCAGAGTGCTCACCTCTCGAGCGCTGGCTTTTAACCCCACTTGCTCGACCCGATCTTGGGTCACATCTTACTTGTGGGAGTAAGATAAAACTGGCCTTGTGCCTAACTCCGCGAGGAGTAAATAAACATACTTTTAAATTAGGTTCTTTGTTTTTTTCTCCCCTTTTGTTCCTATCTCCTTTTACTAATACGACATCTTTGTATATTTACAGTAAATATATATATATATATATATATATATATATATATACATATATATATATATATATATATATATATATATATATATATATATATATAAATATATATATATAATAAAGATAGATGAACGAAGAGTGATAAACATGTACGAATGTCCAGATTTATTTCAAACTTTGATAGTTCAATGCAAGGTATATTCTGTAAAAATCATGTTTATTATTCTTTCCTTAAGCCAAGGCTTTTCAAAGATCGAGATCTCATCATCAGAGGAATTATACAGATAGATAAGTTGGCAGTATGAAAGCCAAAATTCAACATTTGAAAAAATATTATTAAGAAAATGGAGGGTGAAAAAAAAGTTCGTGTAAAAAGATATGGGGTTTGTCTAGATGGTAATTGTCCGTTGATAAAGTCTCCAATAGAAGGAGATTTAGATGGAGAAGAGAAAGTTTTGTGAAGGCAGCATAGGAAAGTGCTCAAAAATGAAGTAAATCCAATAGTGAGATGTTGAGTTCAAATCGTAGATGGAGCGCACTTAAACGGAATTATATATATATGTATATAATTTGTTTCATATATATATATATATATATATATATATATATATATATGGCGGGGCACTCATACGTCGAAATCGATAGGAGAATCCATCCATCATATATATATATATATATATATATATATATATATATATATATATATATATATATATGCGTATTTGCTTCCATTCTCTCCCTACACAAATGATTACAATATATATTCCCCCAAATTACAGATCTTCTCATCCTTTGCCATTTTTCGGCTTCACTCTTGATAAAGCCCACACAATAGTTGGGCGAAACATTGAGGTGGATTCTTGGGTTTCAGGTCTTTCCCTTTATTCCATTTTAATTCACACACATATACATAAACACATAACAACACAACACTCCACACCAACCCGCAGGGGGTATACAAAAGTCAAACGAAGGACGACATTTATTTTCCCCCGAATAAACGCCATTAATTTCTTTAAAGGATATCTTTGTTTTATTGCATCTGTAGTTAATATTGTTGTTTCAATCATCCCCTTTATATTAGTGATCATTATTATGTTGTTATCAGTATTTCAATTAGTATATCTGTATCTAGTTTCTTAGCGTAATTATGATATTATGTTGTTGTAAACAGTATTGTAATTATACTAGTATTTGTATATATTTTCTCGGTGTAACTTCTTATATTATGTTATTGTTTTATATTATGATGTTTTCAGTGTTAGTATTGTAGTTAGTTATAAAAAAACACTATTATAATAGCTGTTGTGCATCTGTATATTTATTTATATATCTGACGCTGCTGTCAGTCATTTCTGCTAGCAGCCACCTTCTATTATGATGTATCTCACATGATAGATAAAGAAACATTTTTTTTAATGGTTAGGATTTTGTTTAACAGAACTACGTCTCAAACAAGAGCGTCCTTGATCAGGCGGACATCTCAAGCATGTTTGCCCTGCTCACCTAACGACTCCGGTGGCTTGACCATGCCAGGCAAATGGACGATGAGAGGATCCCAAAGGATGTTCTTTATGGCGAACCTGCAACCGGCTCCAAACGAGCATGAACACCTGTCCTACCCTAGAAGGATGTCTGCAGGGAGACATGAGGATAGGTGACATCGACTCAACAGGCTGGGGGTCCGTGGTTGAGGACCACAGCGGCTGAAGAAGAGCTGTAAAGGCATGCTCTAAGATGAGTGGAGAGGAGAGACCAGCAGTGGAGGGAAAGGAGAGGGCACAGACGACAGAGGGCTGCAGCAGAGCTCTCGCAATCAGACACCACCTACATCTGTGGCAACTGCAACAGAACCTGTCGATCCAGAATAGGCTTGCACAGTCACAGCAGACGCTGCAATTCAGCAAAGGGCTAATCTGAGGTGCAGAACTTCATTGTCTCCTGAGACAGACGTATACCAACATGAATAATAATAGTTGCTGTGTATCTGTATATTTATTTATATATCCGACACTGCTGTCAGTAATTTATTCTAACAGTCACACATGATAGAGAAAACTAGATTTTTCTTTTTTTTCAGTTGCTAATTTAAATGAATATGATGTATATAGTTTATTGTTTAAATGTAAATAAACTTTATTGATTTTTTGTTCTTTTTATTTATTTTTTAATGAGTCACCGTTTATCAAGGTTTAGAGGCCACTCGAGGATAAGGGTTAATGAGATTGTCAGTTGGTGATGAACAACAGTATGAGGGGATTAGAAACGATAGGTTAAATGGTTAGAATTTGATTATTTAAGAGGACAGCTCGACAAGAATTTGTTAACATTGGACTTGAAAACTATGTTGCTGGGAAACAGTCTCGTGATATTTTATTCCACAGATGGAAAAAAACTTTGTTCATGGAAGTTCCATTTAGTTTTAGGTGCACAGAGGAAAAAAGGAAAATTATTTACAGTGGTTGTAGCTAGAAGAGTGTTTGCTGTGAATGTTTTACTGGGAGGAGGGAGGCTAGAGATTGTAGCTCAATCGAGCACCTACTATGAAAATAACGATAGAGTAGAGAAAGACTAGCAACGTCTCTTCTGTAGGAAAGGGGCTGTAGGGAAGAGAAGAGATCATCTCCTACTAGATTTCGAAGTTGGTTATCTACTATAGTCAAGGCAGGAAAAAGTGATTTGACCAGCACCTCCCCAGATGTGGCAACAGTACCTCCCCATCTTAAGACGTATCTGACTGAAAATGTTGTCTATTATTTGTAAGATTTCTCTCCATCATTTTTGACGCAATGATTTCTTTCATATTTAAATATTTTTTTCTATTACCAATGAGTCGCCACTTATCAAGGCCAAAAGCCACTCGAAAATAAAGGCTAATGATTAAGAATATTACGAGAAGATTGAAAATGATTAATTGAATGAACAAAGTTTAATTACTTATGGGGACAGATTATGACAAGTATTTGATGGCATTGGATTTGAAGACGACCATGTTGTAGTCTGAAGGGAAGTCATCTCGTGGTAATGTGTTTCATAGATGAGAAGTTCTTGGAAAGAAACTCTGTTCATGGAAATCACTTTTTATGTTAAACACACAGAGGAAGAAAGGAAATACTTTTTTCGTTTGTGGTAGTAAGACAAGTTCTTGCTGTGAATGTCTTACAAGGAGGAACCAGAGATTGGAGCTCAGTCGAGCATATTCCATGAAAATAGCGATACAGCAGAGAAAGACTAGCAACGTCTGATCTGTAGGACAGGGGCTCCAGGAAAAAGAAGCGATCATCTCCCACTAGATTTCAAAGTTGATTTTGTACCCTCTCAAAGCAAGAAAGGGTACTCTGAGCGGCACCTCCCCAGATGTACTCAATCTTAGGACATATCTGACTCTTATACAGGTAAATGATTGCATCAGGGGTCAGGTACTTTCTGTAACGGTAAAATGATCAAACCATTTTTCCAGAAACTTTAGCAACATTTATGTCTTCCATTTCAAATCTGGAGTAAAAGTCAGTCCTAGGAGCTTATTAAAACAAGGGATTTCTTCAAAGAGAGAGATATTCACATGCATATTTTTAATTTATATAATAATTTTTCAAGTTTTGTAAAAATTTATTCAATAAATAACAAGAAATAATAGTTAATTAATAAAATGTCCTTTTTTGAAACCAATATGCAAATACCAGGAAGTTTAATCGGATGTCTTGCTGGCTTGGCAGGCCGAGAGCAGGCTCAAGGCGTTTCCACAAATAGTGGCGATGGAGAGGTGTTCGTAAAGTCAAGTAATTTCACGACGGTCCTTGGTATGGCACGTTATTAACAGATCAAGACTTGAGGAAGTTGTGCGTAGCGGGGGTCAGGTACTTTTTGGAACTTATATAAATTTAAATGTTTTTACTAATAATCTGAATTAACATGAATTTTTTTTCACATTGTAATACACTAAACTTTTAACATTGTTAAGCTTAAACAACACTAGATCAATTAGTATACATGCTATTCTCTCAACAAATACTCTATATATTAATATGTATATACTGTATATATACATACCTATGTGTTTTGCACTCTGTACTATGAGACACATGAAGATACCTATGAACTGTTCCACATTTTTATGACATCAACTTGGGGAGGGGGGAGGGGTATGTCTAGAAATTTTTGAGATGCCGATTGATAATTGGTATTATTTGTATTATTCGGACTACTGTTTTCATCTTGGTTGTTATTCTCAAAACGTTTCGACCGATGTGAACTCTGACCTTCTTCAGGTGCATCTGGTCGAACTTGCGAATCTTTATGTTGAACTCGACAACCTGAACGGAATTTCGGACTAAACCTCTCATTTAATCCGCGGGGGGAAGATTGTTCTCATTACGTCAACCATATCTGGCTGGAGGTGTTAATTATTATATTATTATTAGTTATTAAGAAAAAAAGGCTGATATGCCGTAAATTAGGCAAATAAGATTAATAAATGACGCTTTTACTCAAAATTTTGGATTTTTGAATTACGTAAAACTAAATTGATTTGTTTCGGAATTTTTTAGAGGACGGAATAATCGCGTTGACACAAAGGTTCTCGTTAGATCACTGACGTTAAGCGATGTGGAGCCTAGCCAGTACCAGATGGGTGACTGCTTAAGAATGCTAATCGCTGTATGTCATCTTCCCATGACTGGTATATACATGCGACTGGCGACTGTTTGTGAATTTGATATTCCCTGTAAACTTCCTCTTTTGGAGTAAGCCTGCATAGTCCATTCAACGGCTAATACCACAAGATCAAAGTGTAGTATCTGTTCCGATGGATACTACACCCTATAGACCGGTATCGTTTTGGCCTTCAGGGCTTGATTTCCGCCGGTCTATAGGTTTGTCCTGTGCAGTTCTAGGAGGTCCACCCTCCCAGGTTTTGCCTCCCCTCTTTGGGGAGGAGTAAGTTTATTGCTTACTGCCTGAGGCGCCTTACCGGGGAATGCCGATGGGGCTGCCCGGGCATTTTTTGTAGGCGAGAGTGCTCACCTTCTCGGGCGCTGGCTTTTCAGATCCCACTTTCCCGACCTTGTGTCACACCTTACCTTGTGGGAGGAAGATAAAACTGGCCTTGTGCCTAACCTCGTGGGGAGGTAAATAAAACCACACCAGGTATTACTGGTCCGATTGATAATTTGGATTATTTGGATTATTTGGATTATTTGGATTATTTGGATTATTCAGACTTGAATTCGACGAGACGCACATCGGCCAAAACATCGTTTGAATAATATTCAAGACGAAAACACAATTTTGGGGGTAAATCTGCAATTGGGGAAAGAAAATGAAAATGGTGTTGGGGAGAGGAGTTATAGGTCACGTGCTTTGAAAGTAAAACTCATCTGCCTAACATCAAACGGAATTTACATGAACAGAGTTTCTTTGAACTCTGCATCTCTTACCACGGTATAGTTTCCCTGAGGTCTACAACATGGTCGTCTTCGAATTCAATGTCAACAAATACTTGTCATAAGTCATCAAATTTTGTTCATTCTATTCATCATTTTCAATCCTCTCATAATATTCTTCATCATTCAATCATTTAACTGACAATCTATCTTATTAACCCTTATTCTCGGGTGTCTTTCAGCTTCGATAAGTGGTATATCATTAGTAAAAAAAAAAAACAACACAGTTTATCCCAGTAAAATCATTGGTCATACTTTATCTAACAGTATCAGAGCATAAGAGAATGAAATAGATCCGATTTGAACTCCGATTACCGATTTCATATTCCATTTTGGTAGTCGTTAAATTATTCTATTGTAGCGATATTGGACTTTGGATGTGTAAAAATAATGTTAAGGACGGTATTTTCGATAAGAATAGAAAATGGAAAATTCCAGTTAAGACTACATGTTAGAATATGACGTCATGGACATGGAATTTTTTTTTTACTTTTATTCCCCCCAAACAAGGCATATTGCCTCTGAGACGTAAGAGGCTACTGTGATAGAGGCCAGATTTATGAGGCCATCCTTAGTGAGAAGTTGTGTAACAAGATGTTTGTTCACATTATAGTAACATTTCTGCATGTTTTTACTGTCGGGGAAACAGGGATCAAGAAGGAATTCCAAAGGTAACTGGTTCAAAGAAAGGAAGCTATTAGAGTAAAAATTTGTCTAGCATCTGCGGTCCTCTACAATGAAGGGGTGGGATTTTGCTGCTAATCAGGTTGTTCGGGATATTTACGTTGAGGGGGAGGAGGTAACAGTGCCATAAGTTCATGAGAGCCCATTCTGTTGAAGTCCTTGTAAAACAAGCACAGGGATGCAACATTGCAGCGATGGGACAGGAGCTTAGTATACAGTGTGGGACCTATTAGGTTAGAGACTATTTTATTGCATCCTGTCCAAGAGGGAGAGACTAGTGATTGGTGCACCAGCCCAGATGTCGCAACAATACTCAATGCATGGGTGAATGGTGGCTTTGTAGAGATATAGGATACTGACAGGTGTGAGACGTTTTCTAGCCCGGTAGAGGGAGCCTACATTCTTTGCAACAGACTTGGGAGTCGAGATGATACATGGGTCTGTGAATTGATTGGGTTTGAACATTTTTCAAAGCTTCGCCTTTTTTGCCGCTCCAGGAAGAGGGGAGAGGAAGCTAAGGTAATGCAGTAAAAGAATAAAGCAACAAAGTACATGAGTCATTAAGCAACAATGTTTTGGCGTTTTTTTCTTTTATGTTGTACAGCTACTAGGGAAGAGAGGAATACGGCTGCTGCTATCATCACAAGGAGAGAACAGGTATTTAATTCCCTCCCATGCAGGAATATGTGACACAAGGTCGGAAAATGGGGGAAGAATCAAGCCAGCGCTCCTAAAGAAGGAGCACTCTGGCCTAGCAAAAATAGCCTGGGCAACCCCGTCGGCATTCCCCGGTCAGGGCGCCTCAGGCAGCAAGCAATAAACTTACTCCTCCCCAAATAGGGAAGGCAAGGCCTGGAAGGGTGCACCTCCTAGGAAAACCCAGGACAATATACCTCAGCCCGACAGATAAAAGGCCACCAAAATGGCCCAGTTCCAGCCGGACTGATTGTCGAGAACGGATCCTCGACTGGTAATACCTTACCCGATCCTGACGTCTACACTCAACCGAAGTTAAGGAAAGAACAACTCTTTTTCTGCTGTTAAAACACAGTTATAGAGAGACACCACTATCCATTGAGCATCTACTGACTTACGTGTCAGACTGACGAACAGCTGTTTCTGTCAGCAGAGAAAAATCTGTAGGAATAAAAGAATTACCCCACCCTATACACCCCTAGTGTCAGCAGAAATGATAATTTTTTGCACATTCAGTGGTAGCCGTCAGTATGTTTTTTTTTATGATTTGTAATTGTAGCAACCATTTTTTTAAAATATGCTTCACAAGAAAAGGGAAAGGTTTTTTCTGAGAATCTAATCTTTCGTTTATTTTTAGAGCTGAATTTGCCGCAATAAAATAAATCAGATATCTTTTTTGAATGCTGATTGTCGATTCATCGTTTGAGTGTCTGGTGTAATTTCATATGTACGGTCATGTTATCAATTATACAGGTTTTCCATATTCTAATTGCACATATGTGAACACAAATAAATTAACATGTTATATATTTTTCAAAACTCACAAAGCTAACTTTTATTTTTCATCATCATCATCATCATCATCATCATCATCATCATCATCAAATCGAGGTAGTGTCATCAATCTTCTTGACTCTCTCACGCCCTCTCGCTCTACCCTCCATCACACCAGGTAGATTTACACAGGTACACTTTGAGTCCTCTGTTAGTTGTTTGACGTAAATTCTGTGCGGTCTCCCAACTCAATTACATTCCTTGTTTTGGCATCCACAATAGAACCTTGCTGACGATTTCATCCTTAGCCTTCCAACCAACCATCCATCACATCCCATAATGCCAAAGGACGTCATCGGGGAATCATGCAGATATTTTATCTGTCATAACTTTCCAGTGAGCATGATAGAACCTGGTTCTTTCCAGGCCACATACAGCACCTGGTATTTCAAAATAGTCACCCATTTCGTACTGGCCAGGTTCAACGTCACTTAACTCTCGGTGATATAATGAGAAACATGTGTGTCAACATGATTATGCTGTGATTACTCCAACAGTCTTACTTGTGTTCAGAAAAAGCCCAATGCAATTTACCATTTCATTGGATTTTTTTGTGAACACACATGAAAATATCTCTTTCTTGAATGGGACATGTCTTATTTCTCGGAACAGCTTTATAAAGTATCATTTTATTTAAGAATTAAAAAACCTTAAAGTAAAAGCGATTTTTCTCCTATTTCGATAGTGGGAAAGTTGTTAGAACAAAAAGTACATAAAACAATCTGTTTAGGCTGTCAAAGTATTCGTCCGTGTTCTAAAATAAAAAATTTCATTTCCAATCGATTTCATCGAATTTCATATTTAATCCGATCAACAGTTATTATTTTGCTTACCCATTCATTCATTTCGTATGAATCAGATGATTCTATTGTTGGCATTGGTTTCCCCGATATCTTTCTAGTTAGAATTCTTTCAAGAAAGGCATTGAGTACTTACAGAAGGAACCACATGAAGGTTGTCAACATCCTTATTGAAAGTGTTTCTATGGAACGAACTGGATTCGAACTTAGCACACCCAGGTTGTCAGTCCGTGTCGTTAACCACTTAGCCACCGGCTAAGACCCTCCTCCTCCTCCTCCTCCTCCTCTTCTTTCTCCCCTTTCCTATTTGATAAGTGAATGTTATTTGATTAACTTACACAATGACTTTTAAGCTTACAAATTGTGTAATAGAATGCTGGCAGGGTGGCCTAATGGTAAAATGCCACCATGCTAAGATATGATTTTCAATTTAAATTTCTGTATGAGAAGGTAAAATCTTTTTTAGTCTTTCTTATTTTTTTAAACTGCGGTAAAAATAAATGGTCGACTTTTTACTTTTTTTTTTTAAAGATGACATAAAGTCTTCTTTTGTCATTTCTTTATTATACAAATAACGTTTTTTGCAGGTAGGGAAATCCTAATTTCAGCCATGCAAATCATAAATGAAAGTAAAAAGGTCTTGGGCAATGCCGGACCGGTATAGCTAGTATTTTATATAGGATTCTCAGACAAAGCAATGTTGGATATTCTTTGTGATCAGCTTAGTGCTTTTATCTGGATCGACTACATATTGAAGCATGTTTTACTCATTACCTTGGTTTTCATTCATAGCTGGAAGCTGGAGATGGCTCAAAACGCCTTAATATGTTAATTTATCAAGAACGAACCAACCCTCTTCTACACACTTCTTTTATTTATTTACAGAAATAAATAAAGGGATAAGTTGTAGTAGGTTATCGGCGCTCTTGTATAAGCAGTCACCGATCTGAGGGAGATAACTCTATCATTCTTAGCCGCCGCTATTCCGAATTTGCTTATACTTTGGCAAGGGAGATAACTTTGTTTATCGCAGCATGAAAGAAAATAACTTTTCTTTTTATGTTTATATAAAGTGTATACAATTTGTGGCATGTAAATAAAAGTGCTTAGGGATTAGGGTTTTTAACGCATTTCAAAACCGTAACATGTTTTTTATTAATAAACAAAGTTATCTCCCTTGCCAAAGTATAAGCGAATGCGGAATAGCAGCGGCTAAAAAAATAGAGTTATCTCCCTCAGATCGGTTACTGCTTATACAAGAGCGCCAGGTTATCTCTCTTGGTTATATATTATGATTTCATACTTATCTGCCATATCATTACAGAAATTCAGGAACCCATATTGTACTTTTCGATTACGGGAAGTTTTTAATCATTGTTTGGTGTGCACCAGTCAACTAGCAAAAACCAATTCAATTAATGTTATTTTCGTTTTTTTTGAAAAAAAAAGGATTTTACGTAAAAATAACTATGAGGTAGGAATGCCGAAACGATTTCACTGTAAAAAAAATTGCCCAAAAATGATGATCATGGAAAATAAGAACAGAAAGTGTTTTCTTAGAGACATGGCAGTTCCTGCTGACTATAATTTGGGTCCTAAGATTTAAAACTAATATTGCAATATAAGGATCTTGAAATCAAAATAGCAAAACTGTGACATATGAAAACATGAATAATTCCAGTGATAGTTGAGGCACGAGGTTTAACAAGGAAACCTGTTTATTATAGTAACAATGTTTTAGCGATTATATTCCCGTGTTGGGACAATTAATATGAATCAGAAAAGAAATCCGAAAAGATCGGAACTTTTGGGGGTACTGGAACCAGTAGTGGAATCGGAAAAAATTGAACCTAATTTCCGATTCCAAAAATCATTTTTTTACCTTTTTTTTTCTTTTTCTTTTTTTGTTCAAAACTTATTTTTTTATTGCTGGCACAAGTGAAAAATATAAATGAAAATCTCACAATGAGTTTATCAAAATCTTGGATATGATACATTAAGAAGTTTGTCAAATTTAAAAGAAAATTATATCTACATTTAAAAGTAGATGAGGACTCTCTGCTATATTCCCCTCCCTCTCAAAAAAAAAATGAAATTCTACTATTTTTAGGCGATTTTAGAACCGGAATCGGAATCGGTAATTGTATCGGAATCGGATTATAGAAAAGAATCGGTAATTGTATCGGAATCGGAATATAGAAAAGAATCGGTAATTGTATCGGAATCGGGAAAAATATTGGAATCGTCCCATCACTAATATATCCTTTAGCTTTTTTCATATGCTTTCTGGTAATAGTCCATAACTTTCTGGGAACTTTGTGCTGGCCCCTTCATTTAATTTACTTGAGTAGATTGGTCTCTTACCATACCGTTTTACTTATCAAGCAAGAGTTATTTATTTATTTTTGTTTTTAGCTGCGTCCATGCATTCTTATAAGAAGCTCTGTCTGTTGGTCCGTCACTCAGCCTCTCATGCTTCGGTTTGAAGTAGCATCTTCATCTCTGAACACACACTTTGAATGAACACATCTAGACTAAGGCGCATCGAAGTATCTTTATAGCAACTTCTGTCTGCATGTATTTACTTGCCTGCCAATGAGTTAGATACAAAGTCAGTTTTTAATGTGTGGAAACCCCAACTCCCCCAAAAAAGAGGCACTATGGATTGAGACAAAAAATGAACTCCTTCAGTCTAGAAGAATTTATCCTTCTCTGACTGAAGACAAAACTGATATTACACTTTGATCCTAGCCCAAAGGCCGAGTCTTTTTGTCAGTCGGTTTGTCACGTTTATTTTAGATGCATCCAAGCACCATCAACAGAAACTCAGTCTGTCGGTCCGTCTGTTAAGCTTAAGTTGAAAATTTCATTACTAAACACGCAAAATTTAGTGAATGTTTCTTAATATGCTAGGCTAGGAAAAATTTTTGTGCACCATGTAAAAATAGATGAATTTTGATGCAATGGATTCATTAAAACAATCCAACTCTTCTTCAAGATAAAGAGCATCATTGTCCACGATCTTCTGCCGAAGTACCAATCCTTCGGTTTTAAATTGAAATTTTTTTGACAAACTTCTTTAGCTTAATCGGAAAAATGAAATCGGCAACTCTTCGTGCAAAGTCACATGCTGCCAGAAAGACCATCAACAAGATTGAAAAATTGGACGATGTTGAAAGTTCTGCCACATCCACCCTATGGTTTAGAAATTGCTCCATCTGACTGTAGCCTTTATGAAGTGTCGCTGAATCAAGTCATTCAATTAAGGCAAAAAAGGCCTCCCAATAATTTTTCGATTTTTTACTAAATTCGAAAATGTTGTAGGCAGAATGATGTATTTTACTTATTTTGAAGAAGAGTCGTTGTTTCTTAATACGTTCTTTGCATAATAAGTCATTATTTTAACACGGCGCACAAATGTTTATCTCGACCTAGTATTACTATAATTGTTCTACTTTTAGAGTTTTTTTTATTTAAACAAAATGCACAAAAATGTTCATCAATCTAATAGATACAGCCAGACATCTCTGTAGGAGACTTCATCCGGCTGTCAATCAGTGTGACAAGTCTTAAATATCATTTTCATCAAGTGACAATTTAGTTGCTAATCTTAAGAATATCATTTTCATCAAGTGACAATTTAGTTGCTAATCTTAAGAATATCATTTTCATCAAGTAACAATTTAGTTGCTAATCTTAAGAATATCATTTTCATCAAGTGACAATTTAGTTGCTAATCTTAAGAATATCATTTTCATCAAGTGACAATTTAGTTGCTAATCTTAAGAATATCATTTTCATCAAGTGACAATTTAGTTGCTAATCTTAAGAATATCATTTTCATCAAGTGACAATTTAGTTGCTAATCTTAAGAATATCATTTTCATCAAGTGACAATTTAGTTGCTAATCTTAAGAATATCATTTTCATCAAGTGACAATTTAGTTGCTAATCTTAAGAATATCATTTTCATCAAGTGACAATTTAGTTGCTAATCTTAAGAATATCATTTTCATCAAGTGACAATTTAGTTGCTAATCTTAAGAATATCATTTTCATCAAGTGACAATTTAGTTGCTAATCTTAAGAATATCATTTTCATCAAGTAACAATTTAGTTGCTAATCTTAAGAATATCATTTTCATCAAGTGACAATTTAGTTGCTAATCTTAAGAATATCATTTTCATCAAGTGACAATTTAGTTGCTAATCTTAAGAATATCATTTTCATCAAGTGACAATTTAGTTGCTAATCTTAAGAATATCATTTTCATCAAGTGACAATTTAGTTGCTAATCTTAAGAATATCATTTTCATCAAGTGACAATTTAGTTGCTAATCTTAAGAATATCATTTTCATCAAGTGACAATTTAGTTGCTAATCTTAAGAATATCATTTTCATCAAGTGACAATTTAGTTGCTAATCTTAAGAATATCATTTTCATCAAGTGACAATTTAGTTGCTAATCTTAAGAATATCATTTTCATCAAGTGACAATTTAGTTGCTAATCTTAAGAATATCATTTTCATCAAGTGACAATTTAGTTGCTAATCTTAAGAATATCATTTTCATCAAGTGACAATTTAGTTGCTAATCTTAAGAATATCATTTTCATCAAGTGACAATTTAGTTGCTAATCTTAAGAATATCATTTTCATCAAGTGACAATTTAGTTGCTAATCTTAAGAATATCATTTTCATCAAGTGACAATTTAGTTGCTAATCTTAAGAATATCATTTTCATCAAGTGACAATTTAGTTGCTAATCTTAAGAATATCCATTTTTTTACGGTTCTAATTTTTTTAGATCAGGATTCATTCTGTACAGATTCCTAACCATGACAATATGCACCTTAAAAAGGTCTGAGTCTACATCGACTAAAACGTTGTGAGAATAACTTCAAGATAAGAACAATAGTCCTAATAATCTAAATAATACAAAATATTCATTTCTGATTTAAGTTCCTTCACAAGGGATCGAACTCACAACCCCTGGTAAGATCCGCTGTAGAATATTTCTTGAACAATGTATTTATCTACTAAGCCACGTATCGATGAGAAACATTTTCGTCGAATTATTCTATCGATACCGTAGCTATAGATTCATCCAGAAATTGAAATTGGCTTAGAGTTAATTTGGCTACAAAGAGACAAGTTATAATTAGTTTTTGCCCTTCAATTAGTAATTGGTAATTAGCAGATAGACTATTTATGATTAGCGGCTCGTTTTGAGGAGGAGGAGGAGGAGGAGGGGGAGGGGATATATGGACATTTTAATTTCATTTATTTACTCTTCTTCTTTTATTGCATGTTTTATTTTAAGCATATGTACCTTGTGGAATTAATAATTGAAGGAGTTGGACGGAAGAATAAGTGTTTTTAATCAAAAATACAAAATATAAACCGAGGACTGTTCACCTAAAAGTGTTTGTATTTTGTAAATAATTTTAAATATTAAATACATACGTTTATTATTATTGGTCATATGTTTTGAGGCATTTCCGTCCGTCCGTCTGTCTGTCCGTCCGTATTTTTCTCCGCAACCATCCATTGAATTTCTCTGAAATTTTGCATGAAGTTGTAACTTTTGTCAGGTTAAAAAGTGACATTCTCCGATTTTTGAAAAAAAATTTGGTTAGCCCCCCAGGGAGTCAAAAGGCCCCGAAATGGCCAACAATGACATTTTCTGCCCCATAACTTTTCATCCATCCATTCAATTTCTCTGAAACTTGGCCAAAATATGGAGGCAATTGTTCCTAATAGAAAATAAGTATCGTTGACCTTGGAAAAAATCTAGTTCGCGCCCCCAGGGGGTCAAAAGCCCCCTAAAATGGCAAAAAATGACCCTTTTCTCCCATAACGTTTGATCCATCTGTTCAATTTTTCTGAAACTTGGCCCAAATGTAGAGGCAATTGTTTTGCATATAAAATGAGCATCCTTGACCTCAGAAAAATTCTGGTTCGCGCCCCCAGGGAGTCAAAGGGGGGGTCAAAAATGCCCAAAATTGGCCAAATTTATTGCATTTTACACTCGCCACATCGAATCACATACAGAGGGGGACCACGCACGCGCGGCTTGTTATTATTATTTCCTCACTTTGAGTTTTCACATAAGTCAGTATCAGTGATTGCTCACTGACAATAACCAGTGGTGTTCCCAGGAGTCTGAGTGACTTTAAGTATCCTCAGATTTCCAGTATATTCTGCTTATTTCGATAACAGTTTCAAATCAGTTTGTGTTATCGCAACAGCCGTTTACCATTGATTTCTTACTGGCAACAACCGTTGGCCTTCCCTGGAATTTGAGTGACAATAAGACTTTCCAAGATTCCAGTACTCTCCGCACCCTCAGATTATTAGATTTCTGGTAGTTTCAGTTCCATCTGTATCGAGTAATGTTCTTTCTATATATTTTGTTCTATTTCTATTTCAACTAACCTGTAGTTCGTCGACATTATCTGATTCTGTGCATGTGTTTTCGCACTCAAGGATTTTCCTTAGTATTTCAACCCTATGCATTGTATAGTGTAAATCCTCCTTTTGATTCCAATTTTTCCTAGTATTCTTTTACTAGTTTTTTCGGAACTGTTCCTTTTAGAATTATTGGTACAACAGTCGGCTAGGGCTGTTGAATATGTCGACTGCACCTCTGCAGAGGGGTAAAACCCACGACCACTATCACCA
Source organism: Sepiola atlantica (assembly GCA_963556195.1). Classification (NCBI taxonomy): domain Eukaryota; kingdom Metazoa; phylum Mollusca; class Cephalopoda; order Sepiida; family Sepiolidae; genus Sepiola; species Sepiola atlantica. Next base: position 35,870,465 of record OY744543.1, read on the forward strand.
ACAGGATCATCTGTAAACCATTGGTGGCAACCTGTGATATCTGAGGTCAGGTTTCTGGTGGCTGAGCAGTTCGTGTTCCAGATGCCTAAATAGGCGTGTGATTTTCAGGATTCTACTCGGTTTATAACTGGTCTAGACGAAAGGTCAGAGAGGGGTAATGCGACTAAGCGACTCATTTACAAAATATACGCCTGCAAACCAATCGTATACAAAAACATATGTACAGTTTCCGTATAAAAAAGACTAACGATGGTTGACATGACGGGAAACCCAACAACCAACAAGCAAATAATAATAATGGTATTACAATGTACTGCTTCATCGAAAATATCCCCAACTCATCCGGCGAGCAGTAAAATCGAACCCCTTTATTAGAGAAGAAAATCTTCCGGCATTAAGAGACTTCTACAGAAGTCTCTTAATGCCGGAAGATTTTCTTCTCTAATAAATTCTTTTCGTCGGACCACTTGCTCTTGAAATTCCTACCCTGCTCCCTGTTTCCCCAACCGTAACAACATGCAGAAATGTAAATGTAATCTAAACAAACATCTTGCTGCCCACTCAGGTTGTCCCGCTATAAATCTGGCCGCTATCATATGCCTGATTTGAGATGAAAAAAAGTTTTTAAACAAAAAAAAAAAATCAGTGTGATCGATCTGACCAAATGTGAACTTGACTTAACTGATCTCACTTTTTTTTTCTTCGTTTTGCTGGGGATGAGGCATCCTACTGGATGCCAGACATGCAACCGCTATCTCAGAGACTCCAACCGAGAGATCTTTTTAAGATTCTAACCGTTCCTTTTAAGTGCAATTCTTTGTATCTCTCTTGCACTTGGTTCACCGGGTATATTCGCCAGATAGTTTTTAAAATTTTTTTTCATGAGTTCAGTAGCTCATAATTACTGGAATGATGGAAATCTTCCTAAGATTCCAGTTTCTTTTCATGTCGTACATAAGACCTTGGTATTTCGTTATCTTCCCCCTCCCAGCATCATTAGGGACACTGACTTCAACTAGGGATGCTACTTTCTCCCTCTTTTACAATATCACTATGTCAAATTTAATAGCTCCGTTTTCTAGATATGTAGCTGTAGGAATTGCATAGTCATAATAGATGGTGTATGACTTATTTCCAACAGTTTTTTCTTGTATATGTTCCCAAGACTTGCTGCTACACTTGATATTCAAATTTTTACAGATGGTCCAGTGGAGATATTTGCAGACTCCATTGCATCGCATTGTATAGTAGTCGTTCTTCAGCAGAACCTTACAACTGGATGTCAGGTGGCTTACACTCTCTAATTCTGTGCGGCAGAACCTGCACTTTTTTTTCGTTACTGGGACCACTCATCTTCTTAAAAGCATGGGTCATCAAGCCTTGACCTGGGGCAGCCATTATCTGTGTCAGTGCGGTATCTATTAGATCACTTTTGAGCCCCCTCACCCCCCCCCCCCCCGCCCGAGAAAGGGGGACAAGCGTGAAATACAAAAGAGGATAAATATCACTGAGAAGGAAGCAGGGGTGTGGAGCATACCAAGTATGGAAGAGGGTGAAATGGGAGCAATGGGGAACAATTATAACAATCAACACGGGGGGGGGGGGGAGGGGCGGTCATGGAGGAGTGGTTGATAGAGAAAGAACGAAGGAGGGAAAATATGGAGATATTTATTTACTCCTTCGCTAGGAGTTAGGCACAAGGCCAGTTTTATCTTACTCCCACAAGTAAGATGTGACCCAAGCTCGGGTCGAGCAAGTGGGGTTAAAAGCTAGCGCTCGAGAGGTGAGCACTCTGGCCATTTAAAAATTGCCCGTCGGCATTCCCCGGTAGGGGCGCCTCAGACAGTAAGCAATAAACTTATTCCCCCCCCCCCAAAGAGGGGAGGCGAAGCCTGGGAGGGTGGACCTCCTAGAACTGCACAGGACAGGCGTGCAGTATCCATCGGAACAGATACTACACTTTGATCCCAGCCAAAAGGCCGAGAAGATATGATTAAAAGAAAGAGCCAAGTAGAAACGGATGAGATTAATCTTTAAGTAACAACATCACGAGCTGACGGTGAGTAGGCGATACATTATTATGATTATTGATCATTCAACTCTGACGGAATTACATAATTACCAAAGTGACGTCATACTGAAACATTTAAGCATATTTCACAAATCAGATACGAGGGTACATGTTAGTGCGCATACACACACACACACACACATATATATAGTTCTCATTCTCGAGTGTTTTCGGTCTCTCTGTACAAGGGTTTGTCGGGCAATCGTACATGAGTTTTAAAAAAGAATCTGCAGCCAATACGCATACAAAAGATACGTACATCCCCAAACAGACACTTAGTACTTTGACCCACTCTTATTACATATATAAAATTACACATATACATAGGAGAGTTGTAATTACCTACTAGACACCAATCTTGAGTGTCTTCGATCTCTTTGTACAAGGGTTTGTCAAGTCAACCGTACATGAGGATACTTCACCCTACAGGTATTATTTACTCCTCTCCAGGAGTTAGGCACAAGGCCAGTTTTTATCTTACTCCCACAAGTAAGATGTGACCCAAGGTCGGGTCGGAAAGTGGGGGTTGAAAAGCCAGCGCCCGAGAGGTGAGCACTCTGACCATCAAAAATTGCCTGGGCAGCCCCGTCGGCATTCCCCGGTAGGGGCGCCTCAAGCAGTAAGCAATTAACTTACTCCTCCCCAAAGAGGGGAGGCAAAGCCTGGGAGGGTGGACCTCCTAGAACTGCACAGGACAATCTCATAGACCGGCGTAAATCAAGCCCCGAAGGCCAAGACAATACCAGTCTATGGGGTGCAGTATCCATCGGAACAGATACTACACTTTGATCTTGACCAAAAGGCCAAGACCTGACCAAAAAATTCAAAATAACATAATATTCGAAGCCCAAACAAGATCCCTTCGACACGGCTATACATTAACTCATACGAGGAATGGTGCACTTTCTCCTAGTGATGTTACCTCAAGTAACAGCACTTATAGTGTGTGTATTAGAGTGAAATAGATTCCAGAAGGAAATCCGAGTATGAGTGCTCAATGTAATAAACAGATCAAGAA
>OY744543.1:35878553-35893553 GCA_963556195.1 Sepiola atlantica
TATATATTATTTAGTATAGCTTAATTGCCATAAATATATTTTCATAATAACTTACTATATATATATATATATATATATATATATATATATATATATATATATATATATATATATATATATCCACATGGATATATGTTTCGTCGTACTAATCAGTGTGACAAGATGAGGCTATATTACCGGCCGCTGAGTTCGAACCACGGACTAAAGTCACCTTTGACTTCCATCCAACGCCTTTACCACTGAGATAACCTCACGAAATTGAAAGAAAATATACCTATTTAAGATCCTATTTAAGATTCTATACATTATTCAAACATCTTCCTGGTAAGGGGAGCGAACAACGCAATTTGGCTTTAATTCAGAAGCTTTTCATAATTCCATACAGTGTGCTTTACCTAGAAAGCAATTAAATATTTTTATAATAAATATTTTATTTAGTTATCCAGATACATATAGGTTTCGTCTTAACAAGAGTCATCAGTGTGGCTAGCTAAGTTTATATATGAAGAGCGAGAGAGTTGTATCAGTAGCTATATTCATAAGAGAGTGCTCAATATCCGTGATAGAGCTTATGAAAATCTAAATTTGGAGTCATAATCATTTAAGGCATGGTGACTGCCAATTTCGCTCCTCGCTAATCACCATGCATTGTTTACTCTGTTTTCAAACATATATATATATTTTCTGCGAGACTATATCCTACGACTTCCTTCATATGCACGCTTGAACTTGAGTTGAGCACGGTTCTGAAGAAGTGAAGAGTTCTCGAAATATTAAAAAATATCATATCATATGGAGTTTCCACCAGACCATCTTGATACAGGTATTACATAACATTGTAACATTGTGTAGATAAACAGATATATGTGTATTTGTGGAAAAAAATAAATAAATAAAAATAATAATAATAAATAAATAAAAAGAATATATATATATGTGTGTATGTATACTTTGTATTAAGCGTGAAACTACTTAATTTGTTCCACCATTATATGTCTTATTTGCTCCAACTTGTGTCTATCCGTCACGCCGCTGCATTGTATTGCCTTCTAAGTATCACATTTTATATACTAATAAACAATGCTTCAAGCAAACTACATAACCTCATATATATATATATATATATATATATATATATATATATATATATGACTTATCAGTGTAACTAGGCACAGCAAGATTGGACCTCAGTGATTGGCATCCAGTGCTCTACCAACTGAGCTATAAATTTGCCACTTATAGTGGGGGAAATTATATCGTATTTAAATGGTATAATTTATTCATTCACATTTTTACGATAATAATAACCGAAAGTACTCAATTCTTTTTACGAAATAGTATTGCTTTAACACTAAGTGGAAACCATCATTTCCCTCACCAGAGTGCTCCGCCAATTAGTTGGAAGGGCATATATATATATATATATATATATATATATATATATATATATATATATTGGCTCACGGGATTTATATAGAAATATTTTTTTATTTTTTTATATATCTTTAAATCTTCTCCAGTTTTAAATCTCAACTGTTACTTTTCACCCTTCCCCTTTTTTTCAAACCTTATTGAACCTTCCTTACACTAAATTTAAACAAGCATACATAACACTATAAGCAAATAACGCGTCCAAACGAGAGTGACACGTGACTTCACATTTCCGAAACAGATGACAACAGAAGCTGAAGAGAGCCGGATGGGTAAGTCCTTCTGTGCTTGAAACCGACGGTGCGAATGTTGTACTAACTTTTCTGTACCAAAATAAATAAATAAATAAATACATATATAACATATTTATCTACAGACATGTGTTTTGTTTCTATGACTCATCAGCTCATTAGTGTAGCTAGATGTAGCAAGATTCGAAACTGAAACCCCAGTGGTTGGTATCCGCTGCTCTATAAACTTAGCTTCTTACAGTGGGTTAAATTATACCGCATTAAAACGGTACTACTTTTTTAGTTTAGGTACACAGAGAAAGAAAGGAAAATTCTTTAATGTAGGTGTAGCTAGATGAATGTTTGTTGCGAATGTTTTACAGAAGGAATTAGAGATCAGAGCTCAGTCGAGCATATATCATGAAAATAACGATAGGGTCGAGAAATATTAGCAGCGTCTCTTCTGTGAGAATAGGGCTGTAGGGAAGTGAAGAGATCATCCCCCACTAGATTTCGAAATTGATTTTGTACTTTGCCAAGGCAAAGAAAGAGTACTCTGAGCGACAAACAACCACCCACTCCAAATGTGTAAACAGTACCCCATCTTAGGACGTACATGGCTCTTATATATGCAGAGGATTGTGTCAGGAGTGATGCACTTTCTAGAGCGATAGAATGATCCAACTATTTTTCCAACGACCTTAGCAATGGATTTGATCTTAGTCTTCCATTTCAGGTCTGCAGTGAAGATCAGTCCTAGGAGCTTATTAAAGAAGGGTTTTTTTTTCTCAAGGAGAGAAGAGGGGGCTTTCCTCAAGGAGAGAGCCATTCATTTCGATTGAGGCAAAAATCTGTACCAAATCTAGTTGGATTGTAGAAAGGATTGTGAAATTTATTAACCATTGCATGGGTGTCATTTTAACCTGGACGACGCCTGGTAGCCTTGCTAGTTACTGATCAGATAGGAAAAGTGTGTTTAATGAAGCTAAAATGTATTTTTGTTTCTGTTTTGAGGTTCACAGGTCGTCGAATCTATTTATTGGAAAAGTTGATTTTGTTTTCTTTAACCAATAATAAAAAATAAAACGTCTAATCACTAATGTGAAAATCCATTTAATGGTGATGTGTGATGTGGAAAATACATTTGTGTATTTATTTTGCAAAGCTTCAGCATGGAAGCTTTTTCTTAATTTTGGGAAGATTATATTTTACCATTTGGTCATAAAAGAGCAATAACTTAAAAATTGGACAAATTTATTTTTTATGCTTCGGAATTTTTTAGATGAGGATTGATAATTTGTATTATTTGAATTATTCGGACTACTGTTCTCATCTTGGATGTTATTCTCACAACAGTTCAGCCGATGTAACCACCGACCTTATTCAGGTGTATATTTTCCAACTTGGCCATCTTTAAATCCAACTCGGGAATCCCTACTGAATTTCGAACTGAATCCTTTGTTTAATCCATCGAAGTGGATTGTTCTTGTCCTGTCAGCCAATCATTTGTGTAGTATTAGTCAAGGCTGGTTCCATTACTGTGTGCGTATGTGTGTGTTTTTGAGGTGGGGGGGGGGGGGGCGGTGTATGAGATTTCTTGCAGTTTCTGTTCCCTTTGGTTCATGTGGTGTTCTTTTTATTGCAACTTCCATGTGGCTGGTTAGCATTCATGGTTTATGTGGGTGGTTTCTGCATTCGATGATTTTCTTTAAGATTTCAGCTGTTTTCATCATTGCCGTCGATTGTATAGTCTACGTCTTCCCTTAGATTCCAATTTCTCCAAGTCTTTTTTCCAGGTTTTTCAGGACTGTTCCTAGTCCTCCTACGATTATTACTATTATCATTTGTACTCACTAAGAGTTCTCACACAGGCCATCATCAGTGATTGCTCACTAATAATAACCGGTTGTGTTCTCTGGAAACTGAGTGACAACAAGTCTCTCAAAATTTTCAGTACTCTCCACCTCTTTCAATAACTATTGCAAATGATTTTGCATTATCACAACAGATGCTTACCATCGCTTGTTCGTTGGCAACGATCTTTGGTCTTCTCTGGGATTTTGATGGCAATAAGCCTCCCCAAAGTCCCAGTCCTCTCCAAACTCTTTCAGTGAAGGTTTTCTTAGTGCTCTCTTGCAGTATCGCATCAGCCGTTTACCATTGATTTCTCATTGGTAAGGACCATTGGTCTTCTCTGGGATTTGGGTGGCAATAAGCCTCCCCAAGGTTCCAGCACTCTCTGCGCTTCCAGTGGAGGTCTGGTTTGTGCTGTCCCTCCTCGATCTTCTCATCCTCCTTGACCCTATGCAAATATTTTGCGTGGTGTCAGCCTAGGCGGGGTAGCTGATGGTGTTTCTTGCTATTTCTGTTCATTGGTTCATTTTTGTGTCGTATCAGTTGAGGCCGGTGTAATTTATTGGGGGGGGGGGGTGAGCTTATAAAGTGATGTTTCTTGCATATTCTTTTCCTTTGTTTGTGATGTGTTCTTTCTGTGGTTTTGATTTCTTCCTGTAGTAGATTCCATGTGACCCTTCGTAGCTTATGCGGGTTGGTTTTCACATTCAATGATTTTTATTAAGATTGTAGCTGTTTTGATCATTGCCATCCTTTGTATAATTCCCATGATCCCTTTGATTCCAATTTCTCCCAGTTTTTTTTCCAGCTTTTTCAGGACTGTTCCTAGTGCTCCTACGATTATTGGTATTATACTGACTTTCTTCATGCTCCATATTCCTTTCCTATCTCTGGCTAGTTCCGTGTATTTGCTTTGTTTTTCCGTTTCTTTGATCTTCACTCTGTGGGCTGCTTGAACGGCGAAGTCTACGATTTTGCAAGATTTTTCCTTCTTGTTGATTATTATAACATCCGGTCTCCTTGCTTGTATGAGTTTGTCTGTTTGTATATCCATATCCCAGATGATTTTGTGTTTTCGTTTTCCAGTACTGTTTCTGGTTTATGTTTGTACCATTTGTCTGCGTATTCGAAATTCAATTCTTTGCACAGTTCCATTATTATTATTATTATTATTATTATTATTATTATTATTATTATCATCATATTACTGTTGTAATATTATCCTTGTGCTATTCTATTATAATTATATTATTTTATTACGTTATTCTTATGCTATTTCTATATTATTAGACTACTCGTGACCCGTTGGGTCACAACCACTATCACTATTTGTTCCACTTTGATTTCATTTGAAAATTAATTGATTGTGAGATATCTGTTAAGACATTCTTCTTGTAATACTTAAAAAAATAAGTCTCTTTACTTCGATAAATATATCAGTATATTCTTATTGACAATATAGAAGTAACGGGACTTATTCTTTTGCTATCTAATTTACATATGTGTTTACGGTGTATACGAACATATATCAGCATAGAGTGAGAAGAGGCGAGGGGAATAAATGTATAGCTAAAAAGGGGTATGGATGACTTCCGTTAATTATAAATTACAACTAATTCGAAAAATTAAAACAATTTTTTTTTCAAACATAACTCAATGTCAGAACTAAGTACAAGCAGTTGCATACAAAGTCGGGGAAGGTTTTGCCCAGAACACATAAATGAATGTTGGTTGCACATGTTAAGAAGCAACATTGTTATCCTCACTCTATGGACTTGTGATTCTGCACCTGACACGATCTTGCTTGCCACACGGAGAAGTAGAGACAACCAGAGAACGACGGATCCTGATGCTGGCACCTCCTAGATGTTCACCAGAGTCCTGTTAGCCGATTTGTGGACCTAATACCATTGGGCAACAGACCTGTTTGTCATGGTTCCAGGCAGCATAGCTCTGACACTACCATGATGCCATCGTACATAGCACGGTGAGAAAGGATCCGTCTTTAGGACGGGGAGGTGGGGTCGATGCTGATGAGTATGATGATGATGATGATGCGGGAGGGATTTTGTACAGTTCTGTATGTGATGATTGCTGATCTATAGAATTCCTGAAACAATTGCATTGCTTGCTTGCTTGCATGATGATGATGATGATGATGGTGGTGATGATGATGATGATGATGATGATGATGATGATGATGATGATGATGATGATGATGATGATGATGATGATGATTTGGTACAGTTCTGTATGTGATGATTGCTGATCTACAGAATGCCTTAAACACTTGCATTGCTTGATGATGATGATGATGATGATGATGATGATGATGACGACGACGACGACGACGATGATGATGATGATGATGATGATGATGATGATGATGATGATGATGATGACGATGACGATGACGATGACGATGACGATGATGATGATGATGATGATGATGATGATGATGATGATGATGCCTCTTGGTAAAGAGATGTTTCAGCCGATGAAGCTGATGCCGCTGGTTGTTGTCGCCTCATAAAACAGATAGCATAAGTCTGCTGTATTATTTGCGATCCTCTTAAAAGCTGGCCATCTCGCAGACATCAGCAGACGCCAGCCTGAATACCAAACAACAAAAGGAAACGATTTTTATTACTAATTAAATCTCGGCTTTTCAGATTCCTTTTCATGTGTTTTCGGACATTATTTTCTTGGTTATTTTTTTTTTCCAGCTTTTTTAATCTTCAAACTTTTCGCTTTGCTTTTAGATCAATCTTTTGTTCGTTTCACTTCTCTTAGTGTTTTTTTATTTTTTAAATGTTATTCAACCCAAACAAAGCATATATTGCCATTGAAGCATAAAGGGGCTACTGTGATAAGGGCCATATTTTTTCAAGTGCAACCTAGCTGGGGAGTTGGGCAACAAGATGTTTGTTCACATTAGATTTAAATTTCAACATGCTGTTACTGTCGGGGAAACAGAGAGCAGGGAGGGAATCACAAAGGCTAACAGTATGAGGAAAGAAGCTATTAGAGTAGAAAATCTTCCAGAATCTACGGACCTCTTCAGTGAAGGGGTGTGATGTAGCGGCTAGTCGGGTGGATCGAGAGTATTTTCATTGGGGAAGTACAAGTGCAGTAAGTTCATTGGAACACATTCCGTGAATCTACTTGTAAAACAAGCAGAAGATATGCAAAACTGTGGTGATGCGACAGAGGATGGAGCTTGGCAGACAGTGCGCGACCAATTAGTTTACAAATTCTTTTTTGCACCCTGTCCTAGAGGGAGAGGCTAGTGGTTGGTGCACCAGCCCAGATGTGGCAACAGTAATCCATGTACAGGCAAATAGTGGCTTTATAAAGATATAAGATACTGATAGGTGCAAGAAGTCTTCTAGTCCAGTAGATTATAAAAAACAGAAAATATATATATTATTTGTGTTATCATTATTAGAAAAAAATTGTTTTACTTATAGGTCACTGCTTATGAAGCCCGGAGTTCACTTGAGAATAAGGGTTAAAGTTATCCGTTTCTTAAACTTCTATTATCATTGTTTAATAATTTTACAAAAAAAGGAAACTAAATATTATTATTTGATCATTCTGATATCATGTAAAATAACCTTAATTTCGGTTTCATTATCTCCGCAGAAAGAGGTTATGTTTTCAATCAAGATAGAGAGAGACACTCTACTACTCACTACATTCTCAAACGCGCGTCCATTCCACATGTTAGCGGAGTCTATCCAGATTCCAGCATGCTAATTCATACTTCCGTTGTTGTCTCTACCATTCCAATGTCTCAATTTGAACACTATAACTCTTGACAACTTACATCCTGTCTTCGTGTTCCCCAATTTTGCCCATATGTATATTATAGTTTTAACTGACTCTTTGTTCTTTTTCAAGCTATTTAAAATAAATGATTTTATAAAAAAGTTTAATTTAAATAAAATTGGATCAATAAATGACATTAATATTATAAAATACCTATGAAATAAATAATTTAATAAAATAGTTTAATTTAAATAAAATTGGATCAATAAACGACATAAATATTATAAAATACCAATGAAATAAATAATTTAATAAAATAGTTTAATTTAAATAAAATTGGATCAATAAATGACATTAATATTATAAAATACCAATAAAATAAATAATTTAATAAAATAATTTAATTTAAATAAAATTGGATCAATAAATGACATTAATATTATAAATACCAATAAAATAAATAATTTAATAAAATAGTTTAATTTAAATAAAATTGGATCAATAAACGACATAAATATTATAAAATACCAATGAAATAAATAATTTAATAAAATAGTTTAATTTAAATAAAATTGGATCAATAAACGACATTAATATTATAAAATACCAATAAAATAAATAATTTAATAAAATAGTTTAATTTAAATAAAATTGGATCAATAAACGACATTAATATTATAAAATACCAATAAAATAAATAATTTAATAAAATAATTTAATTTAAATAAAATTGGATCAATAAATGACATTAATATTATAAAATACCTATGAAATAAATAATTTAATAAAATAGTTTAATTTAAATAAAATTGGATCAATAAACGACATTAATATTATAAAATACCAATGAAATAAATAATTTAATAAAATAGTTTAATTTAAATAAAATTGGATCAATAAACGACATTAATATTATAAAATACCAATAAAATAAATAATTTAATAAAATAATTTAATTTAAATAAAATTGGATCAATAAATGACATTAATATTATAAAATACCTATGAAATAAATAATTTAATAAAATAGTTTAATTTAAATAAAATTGGATCAATAAACGACATTAATATTATAAAATACCAATAAAATAAATAATTTAATAAAATAGTTTAATTTAAATAAAATTGGATCAATAAACGACATTAATATTATAAAATACCAATAAAATAAATAATTTAATAAAATAGTTTAATTTAAATAAAATTGGATCAATAAACGACATTAATATTATAAAATACCAATAAAATAAATAATTTAATAAAATAAACTATACTCTGTTTTATGCAGAAAACTGTTCTCATCTTGGTTTTTATTTTCACGTTTCGGGCGATTTATCCTCCGAGTTTTTCAGGCGTATCTTTCCAAACTTACAAGTATTGATGTCGAACTAGAGAACTTATATAGGTTTTTGAACTGAACCTTTATTTAATCAACAGAGGTAGATTGTTCTCATTCCGTCATTCATGACTGAAAAAAAAATCAATGGAATGGCAGTTGCACGTGTGCAGAAATAATATTGTTATCCTCACTGCATGGATTTATGGTTCCGTTTCTGACACGTCCTCGTTTTACCACATACAGAGGCAGAGATGACCAGAAGGCGACGGATCTTGATGTTGACTCCTCCTGGATTATAAATTTCCAAGTTCGAAAAGATGCACATGAAGAAGGTAGAAGGTTACATTATACGACATTTCACATCCACAAGCTTCGGCTGTTATCCGAAAAGAGACCGAGATGCGACCCCCCCCCCATCGGCCGGAAGTCATGTTGTTTCATAGATCTCTGTTTTGAGGTCACCCCTGACCTTTAAAGTGTCACTCAAGCCCTTTAATCCAAACCCGACCTTTGCTATCTAACATAGCAATAAAGATGAGAATAATTCGTTTAATCCTGTGAAGACTCAGCTCGTTTCTTTCAATCGTAGGTGTGTCCCTTTTCTTCCTGGGATTCTCATGGATGGTTCTGCTTTTGAGAAGAAATCGACTCTGAAACTTCTTGGTCTTTCTCTCTCATCAAATCTTTCTTGAGTTCATACATTAGATCTATTGCTCTTTCTGCTTCTCGTAAAGTCGGTTCTCTCTATCGCTCCAAATACTTTCTCACACCTGAGGCTATTCTCTATCTCTACAAATCTACTATCAGACCAGGTATGGAGTACTGTTGTCATATTTGAGCTGGTAAATCCCTGTCTCATTTGAGGGTTTTTGATAAGGTGCAGAAACGTATCTGTAATTTGATTGGCTCTACCCTTTTTTCTTCTACACACCCTCTTTCTCACAGACATGATGTTGCTAGTCTCAGTCTTTTCTATAAATACTATTATCGCATGTGTTCTTCAGAATTGTATGATCTATTCCCTGCTTCTTTTGTTCCAGCTCGTTTGATTCGTTGGTCTAATGGTCTTCACCATTTCACTGTTTTGATACCTCATAGTAATACAGCTTCCTATTTCAGTAGCTTCTTTCCAAGAACTCTCTTCCTGCTGACTGTGTTTCTCCTACCTATAGCCTTGGTCTTTTCAAGACTAAGGCCAATAGGCATCTTCTGTCTTTGCGATAATCATTTTTGTTCTTGTTAGCTCCTTACATCAAGTGGCTTCATGCCTTGTCTGGAGCGATTTCCATGAAAAAAATTTAAAACATTTTTTAAATAGTTCGAATGATGCAAATTATCAATCCTCATCTAAAAAATTCTGAAATAAAATTTATTTTAATAAAAAAAAATAGAAAAAAATTGAAAGAATAATTTCTTTTAACTTGTATAATGCAGTCCTAGTTGTTGTGATGGCAGAAACGTTCTTTTAAGAAACCATCATACGATCACACTTTTATTAGTGTAAATAGATGTTCTTTATTTTAATTTGAAGAGTTCGAACGCAAAACGCGATAAATCCAATTCGTTTAAATTGAGACCGTAGACAATAAAAACACGAATATATTAAATCTAGACTTCAAATTAAAGCTGATTTTAATTGAAATCGAAAGGAAATTATTTCGGTATCATATTATGTAACACATAGTTTTGGGGTATTTTCGAGTGTTGAAATGCAACACTTTTTGTAGGGAGAGTTTCGTGATTTTTTTAAATGGCGTTTATCGCGTTTTGCATTCGAACTCTTCATTTGTTAAATGAAATTATCAAAGAATGGTTTAGCCGAATTATTCTAAAGAATTTCGACCGTATAAGAGCATGGCAAAATAACAAAACACAGAAAAATTAAAGAAACAAAATTTGTATAACCATTTTCTTGTGTGTGTAATATCAATCTAAATGGCAGATTTTGAACTGGCTGTAATTTGTATTGGGAACTGGAGATCTGAAAGCTGTTTATTCTGATACTGCGTTCACTTACTGGCTTGGGAGAGCCGAGGGCAATGCGTTCCACAGAAATGCGGGAACAAGAGAGGCAGAAAAAAAAACGATGCATTGTCTAAGATCGTGCGATTATGTTTTCTGAAAGAAGTTTTTTTTTTTTTTCCAGTCGGAAAAAGAAAGTAAAAACGCATATGAAACTGAAAATGCCGCAAGATAATGAAGAAATTTAAATCTAAAGATTGATTTTTATCTCGACACAATAATATTCATTCGCTACGGTTCTTTGTTTTACTTAGTGTAATACTTGAGGTGTGTTTCCTTCACGGTGCGTGAGTATCTATATACACATGCACACTCACCTGCACGCATCTCTATTTTTTGTGCGATCGAGCAGAGAGTGCGTATAGGTTTTGCACATATGCGTATGAGCATCTTAATCTGAACCTCATTGGAAGGAAGTGTGCACTTTTACATGAACATTGAGATGCAGACGATAAGTGCTTTTTTAGTACACAAATGTGCACACATTTGTGTTGAGTGGTGATAGGCTCGAGCAAGCAAACTGTTACTGGCTTGCTAAGGCTCTGCCTTTCTTTCTCGTGTCTGCTTCAGTTGTGGCCCTATTTATTTACCTCTCCAGGAAGTTAGACACAAGGTCGTGTGTTGGTTTGACAAGCCACAGCACTACGATTAAACTTTTTTTTTAACATAGTCTACCCCAAACAAGGCAGGCCGCCACTGTATACGTAAGGGGCTACTGAGAAAAAAGAAAAGGGGAGAAGGTAGGGGGGGGGTCAACCTAAATTGGGATCTGCGCAGCGAGATGTCTGTTTACATTAGTTTTAAATTTCTGCATGTCTGTACTGTCGGGGAAACAGGGGGCAGGGAGGGAGTTCCAGAGGCCAGCAGCACGACGACAAAGAAGCTATTTGAGTAGAAGGCTCTCCGACATCTGGGGACCTCCACAGTGAATGAATGAGATTTAGTTGATTGTCGAGTTAGTCTAGTGAATTTACGACAAAAATATGCCTGAGCAGCCCCTGTCGTCATCCCCGGTAGGGCCGCCTCAGGTGATTAGCAATAAACTAACCCTTTCTCAAAGAGAAGGTTAAGCCTGGGAGGGTGGACCTCTTTCCTGGGACTGAACAGAACCATATCTCAACCCGAGAAGGGCCAGAAGAAACCACAACGGGCTACCTTCTGTCAAACTGAGTGTCTAGGACGTATCTCCGACTGGTATAAATGTGACCTTATCATAACATCAAACATGGCTGTATATGCCATAGAAGTCACTCAGTGTCGTATTCTCAGTGACTCGGCACTAAATGTGATCTGATGTGGTTTTGTGAGCCAATGCTATTTTACTCAATATTAAAAATAACAAAAATTGATTTTATAGTATCGCTGTGCTCCTATCATGGCACCAAATGTGACCTGATGAGCCGTGGAAGTTACTCAGTATCATAGTGGCTCTGCACTAAATGTTTTTCTGACAATTGTTATCTGCCCACGTTGTGTTTAAAAGATTCTGCAGAACTTTGATGCTCATGTAACTTAGTCAGGAACTTGAGTAAGTGGTCAGTTCTGTCGACAATCCAAAAAAACAATAAAAACTGTGATTGTGAACAATAACAAATACTTATTTGGAAAACAGATGCATAACAATAATAAAAAAGAAACGTTATTGTTGGGAAGAAAAGACAAGTCGAGAAAATATCCTGGTGCAAAATTTTGGTTAGAGGACTGAAATTGGCCTTGTGCTATTGTCCCTTAGAGAAACTCCAATTTGGAAAGAAATCTTAGTCTTTTGAATTTTTGTTTTTGATCCCTCGTCTGTCTGTCTGTCTGTCTGTCTGTCTTTCGGACTGACTGACGGTTCTCTGATGACTGGCAATATTTTGGTGAATTTGCAAGTTTCAGTTTTTTATAAGGAACTTTTATTTGGGATGAGTTTTGTGTTTCCATACTTTATCACAATTTGTGTCATTATTTTTCTTTCTTATGATTGGTCAGACAATGAAAGTCTTTGTTTCACCTACAAATTGTTATGAGTTGTAGCAAAATGTTACTGGTTTGCTAAGCCATTGACTTTCCTTCTCGTATTTGCTTCAGTTGTGGCTTCATCATAATATCAAACATGTCCGTATGTGACACAGAAGTCACTCAGTGTCGAATTCTAAGTGATTCGGCGCTAAATGTGATCTGATGTGGTTTTGCAAACCAATGATGCTTTACTTAATACTAAAATGGTTAATAAAAGTGAACGAAAAATGATTTCATAGTATTGTTGTGCTTCTATCATGGCACCAAATGTCACCTGATGAGTCATGAAAGTTACTCAGTATCATATTCTGGGTTACTCTGCACTAAATGTCATCTGATGCGTTCCAACTGGTTGTTCCGTCAATCGATCTATGCCAAAACTTTGGTGTTGACGCCATTTAATTGGTAACTTGAGTGAGTAGACTTTTTTCATTGTTTCTTTTTAGCTCAGATAGTTTAAAGAGATGAAGGCGGCCCCTCCTGAGTCTAACACTTTATTTTGTTATGAGTTCAATTTATATCTGAGAGATCTTTTAATGATAGATGTTGTCCTCTTAATAAACTGATGATGATGATGATGATGATGATGATGATGATGATGATGATGATGATGATGATGATGACGACGACGACGACGACGACGACGATGATGATGATGATGATGATGATGATGATGATGATGATGATGATGATGGGTTCAGCTTCAGCTTCAGTTCTTATATGTTATGGCATCGTGGGTTCGAATCTCACACTAGACAATTGTTTGTTTTGCTATAGCGTTCCATTTATTTCCTAACCGATATCGATCATCGCCATAAACCTGAATTGGAGATGGCACGGTAGCTTAGTTGGTATCGATGCGGACTAAGAACCTGGGTGTTCAAATCCAAGTCATTCCACTGAAAACGCTTCTATCAAACCCACATGAAACTTGTGTCTAATCTCCTGGAGGGGGGATAAATAGAAATCACATTAACACTTGTCCACGGGTGGCCTCGGCCTTGATAAAGTGGTGGTTTCTGTTTTATATAAAAAAATATAAATAAATAAAACCTGAATTTATGTTTCACAAAAACCGGATGAAAAATATTTAATAGACGTTCTTAACTTCTAATATTGACTATAAAATTTAAAAAAAGTTGAGAAACCCGGCATAGACGGGTACTTCAGTTAGTTTAAGAATAAAGATACAGAAAGCAAATTATTACGTGCGTCACGCATATTTGCTTTTTCCTGACGAAGAGGTTATTAATTGATTAAGTTCAAATATGTTAATAAAGTGAACATAAAACCAATTTTTCAAGGGTGCTCAATACCAAGTAGAGCATTTATAAAATTATATATATATATATATATATATATATATATATATATATATATATATATATATTATTATTATTATTATTATTATTATTATTATTATTATTATTATTATTATTATTATAGTGAATCATTCCAATGATCATGCAAAAAGCAATCCAAAATCATAATTTTCAATTTATTATTTCCAGATACCTGTGGATATTTATCATTCTAATTTTCATATTGCATACAAAAAAAAACAATGTTTCCATATTTAATTCTTAGACGTGTTTCTTGGCAGATTGGAACAAATTTACATATCAGAAGTTCACCCGTCAATCATCAGAGAATATCAGAATGTGTAGTAGTGATGTAACACCAACTTATATCCTCACAAAACAGAAGAAAACCCGCAGAAAATGAAGATTTTAAAAATGAGTGTTCAAATAAAAATCTGTTAATTTGTAGTACATGAAAATACACTCACGTGATGGAAAAGTCAGCAAGAACAAATAAACCCCTCCCCCGAACAAAATCACATATACACAGACAACTCTCATTTATATAGATTCCTTGGGGAATGAGTCGGCATCAGGGAAGTAACTGATTTATTTAAAAAATCAGAGTTACTTCGTTTAAGTACATTAAATGAGCTGAAAAACTGACTCGTCCAGAGAAAATCTGTGCAAGTTTAGGGTCAAAGAATTAATATTTTTTTCTAAATTTTGGATATTATTCACCCATGGCAACACTGATCAATAACATACCAACTTTGTGGATGTTTGTTTGGTAGGTTTACATTTTTAGCTGGACACACAAAAACATATCAAACGGAAACTGGAACCTCAAAGAGATCTCCATCATTCCAGTTATCATAGGAGCCACTGGATACATGAAGAAGAACTTGAAAAAGTATTTAGCAAGTATACCTGGTGAACCAAGTGCAAGAGAAATCCAAACAACTGCACTCAAGGGAACAGCCGGAATCCTGAAAAGAGTTCTCGGTTGGAGTCTGTAAATAGCGGGTGATCGTGTGGCATTTGGAAGAAT
>OY744543.1:35896053-35903553 GCA_963556195.1 Sepiola atlantica
ATTTATTTGAAAACTTTATGTGACATATTTCAGAATTGTACGGCGGTTTTATCCGAATAGGCTGACTTTTTACATTTTTAAAATGTTTTTCCTTTCTGTCCTTCACACACACACACACACACACACACACACATATATATATATATATATATATATATATATATATATATATATATATATAGAGAGAGAGAGAGAGAGAGAGAGAGAGAGAGAGAGAGAGAGAATTAGCACAGGGTCCAGGATTCCAATAATACCTGAGTTTTTCTTTAGTTGAAGAACGTCTTTGGTTATCTTCTACTTCTGTGGATCAGGACTCATAACTTTGGTAGAACTTCTATCCATTGCTGGATCATCATCATCATCATCATCATCATCATCATCATCATCATCATCATCATCATCATCAGTGTAACATATGTTTTACATGCTAGCATGTGCTGGACGGCTTTTAGAAATTTACTTCCAAACTAACCTATCTCTGGTCAGGTCTTTGTTTATCCCTCTTTCTCTCAAATACATCCTTATCGTTTCCTCTAATATTGTCCTTGGCCTTCCCCTGCAAACTTACATTGTTATCTTAACTATTCTACATCTACTAACCCTAAGAACTCTCATCTATTCTTGCAACGTGACCTCATCAATGAAGCACACATCTCCCTATATTGTCCAGATTTTATTTCTTCTTAGCTCATCAGATCCAAGCCTGTCTTTAACACTCACATTACACATCTATCGTATTATTCGGATATCATTTCTATCCATGCAACGCATGTCCTCAAACCTTACTGGCCATTTTTCACTTCTATACATCATCACACTGCATAAATATGCTTGATAGACTTTTCTCGTGGTAATGCTCTGCTGGTTTGTAATAGCAGAAGTTTCCTGAACTTACTGCCTCAACTCCTAGCTCTTGCAATCACACTAGCACCTGCTCCTGCCTGTGCTCAAATGGTATCATAAAAGTAACAAAACTTCTGAACAACCTCAATAGTCTCGCCATCAAAATATACTTTCTCCACATCTGAGTTTTCATCCTCTTCAATATCTTACACATTTTGCACACAAACTGCTTATCATCTCTCAATCTACCAGTAATTCAACTGCACATCTTGTGCACCCAATGCTTTCAAGTACTACAAAAATTGGGATTGCACCCGACTGAGCAGCTTGTCATGAATAAAAAGACAATTTATTTACCTCCCCAGAAGGTTAAGCACAAGGCCAGTTTTATCTTACTCCCACAAGGTAAGATGTGACTCAAGGTCGGGTCGGGAAAGTGGGACTTGAAAAGCCAGCGCCCGAGAAGGTGAGCACTTTGGCCATTAAAAATTGGCTGGGCATTTTTGGATTAATTATAACATTATAATAATCATATTTTACTTGCTTCCTCACGAGAGTAAAGCTGGACATAAGGTCAGTTTATAATATAAGCACTTGATAGGATAAAAATAAAAATTGGCCTTGTGGAAAAAAGGTTTCTCTCCTCTGACCGAGGAGAGAACATATTCTACACTTTGAATTATTTATTTTCTAAAAGAATAGTAATACAATTTTAACAACCTAGGAACAAGGCTTTTCAGAAGTGTATATACCATAGTCTTAACTAGATGCATTCTGACACATTTGTCTAAACACTGTTCCTTTCTCTCTTTCACACATTTGTCGATCACTTTCGCAGTTACCACAATACCACATTTACTCTACAGACTACCTTTCTTAAAATGTCCCCAATCGTTTGAATTTAATTATATATATATATATATATATATATATATATATATATATATATATATATATATAGTAAGTTATGAAAATATATTTATGGCAATTAAGCTACACATAGGCTCCCACGTTTCATCCCCGGGCGGAATCTTCAGCATTTTAGCCGGAAGATTCCGCCCGGGGATGAAACGCGGGAGCCTCTGTGTAGCTTAATTGCTATAAATATATTTTCATAGCTTACTACCTAGCTCTACTTACGTATCGAGCACTGTTGAAGTAAATACTGAAAATCGATACATAAAAAATTATATCTCCTTATAAAATTTTATGTGGATATATGAAATACTAATATATATATATATATATATATATATATATATATATATATATATATACAATTTAATTGGAATAAAATGGGTAGTGAGACAACAAAAACACATCAAAAGAAAGAAAAAGAAAACCGGTTAGTAAAACACTCCTAACCATTTTAAAAAAAATGAAAACTAGTGATTCGATCTCTAAATGGAAGTGGGACATCAGTGGTAGAAAATGATATAGGAGTAAATTTTGTGATAGAATAGTGTCTTTCTATGATCAGACAAAATTGTGGAGGTCAAGGTCAAAATAAAAGTGGGGAAGGAGAATTTTGAAGGAATTCTATTCAAAAAATGTTTAAAGTGGAGAGACAGGACTCATTTACTAAACTTGCTACGAGTCCACCTTAATTGGGGCCGAGAACCACCTGTGCAATTCTTAGGCAAGGAACATGTACTCATACTTGACTCCCTTTTGTACACACAAGCTCGTAACTTGTATTCACGTTTTGTTGAATTCCCTGCGATGTAATCTCTTTCTATCACATCTAATTTTAACCTTAAGCTGATATTGAAAATAAATAATCAGAAAAAGACACAACCCTCTAAAAATTTCTGATACTTTAATCATAGTCTGAAGGCCATAAAAAGTCTTTGCTATGTTTGATGTTTACTAAATCAAGGCCGGTCTTCATACCTAACCAACCCCGAGCTTAACTAATCTATATGTGAACTTGATGTCTCTGTGTATGTGTGTGTGACGTTTGTGTGTTCGCTATAGAAAGAAAGGTTAGAGAATCTACATAAACTCTAAAAGTGTATACTTATGTAAAATTTACCGAGGAAGACAATGGACATGCTCCTAAATGGAAATGCACCCCTAAGGGAGCTAAGAGGGCATAACCTCCTTTAAAACTTCAAATATATCATATTTTGATGAAATTTATATCATATGTATAAAATTCTCCGGGGGAAGACAATGGAAGTGGTCCTGAATCTCTACGTTACCCTCTATGTGCCGAATATCTACGTGCCCCCACCTCTAAGTGATTTAAAACTTAAAATGTGTATATCCGAATTTAATGAAGTTTAAACCATATGTATAAGACACTCAATACAGAGAGATTTCCAACATTTCAACTTCTTCTGACTATATTAGGGAGCCAACGAAAAGGGTGCAGGGGGTTAGTAATATGGTGTGATGAACATAGTGAAAAGGTACATAGTAGTGATCTCCATTCAATCCCAAGCAACGCCAGACCATCTTGCTAGTACTACAAAATTACAGATTATAATATATTGTAATATTGTTTTCGAATCTCTAAATGAGGCTATGAGGACATGACCTCCTTAAAACTTCAAATATATTCTATAAAATGCTCAGGGGAAGACAATGGAAGTGGTCCCAAATCTCTAAGAGCCCTCCTAACCTAAGGAAGCTATGTGGGTCGAACCTCCTTTAAATTTTCAAATATATCCTATTTTGATGAAATTTATATCATATGCATAAAATTCTCTGGGGAAGACAATGGAAGTGGTCTCGAATCTCTAAATTACCCTTTATGTGACAAATATCTATGAGCTTCCATCTCTAAGTGACTCATGGGAACTTCAAATACATATGTCCGATTTTAATGAAATTTAAACCATATGTATAAAACACTAATTCAGAGAGTTTTCTGACATTTCAGCTTCTTCCGACTATATTAGGGGCTAAACGGGAGGAGAGGGTAGGGGCAGTAGAAACAAAGAAATTAATATGGTGTTTTGAGCATAGTGAAAAAGTACATAGTAGTGATCCTCATTCAATCCCCAGCAACGTCGGGACTTCCTGCTAATTACATATACCATATGTTTATACCAGAAGGTTCTAAAGTAATTACTAGGCTATTATACGATGAATGCCTCAATATCATGCGTATGAAAAAGCCATGAGAAATCAACAAGTAAAACAAGTTTGAAAATAGGACGTGGGTGTAAGACGTCGGCTTGGATTGTTTTCTTGTGCCTTTATGTCTTCTAATTTCGATAAAAAAGAAAAGCAAAATCGAGTTTCTGGAGGCAGTCTTAATTTGAAATCTATTAATCAATAAATCTTTTTTGCGATTTTTTCTGCGTGGCGGCCATATGTAGATACCTTACTCCTAAGGTAATCCTCTACCTCTATAAGAGATTGATATATCCTAAGATGGAGTACTGTTGCCATATGTGAGGAGGTGCCGCTCGAATCCCTCTTTCTTGTCTTGACAGAGTACAAAATTGACCCTGCATTTTGGTGGGGGATGATCTCTTCTCTGCCCTGCCGCCTCTTTTACACAGAAGAGATTTTGCTAGCTTCTGTACCGTAATAGCCATGGTAACGGCTCGACTGAGCTCCAATCCCCCCCTCCAAAACATTCACAGCAAGAACTCGTCTAGCTACAACCACAGAAAAGAACTTACCATTCTCTCTCTGTAAAAAAACAAACAGAACTTCTATGAACAAAGTTTCTTTCCTAGAATATCCCATCTGTGGAACAAAATACTGCAAGGCTGCTTCTCAGCCGACTACAACATGGTCGTCTTCAAGTCTAATGTTAACAACTACTTGTTGAACCGTCCTCTTGCATAATAAAGTCCTCTTAAGTAATCTTTTGCCCATTCCATCCACTGTTTCCAATCCTCTCGTGGTGACGATCATCATCCGACTGACAATCTATTTAACCCTTATCCTCGAGTGGCCGTCGGGCCTTGATAAGCAGTGACCAATCAGTAAAATAAAAACATTATGTGTTAGATCATAAGCGTGAAGACCTACAAGCTCTAACATTTCTGCTTTGGGTTTTTTTGTCAGTTTAAAACATTGATTACACGGGTCTGCACTGTTTTTCACGTTTAACATATTAATGTGACTCGAGTATTAGGGTTACTAGAGAAAATAAAAGGAGAAAGATATAACAAGTATTAAGGATGAGAAATAAGGTTTACTAAACAAAAGGTGAACAGAGTAGTTTAGCAATCACTAGGCTGAGCTAGCAAGTCCCATGAGATCTTGTTAGTTTTTGTTATTTTTATAGGAAAAACATACAATTCCATTCTCTTCATTTAGGTATTATATAATATTAGTGATGCTGTTGGTTATTCAGGATATCATTCCAAACAGTTGGAGATCCATGAAAAGTGAAAGCTATTTGCTAGAGATACCTACGGGCGGTTTCACCATTCTCCCTTCTTGATAATTAAAAAAAACCTATAGTAAATAATTAAGGCGAGACAAGTTAAATTATTTATTTGTTGTTGTTAATATATATGTATATATATACAACACACACACACACACACACATATATATATATATATATATATATATATATATATATATATATAGCAATAGATAAAGTGAAAGAATAAAATGAGGTACGAATCAAATTTTATTACAATTCAATGTTCAGGCAAAGTTTTTTAATGCTCTATCCAGTATATTGAGCTTTATTTTGTTCACTAATTAAAGATATTAGTTGCCTCTTATATCTTTTGTTGTATTAACCTTATATATATATATATATATATATATATATATATATATATATATATATATATATATATATATATAGTCTAAAGAAACTTTGAGTCATTTAAAAAAAGAAGAAAAAAAAAGAAAGGAAAATGCAATTTAAATTCCCAAAGAAACTAACTAAATCCAAGATATCGCAGACTTAGCATTCGTTGGAAAATTCATAAATAAAAAAAAGGGGTATTCAAGTATCTAACAGTGAAACAAGAACAGAGGACCTTAACTTAAGTGTGAAATATTAAAATGAAGATCAACAGCTGTTTACCATGTAACTGTTTTGGAGATTTATATATATATATATATATATATATATATATATATATATATATATATATATATATATACAGGGTGGGCAGAAATAAGGGTCCTATTTTTAAAAATTCATAACTTTTTTATTTATTGATTTTTTTTTTTTTTTTTTTAGAATAAGTAAAGGACCCCTTCCGAAGCAAGCATGAGCCGTATTAGCCCTAAGGAACGTACCCTCATTTAGAAAACATTATTTTTGCTTAAAAAACTCGAAACAGTGTAAAAAACAATACTTTAGTTTTTGTAAGTTTTAAGAAGTGTTTTTCGGCTAAAATTTGTTTTGTTTATTTCAAAAAATCTCGGAAGGGTCAGTCTACACACACATAAAGTTTGGTGAGTTTAACTTTTATTTTGTGGAAGTTATTCAAATTCAAGTTATTCAAATTTAAAGATAGGACCCTTATTTTGGCCCACCCTGTATATATATATATATATATATATATATATATATATATATATATATATATATATATATATATATATCGATGTGTGTATGATATATTTCATCAATAAATAACAGTTGAAGATCCATGAAAAGTGAAAGCCATTTGGTAGATGGTACCATATCTCAAAGTCACGGGAACTGGAATGTTATTAAATAAATGATACAAGGTGAACAGATTGATTTACTAATCATTCGGATGAGCTATAAAGTCCCACAAGATATCTTGTTAGTTCTCTTCCTTTTAATAGGAAAAAGAGACAATTACATTCTCCTTATTTAGGTACTATATGACATCTCCCCTTTGAGAGTTAACTCCCCTTGAAATTGTGTGACCTGGGAAAGAACTGTTTACTTTAGAAATAGTAAAATTAAAGCTCAATAATGTTTGTAATAATATTTTTAATGATATTTTGATTGGGAAATTGAGTTGGGTTTTTTTTTGTACAAAAAATCACTGAAGAGGCCGATTGAACACATATTTGTTTAATTATGAACAAAGAAAAAGTGTGATTTCTTGCAGACGAAACAGTGTTGGACTTAGACTATATATATATTGGTTATTTCTCTCAACTCTGGTCCAAAAAAAACTGAAGTGACAAATAAGTTCCTACACAATCATTTGCAAGTGACAGTTTTGAAATTATACTAATGGTTAAAATATACCATTTCATGGAATGTGCTCCGACGAACTTGCTGCACTGCTGACCTGTCGACAATCAGCAAAATCCAACCCCCTCACTGTAGAGGTCCCCAGATACCGAAAGGCCTTCTTTTCTAATAGCTTTTTTCCTCGTACTGCTCGCCTTTGGAATTCCCTCCCTGCTCACTGTTTTCCAAACTGTACCAACATGCAGAAATTCAAATGTAATGTAGACAAACACCTCGCTGCACAACTCCCCACTGAGGATGCCCCGTAGGTATGGCCCCTAATTCAGAGTAGCTCCTTACGTCTCAGTGGCAATGTGCCTTATTTGGGGTGAATCAAAGTTTTTTAAAAAGTTAAGAAGTATTTTCGGCCAGCTGGTTTCATCTCGCCGTGAATAGGTTCGTATGTAGTCACACCACGGCTATTTCTTTTCGGAGGAATGCACAACACAAGAATATGGACATTTCATAATATTTTTATTTACTCTGATTGCAGAGCACTAAGTGTT
>OY744543.1:35908553-35951053 GCA_963556195.1 Sepiola atlantica
TCGTCATCATCATCATCATCATCATCATCATCATCATCATCATCATCATCATCATCATCATCATGTTGGGTCATTTTATGCCAAAATCATACACATGTTTTCTATACGATTGGTTTGTAGATTAATTTATTTTGCAGATGTTTATCTTGTAAACGATAGCCACTATTTAATCCATAGATGAGCCCTCTGACAGGTACTACCACTTAGAGTCAGAGTGGACCTGGGAGTAGTGGTAACTAAGGGGTCACTCCACACTCCCCAAAGCTCCCAAATTGGGGCCTTAACACTGGATACAGTTTTTGTCATACTCAGGACAATAGAGAGAAGAGCTTTGATTGTTGATAGGATCAGAAAATAGGGTGAGCAAAAAAAGGTAGAAACGGCTGGGTTTATAAGGTAGGGGAAACCTTTTCTAAGGGTTTCTGAAGTAATTTAGTGACACATTTTGCTTAACCCATGGTACCATGACAGGTACTAGAATTCCGGGTCAGAGTGAACATGGGAGTTATGGTGACTAAGGGGTCACTCCATAGCCTCAAATTGGGGCCTTACTACCAGATGCACTATAAGTTCATGCACAAACAATATCCCTGATGAAATTGAGTCTGAGAGGGGTGTATTTCTCTCTAGACATGTGGGAAAAGCAAACGTGCACATATCCGAGGCAATAGCTGAATCCTTCGAAAATGACCTCCAGTCTGTAGTGGAATTGGGATATAAATGGATGGTAACATTTAATGCCACTAAGACAAAGTTCCTTTCCTTTAACAACTACAAGAAACCCTTTCAACCACCGATTACCATGGCTAATAACACCCTACCTGAGAGTCCAACGTTCAAACTCCTCGGCCTAACAGTCACAGGTAACATGAATTGGAACAAATACATAGAAAACATTGCCAAGGCTGCTGCAAAGAAAGTGGGCTCCCTTCACCGTGCTAGAAAACTTCTCACACCTGACAGTATCCTATATCTCTACAAAACCCTCATCCAGCCATGCATCGAGTATCGTGTTCACATCTTGGCTGGTTCACCACCTACTAGTCTCTCCCTCTTAGACAAGGTCCCCCCCAAGAAATCTCTAATCTAACAGGTCCTTCACTATTCATCAAGCTCCAGCCCTTGTCCCATTGCCATAATGTTGCATCCCTATGCGTGTTTTACAAGTACTTCGATGGAATGTGCTCCCATAAACTGACTGCTCTGGGCCCTCCTCGACGTAAATACACCTGATGAACTCGACAATCAGTTAAATCCCATCCATTCACTGTGGAGGTCCCCAGATGCTGGAGGGCTTTTTACTCTAATAGCTTCTTTCCTCAATCCTTTAAAACTCCCTCCCTGCTCCCTGTTTCCCTGACTCTACCAACATGCAGACATTCAAGTGCAATGTGAACAAATATTTGCTGCACATCTCCTCACTTAGGATTCCCCTGATAATTTCTGGCCCCTAACCCATAGTAGCCCCTTATGTCTCAGTGGCAATGTGCCCCCTTGTCTAGGGTAAATTCAAGTTAAAAACAAACAAAATCTAATTTCCCCTACTACTCTTTCCCATTCCAAAGAAATTGTGGTAGTACCGGCCTCAGCTGGTACTATGCAAAATTATTGAGAAGGGTCAAAGAAGATGAAATGGGGGGGGGGGGGGGGGGGTAGTGAAGTATCTATTTTATGGTCATGATACTATCCTCCCAAGGATTACTTTCCCCATTTTGAAGGGGTGTAGGTAGTGATATAATACTACTACTACTACTACTACTACTACTACTAATAATAATAATAATAGTAATATCACCACCCTAAAATAATGATAATCTAAGTAATTGCTTAACATTAAGTCCACTATCATCATCAGTAGTAGTAGTAGTAGTAGTAGTAGTCTAACAAATGATTAAGCTATTTTCAAATAATCCCAAGTAAAAAAAAAAAGGAAACTAAAAAATATGCAATGAAAAAAAAGAATTGGTCCAAATTTTGAATCCATTGCTCCCTAGCAACGCTCAGTTTCAGATTTTGCTTTGAAATATATCCTCATGTACCACCAATAATAAAAAGAAAAAGCTTCTATGCCGAAGCTTTGCAAAAATAAATACACAAATGTATTTTCCACATCACACATCAACATTAAACGGATTTTCACATTAGTGATTAGACATTTTATTTTTTATTATTGGTTAACGAAAACAAAATCAACTTTTTCCAATAAATAGATTCGATGAACTGTGAACATCAAAACAGAAACAAAAATGCAGTTTTGCTTCATTAAACACTTTTCCCTTTTTCAGATATCTGATCAGAAACTAGCAAGGCTACCAGGCGTCGTCCAGGTTAACATACATTTGTTGGCTCTCAACCTATAAAAATGCTACTCGTGTACTCATTAATAACATTCACAATCCTTTCTACAACTAAACTTCAGTCTTTACCTTTCTACAACTAAACTTCAGTCTTTGCCTTTCTACAACTAAACTTCAGTCTTTGCCTTTCTACAACTAAACTTCAGTCTTTGTCTTTCTACAACTAAACTTCAGTCTTTGCCTTTCTACAACTAAACTTCAGTCTTTGCCTTTCTACAACTAAACTTCAGTCTTTGTCTTTCTACAACTAAACTTCAGTCTTTACCTTTCTACAACTAAACTTCAGTCTTTGCCTTTCTACAACTAAACTTCAGTCTTTGCCTTTCTACAACTAAACTTCAGTCTTTGCCTTTCTACAACTAAACTTCAGTCTTTGCCTTTCTACAACTAAACTTCAATCTTTGCCTTTCTACAACTAAACTTCAGTCTTTGCCTTTCTACAACTAAACTTCAGTCTTTGCCTTTCTACAACTAAACTTCAGTCTTTGTCTTTCTACAACTAAACTTCAGTCTTTACCTTTCTACAACTAAACTTCAGTCTTTGCCTTTCTACAACTAAACTTCAGTCTTTGCCTTTCTACAACTAAACTTCAGTCTTTGCCTTTCTACAACTAAACTTCAGTCTTTGTCTTTCTACAACTAAACTTCAGTCTTTGCCTATCTACAACTAAACTTCAGTCTTTGTCTTTCTACAACTAAACTTCAGTCTTTGCCTTTCTACAACTAAACTTCAGTCTCTGCCTTTCAAAAACTAAACTTCAGTCTTTGCCTTTCTACAACTAAACTTCAGTCTTTGCCTTTCTACAACTAAACTTCAGTCTTTGCCTTTCTACAACTAAACTTCAGTCTTTGCCTTTCTACAACTAAACTTCAGTCTTTGCCTTTCTACAACTAAACTTCAGTCTTTACCTTTCTACAACTAAACTTCAGTCTTTGCCTTTCTACAACTAAACTTCAGTCTTTGCCTATCTACAACTAAACTTCAGTCTTTGTCTTTCTACAACTTAACTTCAGTCTTTGCCTTTCTACAACTAAACTTCAGTCTTTGCCTTTCTACAACTAAACTTCAGTCTTTACCTTTCTACAACTAAACTTCAGTCTTTGCCTTTCTACAACTAAACTTCAGTCTTTACCTTTCTACAACTAAACTTCAGTCTTTGTCTTTCTACAACTAAACTTCAGTTTTTGTCTTTCTACAACTAAACTTCAGTCTTTGCCTTTCTACAACTAAACTTCAGTCTCTGCCTTTCTACAACTAAACTTCAGTCTTTGTCTTTCTACAACTAAACTTCAGTCTTTACCTTTAACTAAACTTCAGTCTTTGCCTTTCTACAGCTAAACTTCAGTCTTTGCCTTTCTACAACTAAACTTCAGTCTTTGCCTTTCTACAACTAAACTTCAGTCTTTGCCTTTCTACAACTAAACTTCAATCTTTGCCTTTCTACAACTAAACTTCAGTCTTTGCCTTTCTACAACTAAACTTCAGTCTTTGCCTTTCTACAACTAAACTTCAGTCTTTGTCTTTCTACAACTAAACTTCAGTCTTTACCTTTCTACAACTAAACTTCAGTCTTTGCCTTTCTACAACTAAATTTCAGTCTTTGCCTTTCTACAACTAAACTTCAGTCTTTGCCTTTCTACAACTAAACTTCAGTCTTTGTCTTTCTACAACTAAACTTCAGTCTTTGCCTATCTACAACTAAACTTCAGTCTTTGTCTTTCTACAACTAAACTTCAGTCTTTGCCTTTCTACAACTAAACTTCAGTCTCTGCCTTTCAAAAACTAAACTTCAGTCTCTGCCTTTCAAAAACTAAACTTCAGTCTTTGCCTTTCTACAACTAAACTTCAGTCTTTGCCTTTCTACAACTAAACTTCAGTCTTTGCCTTTCTACAACTAAACTTCAGTCTTTGCCTTTCTACAACTAAACTTCAGTCTTTGCCTTTCTACAACTAAACTTCAGTCTTTACCTTTCTACAACTAAACTTCAGTCTTTGCCTTTCTACAACTAAACTTCAGTCTTTGCCTTTCTACAACTAAACTTCAGTCTTTGCCTATCTACAACTAAACTTCAGTCTTTGTCTTTCTACAACTTAACTTCAGTCTTTGCCTTTCTACAACTAAACTTCAGTCTCTGCCTTTCAAAAACTAAACTTCAGTCTCTGCCTTTCAAAAACTAAACTTCAGTCTTTGCTTTTCTACAACTAAACTTCAGTCATTGCCTTTCTACAACTAAACTTCAGTCTTTGTCTTTCTACAACTAAATTTCAGTCTTTACCTTTTTACAACTAAACTTCAGTCTTTGCCTTTCTACAACTAAATTTCAGTCTTTGCCTTTCTACAACTAAACTTCAGTCTTTGCCTTTCTACAACTAAACTTCAGTCTTTGTCTTTCTACAACTAAACTTCAGTCTTTGTCTTTCTACAACTAAACTTCAGTCTTTACCTTTCTACAACTAAACTTCAGTCTTTGCCTTTCTACAACAAAACTTCAGTCTTTGCCTTTCTACAACTAAACTTCAGTCTTTGCCTTTCTACAACTAAACTTCAGTCTTTACCTTTCTACAACTAAACTTAAGTCTTTGCCTTTCTACAACTAAACTTCAGTCTTTGTCTTTCTACAACTAAACTTCAGTCTTTGCCTTTCTACAACTAAACTTCAGTCTTTGCCTTTCTACAACTAAACTTCAGTCTTTGCCTTTCTACAACTAAACTTCAATCTTTGCTTTTCTACAACTAAACTTCAGTCTTTGCCTTTCTACAACTAAACTTCAGTCTTTGCCTTTCTACAACTAAACTTCAGTCTTTGTCTTTCTACAACTAAACTTCAGTCTTTACGTTTCTACAACTAAACTTCAGTCTTTGCCTTTCTACAACTAAACTTCAGTCTTTGCCTTTCTACAACTAAACTTCAGTCTTTGCCTTTCTACAACTAAACTTCAGTCTTTGCCTTTCTACAACTAAACTTCAGTCTTTGCCTTTCTACAACTAAACTTCAGTCTTTGCCTTTCTACAACTAAACTTCAGTCTTTGCCTTTCTACAACTAAACTTCAGTCTTTACCTTTCTACAACTAAACTTCAGTCTTTGCCTTTCTACAACTAAACTTCAGTCTTTGCCTTTCTACAACTAAACTTCAGTCTTTGCCTATCTACAACTAAACTTCAGTCTTTGTCTTTCTACAACTTAACTTCAGTCTTTGCCTTTCTACAACTAAACTTCAGTCTCTGCCTTTCAAAAACTAAACTTCAGTCTCTGCCTTTCAAAAACTAAACTTCAGTCTTTGCTTTTCTACAACTAAACTTCAGTCATTGCCTTTCTACAACTAAACTTCAGTCTTTGTCTTTCTACAACTAAATTTCAGTCTTTACCTTTTTACAACTAAACTTCAGTCTTTGCCTTTCTACAACTAAATTTCAGTCTTTGCCTTTCTACAACTAAACTTCAGTCTTTGCCTTTCTACAACTAAACTTCAGTCTTTGTCTTTCTACAACTAAACTTCAGTCTTTGTCTTTCTACAACTAAACTTCAGTCTTTACCTTTCTACAACTAAACTTCAGTCTTTGCCTTTCTACAACAAAACTTCAGTCTTTGCCTTTCTAAATCTAAACTTCAGTCTTTGCCTTTCTACAACTAAACTTCAGTCTTTGTCTATCTACAACTAAACTTCAGTCTTTACCTTACTTGTCCACCAAGTTGGAATCATGAGTACTTCTGCAGTTTACGAACCGTGCTATTTTTTAGATAGAATTTCCAAGTTAAATGCAATTTTTACGTTAAATTGTTAGGTGAAAATACAGAATAGTTAACCAAGCCCGCCCTTACCCCTCCTCCCCATCGCCATGTTAAGAATGGGTTTCTAAATAATAATGTTATTATTTCAGCATGGTCCGTAAACTGCCAAAATCATGAATGCCCAACAGTCTTTGTTTTATTGCCATTCAATAATATGCGGGGGACACTTTGGTGATCATCTAATCAGTAGGAGGTGTGATGTGTAATGGGTTTCAAACTCATCAGTCTTTAACCACTACACATTTTTATCTATGGTGGTTATCTTAAAGATAATGTCTATCAAAACAATCCTGAAACTATACTTCTCTTTTTCAAATATTTGATTAGAAACTAGCAAGGCTACTTGGCATCATCCAGGTACAAATACTTTTGTTGGCTCTTCATATTACCTTGACTTTTATCAATATTTGAGGAAATCTAATTAGGTATTATTTTATACAGCTCCCGTGACTCTATTAATTGCCGCGGTAGAGATGCCTCAGGCGCCCGTCAATAAAGCATCACTCCAGTCCCGAAGGAGGAGGTAATACATAAGAGAGTATACATCCTAGCACCAAGCCTTATTCCGACAAAGAGTCTGATAGATGAAGCTAAACCTTAGATTGCCAGAATGATGTCACGGCAAACCTCGGCTGGTATGAACACTAGGGTTAAAGCCTGTTTGACTCCTGATCAAAATAATAGACACTGAAGAGATTTATGATAATGAGACATCTTTCTATCGTTGTTACATCGCTTTTAATTAGGTGCACATTTAGACTAATACCCTCAGAAAAGATATGAATTCATAATTCCTAACCCTAACCCCCAACCCCCGAAAAGATATGAATCCATAATTCCTAACCCTAAACCCAGAAAAGATATGAATCCATAATTCATAACCCTAAACCCTAACCCCAGAAAAGATATGAATTCATAATTCCTAACCCTAACCTCTAACCCCAGAAAAGATATGAATTCATAATTCCTAACCCTAACCCCTAACCCCAGAAAAGATATGAATACATAATTCCTCCTAACTATATATTAAATAAAGTTACTAACTTTGTTCTCTTCACATACCTGGAAAAGATTGGATCTTCCCAAGACGTGCTGAATAAAAGAGGCCTCAGTGCAGTCTCGTGAGACAACAGTAACCTCCTGCAAAAGTGATTTTGTCGTGAGTTTATTGTGAAACAAAGGTTGCGCAATCTTCAACTACACCTCTCATTAACCAGCATTGATTGAGTGCAGTGGCAAGGTGAAGTTCAGGACGACTGGAAACAATGTGGAGATTAGCAGGGAACCACCTCACATACATTACAGACACCTCAGCTGGATGGTAGAATAACATCCAGCTGATTGACGCCGAGACACCTCAGCTGGCCGGAACAATAACATCCAGCTGATTGACACAGAGACACCTCAGTTGTCCGGAACAATAACATCCAGCTGATTGACGCCGAGACACCGCAGCTGGCCGGAACAATAAAATCCAACTGATTGATGCAGAGACACCTCAGCTGGCCGGAACAATAAAATCCAGCTGATTGATGCAGAAACACCTCAGCTGTCCGGAACAATAACATCCAGCTGATTGACGCAGAGACACCTCAGCTGGCCGGAACAATAAAATCCAGCTGATTGATGCAGAAACAGCTCAGCTGGCCGGAACAATAATGTTGTGAAGTTGTCCAACAGTAAATAATAAATAAAGGAAGTCAAGTCGAGGGTTGCTTTAACAAGTGTATTAACAAAGTAAGAAAGTGATTAGCACTTGGCTAGACAGTTACAAGACTGTGCTTTGTCTTCTCTGTGTCTCTGGTGACTCGCACTATTTATAGTGACAACCGGTGCAGTTTCTCCTGTGTAAGAACGGCCGGTGTAACAAATAACATCCAGCTGATTGATGCCTAGACACCTCAGCTAGCTGGAAGAATAACAATTGATTGATGCACAACCACACTTGTATGGACACCTGCAGATGCACCGGACGAAATACATTTGTTTGGTAAATAGTGATTAGCTTGAAGCCACTGCTCATATAGGGTGTGATTACATTGAATGCATAGGTGAAAAAGGGCGTGGCAGTTGAACATATGTGGGTGTCCACAAATTTTATATCAGCTGACTCGAATTGAGATTGACAAAAAGCGGCTGACTAGCAAATTTGAGGAATCAACTTTTGTCAACATACTCTCGAACACTGACGCTATTCACTGACTACTACTTCACTGCATCGTAATAATAAAGATATACCATTGTATTTTCATACATAAATACCAATTGATGTGCAAGAAGTGTGATACAATGGAGATGGATACGGACTCAAGTTTGGAGAAAGTATATCTGGATGTGAACCTATTGAGATTGTTGAGAAGTTTTGTTACATTGGTGATACCATTGGAGCACAGGGTGGAGCAGGTGCTAGTGTGATTGCAAAAATTAGGAATGAATGGAGTAAGTTTAGGGAACTTCTACCATTACTAACCAGCAGAGAGTTATCACTGTCGACCAAGGGAAGAGTCTATCAGTCTATGTGTACGAAAATGTGATAATGTGTGGAAGTGAAACCTGGGCAGTGAGGGTTGAGGAGATGCGTTGCATGGAGAGAAATTATATGAGAATGATACGATAGATGTGTTCTGTGAGTTTTAAAGACAGGCTTTGTTCTGATGACCTCAGATGAATAATTAAATGTGTACAGTATAAAGAGATGTGTTCAGAAGAGTAGACTGTTATGGTATGGCCACGTTAAAGGATTGGATGAGTTTTATTGGGTTAGTAAATGTAGAACAGTTGCAGAAGCAGGTTCAGTTCACAGTCAAGGAAAACATAGGAGGAAGTGATAAAAATGGACCTGGGGGAAAGAGGGGTAAATAAAGACCTGGACAGAGATAGGTTACTTTGGAAGTCAATTTCTTAAAACCTCTCAACATATGTAAAAAGATATAAAACAGACATTAAACCGATGATGATGATGATGATGATGATGATGATGATGATGATGATGATGATGAATGTTTGTCATCATTCCTCTAAGCACAGAAGCAAAATACAACATAAAGAAATCACTATTGTTGATTTTGACGATCTACCTATTTTTATTACCAACTTAGAAATCTCACACCAATCGTTACCAATGATTCATCGCTGATAAAAGCTAGTGGTTTTCCCTGAAATCTGAGTGACAATATCCCAGTACTCTCCATTCCCTTCCACTATCATCAGTGTTCTCGCATCAGCCGTTACCAGTGATTTATGATTGATACAGTCTGGTAGTTTTCCCTGAAATCTGAGTGACAATAAACCTCAATATTGCACTATCGATTTCCTTCCGGTCGGAGACTGGATTGTGCCACCCCACCTTGAACTTTCAATCCTCGCAGACACTGTAGCAAATGACGTCATGAATTGAAGAACAAGTGATGGCTGCTGTGTCTCTTTCTATGGATGCTTTCGTCATGGGCATCCATTGAGGGGAAAAGCTTCGGCTACTTTGAATGGCTACTTAGCAATTTAATGTTTACCGTCTATGGAGATATGAAATAAAATTATTGGAACCGAAAATGCCATTGTTTTTGTTGTTGAAAAATCTTCTCTTCAGATTTGCAAGACAGGAATAAAAATGGTGCCAGCCGACAAGCATGCATGAATATTGCGAGAAAATACAACCTTTTGCCTTCTAAAAGACATTTTCCTTTTGAGGTTCTGTTGCTCATTGTACTTAACATAGTTAACATAGTTCACCCCAAACAAGGCAGGCCGCAACTGTAGATGTAAGGGGCTACTGAGAAAAAAAGGGTGATGGTTTTTTTTTTGGGGGGGGGGGGGCGGGTTACCTAATTTGGGAGCTGCTCAGCGAGATGTCTGTTTACATTAGTTTTAAATTTCTGCATGTCAGTAACCTCAGGAAAGCAGGGAGCAGGGAGGGAGTTTCAGAGTCCAGCAGTATGAGGAAAGACGCTTTTGGAGTAGAAAGCTCTTCGGCATCTGGGGACCTCCACAGTGTATGGATGGGATTTGGCAGATTGTCGGGTTGGTCTAGTGAATCTACGTCGTGGGGGCACCAGAGCAAGAAGCTCATCATAGCACAATCCATTGAAGCACTTGTAAAACAGGCACAAGGATACAACATTGCGGCGATGGGACAGGGGCTGGAGCTTGGTGACCAGCAGCAGTTGAAAGCTAGTAGTGAGTATTACTCCAGTTTTCCTTTTCCTAGAATAATTGGCTACCAAGGCTTGAGAGTCATGTCTACCCAACTATTTCACACATAGTTGAGGGAAGAAAGACTGATTCATACGTTTCCTTAAGTGAAAACAATGATAAAATCTCTGATAGAATTCTAATCAAGCACGCTAAGCTATCTGTCCGCACCAGCTAAAATTGAAGTAACTAACAAAACGCCACTCGGACCAAGGAAACGATTGAAGGAAAAGCAAACTAAACGAGTATAAAATTGAATTAATCATAAAACTAATTCATCTGCCGAGATCGTAAAAAAATAAATAAAACCAAAGTGTTGAAGAGTACAAAAGAAACGTGGAGAAAGCAAAGCAAATGAGTAGGACGACCCAAACCAGACCGCTGCTTGTGTGAAACTGTTGTGACCCAAGGTGTGCTCGCATGAGGAACCTTTGTTTGAGGTACCATTGGGACTCTATCCAGGTATGGTTAGGCGCTATTATAGAACCACAAAAGTTGCATTTGTTCAGTCCAGTTCTTTATCCATATTCTTGAACCCATGTTGTGATTTAGATCCACAAGACTTCTTATTTTGGCATCGTCAGTCCAAACAAATGGCGTTAAGCCTGTCGCATTAAGTAGTAGGTCTTTCGTGTGTTAGAGAAAATTTTGGGACTAGGAATCATTGATTCTGTAGCTGAAATGGAATGGTGGAATAAATTTTGCCTTTTCTTTAAAAACCATATATTTTATTCTTTCAAGTTCCATTATTTCATCTGACGAACGCTAACGCATAAGTTACATTTGGAGGGCTTATTTATCTACCTCCCACAGCGGTAAGGTGTGACACAAGGTCGGGAAAGTGGGATTTGATAAGTCAGCACCCTAGAGGAAGAGCACTCTGACCCTTAAAAATTGCCTGGACAGCCCCGTCGGCATTCCCCGGTAGGACGCCTCAGGCGATCAGCAATAAACTAACCCCTTCTCAAAGGGTGAGAAGGCAAAGCCTGGGGGGGTAGACCTCCTAGAACTGCACAGGACAAACCCATAGACCGGCGTAAATCAAGCCCCGAAGGCCAAGACGATAGCGACGTTACATTTTGAGGGTATTAGCAGTTCTATACACGTCTCTTCCACGCTGAGGCAATTTTTGTGCTTGAAAAAATAATTCACTAAAGAATGAAAAGAAGTAAAAAAAAAAAAAACGCAGGTTGTCAGTCAAAAATGCACCCCTCGTCCACTGCTCATATATCGTCACATTGGGGGAACCTTGACGGGTCTAATCTTTAGCTTATTTGCAACCGTCACTAGTCGGTCACTCCAGTATGGGAACGGGGGGAGGGAGGAGGTGATTAACAGCTTTACTCACGCGACCTTCCAGCATCATGTCAACACAGAGAATAATTGTGCTATATATTTTTGTCAAGTTTGGCTCAGGGCAGTGCAAACAGAGGACCTCAGTGATCTTTGTAGCACACCTAAAATGAATTATGAAAGAATCATGGGAAATAATTTTCTAAAAAATGAAAATATGTGTATGAGAGAGAATGTTTCATTTTACTTAAGTCGAAGTTCTCAGAAATCAATGGGCATCTTCCTGGCGCTAACACTTGATCTCCATAGAAGATACATAGATATTCGAGTATTTTATAGAAGTTCTCCTTTACCTGTCAAACGTTGAGTTCGTAAAGAAGTAAACAACGTTAATTTTCCTCTCCCCAATTGACCAGTTAACTATGTTGTAGTATATCTTCCTTGTAGTCTCTTGGTCTTACCGGATTCAAGGACGAGTATTCATCTAGTCTGGTGGAGTATCCAGCTTAGTGCT
Organism: Sepiola atlantica; assembly: GCA_963556195.1. NCBI lineage: Eukaryota > Metazoa > Mollusca > Cephalopoda > Sepiida > Sepiolidae > Sepiola > Sepiola atlantica. The sequence continues at coordinate 35,920,699 of OY744543.1, forward strand.
GCTACTTCAGGTAACGTTACTTAGAGGAGGTGCACCATTTCTTCGTATGAGTCAGTGTATATCCGTGTTGAGGGGATCATATTACGGCTTTGAATACTATGTTGTTTTGAATATTTGGTCAGGGTTTACTTGTAGGGGAAGTATCCTCATGTCAAGTTGACTTGACAAACCCTTGTACAAAGAGATCGAAGACACTCAAGATTGGTGTCTAGTAGGTAATTACAACTCTCCTATGTATATATGTAATAAGAGTAGGTCAAAGTACTAAGTGTCTGTTTGGGGATGTACGTATCTTTTGTATGCGTATTGGCTGCAGATTCTTTTTTAAATTTTAAAACTTGCCACAACTTACACGGTCACGTAATAGCCAACCTACGTCACATCGTGATGCTATCTCCACACCTGCCAAACAAGTACTTTTTTTTGCATTCCCCTAAGTCCTTCATCTGGGTGTTTCAGAAATAAAAGTTGTATACGCCTATTCAAATCGCATCACTCCCAACATCTTGGCTTTTTAGTTGTTTGTATTCGTGTTTCTCAGTTAAATTAACTTCAGATACTTAATGCGAGGCTCAGGTTCTAATAGCATCGAAAAATATACTCCATGCCAAACAAAAACGGACTCTCTGTCGTCACGAATATAGAAAATAATCCTCACCTCACTCCAATGTCAGGCTCCAGCTCCAATTAACCACATTTAACAAAACGAAACGAAGCGGCGTTCACTATAGGAGGGTTAAGCCGACTTCCTCTAAAGGAGGAAGTTTCTAGGGAATGTTAAATTCACAAGCAGACCCCAGTTGCATGTGTGTCACAGTCAGAGGAGAGGACGACGTTAGGTTTTGCAGTTCTTGTAGGGAGAGGTCGATGTCCTTCCACATACAGCATCTGGTATTCCGAAATGGTCACCCATCTTGTACTGACCAGGCTCAACGTTGCTTAAGACCCTGCGTGTCAACATTATTATGCATTATATCACTTTTATTACAATACTGTATGTAAATGTTGGTACTGGTACAGCTTTTGAACCAGACAAAAACGACTTTCCCTTATGAAAAAGCAATAAAAGTAGTTTAGGGTTAGGTTATGGTTAAAAAAAAAACTGGTTCGGTTTTTGCTTGGTTCAAAAGCTGGACCAGTACCAAAAAACTAAAAAAAAAATTAATTTTACTTTCTCGTGATAAAAAAAATATATAAAAGTTGTTTCATTAATTTTTTCGTCAAAAGAAAAAATAATTTTTCATAAAAATAAACATAGGGTGAGTGGTTTTCTTCAAAATGTTGTTTCATTATTTTTATTTTTATTTTTTTGTTGGAACGTCGCCTCGTTTTTATTTTGACGCCTGTTCGTTTTCATTCGGATTTTTTCGGTCGTTTAAGTAATTCTGTATCAGTAAAAGTCGGTTTTGTCTAGTTCAAAAGCTGAACCAGTACCACATTTTTTTTTAGCTCTTTATTTTAACATCACAATAAAAGTTTGTGTACGAGAGTTTGTGCGTGTGGTTTGATATATGTACTAAAAGTAGGTTAAAATGCTGTCTATTGAGGATTGAGTTATATTTTGATGGACTATTTTTCTGTTTCTATGCGGAGTGATTGCTCTATCATCCAATGAAAACACTTTGCATGGGATGCACTTCCGTTAGACTAGCTATAATTTTTCCCGCTTCTAAGTCAGTTGTATTTAAGATGTCAACCTTAAGCGAACGTAAAGCACGCCCCCGTCCAACCCACAACGACATGGAACCCTTTTTAACATTTGACGCAAGATCTTTTTTTAGCCGCTTCCTATTGTTTGTTGAGCGAACACGTGAAACAAAGTTGATAAAATATGTTCGAATAGACTTAGTGCCGGCACTGTGATTTCTAACAGTCATTAATGTACCTTTTGACCAAATGCCTTTATTCTAAATTGGTGACCCCGACGCAATACGAACATGCAGTCTTCTATGAACATCTGCTATATATCTGCTTTTCTTTTTAAATTTAATTTTGATGAAGTTGAAGTTAGCTTTTATTTCCCTAAATTCATCTATGCATTTGCTGTGTTGTCTGTTGCAGGTGGATATATGTATGATACGTATGCACGGAGTTTTCTTTTCGTTGCTTTTCTTTTTTCTCTTCCACTTGAAGACAAATATCAGTGAAACCATTTTTACACCAAAATTCATTCAGACACAACAACAACAACAACAACGCATTTGTATAACTTCTGAAAGGAAATCTGAAGCATGTTGACTCTAATGAAAACATCTGACACGCCAAGACGGATAATAAATCTTCTATTCAGACAGTGAAGCGATATAATTCAGCCATGCGTCTTTTTTATCCTCCGTTTAGTGAAGAGTTCCATTTTGTAAGTCTCACATCACCCGATCTCAATTGTTAGATAAAATGTTTTACATAGATAAAGAAGAAAATAATCTTTTGTGTGTGTGTGTATTGTGTGTATTGTGTGTGTGTGTGTGTGTGTGTGTGTGTGTCGATTTTTAATATTTTATAAAATCATTGAAGCTGATAATATATACAGATGTTTATTTCGGGGGTGGCGATCAAATGATTTATAAAAAAAAGCAATAAAAAACGAAAAAATAAAAATGTAGCAGAGTGTGTAGTGTATCTTGATATGACGATACCTTGCCAATTGAATGCTCCGCATGTGTGACGCCTGTCATGTGAATCTGTCTCTGTACAAACTTGCATAAACAATATAATGCGTTTTTCTTTCAGCAAATCTTTTTCAGTGAAAAAGTTGTTTTTTAGAAGAAAAAAGATTTCGTAATTTCCTTCAGTGATTCACTTTTGGTTAATTCCTATTTCAGTCACCCAAATTAAAAATATGGTAGAGAAACGTTCGCGAATATAATTGTTCGTCTCAATTTGATTGTTATTATTGAGTGAGATTCTTGTTCGTTGAGTTTTTTTTGCTAGAAAGTTTGCCTTGTTTTTTTTTAAGTTGGTGGTCACCGATTTTATAGGCGCTAATCTTCACATAAACTGTAAGACTATCTCTTATAACAATCGCTAACAAAAGAATCGCCAAAGAAAGGAAAACAATGCCCTTCTATAAACAACAAATTATATTTATTTATTTAAGTGACCTACACCGTTGGGTGTAGGTTGCCACAAGTTAAAACAATGAAAAAAGGAATAGTAATAATGAATGTTCGCTGCCGAAAGTATTTTCTTGGAGTAGCATATCTTAGTGAAGATAGCCTTGCTCAGTGTCTAAGTGACAGAGATAGGAGAGAGTGTCAACGTCTTTCTTTGAAGGTACCGGGAAGCTTCTGCCTGCCCTGCACATCCCTAAAGGTCTGGATATAGTCCTTCAAAGGTCTAGTCAAAATTACTATGCCCATGAATCTGATTGGTCATCTTGCGACCAAATAACCTCACTAGGGCTGCTCTCCACAAGAGGAAAGAAATGTCAGTTTCATGACTGCTACAATGTGACATTTATCAGCTCATCATAAGGTCAATCTTCACATCTTCAACAAACTCTTCTCAGTACATAGAGCACTCTTTCTAGCCTCGACAGAGTACAAAATCAACTTCGCAATCTAGTGGGGATGATCTCAACATCAGGCTGAATTACCACGAAGAGAGCTTCTTACCAAATGTTTTCCGTCTGTGGAACACATTACCACGGAAGTGCTTTCCTGAAGATTAAAACATGGTTATCTTCAAATCAAATGTCAACAGATTCTAGGCACACGAAGAAAGAAAAGAAAAATGTCTTCGTCCTGGTAGGAAAACGAGTTCTTGCTGTGAATTTCTTACAAGGAGGAAGCAGAGATTGGAGCTCAGTCGAGCACTTTCCATGGAAATAATGATAAAGCAACGTCTCTTTTGTGAGAAAGGGGCTGTAAGGAACAGAAGAGATCATACCTAACTAGATTGAACCATGTCAAGACAACAAAAAGTCCTCTGAGCAGCGCCTCTCCAAATGTGGCATCAGTACTCCATCTTTTGCTCCTACTTGTGGCATTCCTATCTCAGTTGGCAGTGTCTTTGTCAAATGTTCTGCCTGAGCGGTCGCGTCGACCATCGCGCTAATTTGAGTAGCCTTTCTGAAGAGTCTGCCATTGATTCCAGCCCAGTCGAGTCTATGAGTTGAATTAATTTTACTTATATACCAACTGAAGACTCTAAAAAAAAAAACTATTGCTAAAAAAATGCCTGCGTTTTTATGACAGGTATTTTTGCCTCATTCGTTACAAAAGCGGATGTAGAGAGCCGGCACAAATTAAAATCCCTTTTTCTTAATTTCTTAGAGATCAAGTTTGGATGTTTGTCTGTGCTTTTCTTGGTGGATTTTTTTTCAGGCTGTTTAAACCAAATCGCCTAAAAAGTAGAACTTTATTTGTGTGTGTGTGCGTGGGGTTGGGGGTAAAATTAGCATAGGTTGCGGGGCTCCAGGTTTACCGGAAAGAAATCTAAAAAGAAAAATAAGTCATATGTATAAATATATCTTTTATAAGGCTGGGAGTGTAGTAATAAAAATTTACCTCCTCTTCAGGAGGTTAGGCACAAGGCAAGTTTTATCTTACTCCCACAAGGTAAGATGTTACCCAAGGTCAGGTCGGGAAAGTGGGGCTTGAAAAGCCAGCGCCCGAGAAAGTGAGCACTCTTGCCATTAAAAATTGCCTGGGCAGCCCCGTCGGCATTCCCCAGTAAGGGCGCCTCAGGCAATAAGCAATAAACTTACTCCTCTCCAAAGAGGAGAGGCAAAGCTTGGGAGGGTGGACCTCCTAGAACTGCACAGGACAAACCCACAGACCTGCGGAATCAAGCCCGCAATTATTTACTATTCGGTCAATCAAAAATCAGTGTAACATTAGGAGCGAAATTAAGACCCCATTGTTTACCAGGTCAGTCCTAAATACACATATAATGATATCCAAATCAGCTTAATACAATATATGAAAATGTAAAAGCATCTGTTATAATTCTAAAACTTATTTTGTATTCTAATCGTCCAAGCTTAGGACGAAACTATTTGAATGTATTATCATGTATCAAGACGTCGACACCAGCACGTGCAATCAATCTAGCAATGGGAGTATTTGTTTATGTAAAGCACAAGTAGATAGAGAAAGACACACACCCTTACGCAAAAAAACTTAACGATAGAAAAAATCGGATTTCTTATAAATATGGGAAGTTAAAATCGACGTATACATGGATTAAAAAACCGGCGTTGTTGAGGAGTCATTCAAACGGAATAAATGTATGTAGGAATACGAAGTATTAATATTACATTTTCTTTTTCTTTAACTGGTTACATACACACGCAAAAGCAAAACCAGCACGACACAAGGAAACTGTTCATTTTGTTATCTTAATAGTACTATCTTGTATCAAATATTATTTGTAATAAGTAACGGAAATAAAGTAAGTTATAACAGTAGAAAGAAGTATCAATTTAAATTATGCTAAATATGTGAATAACTACGTACCTAGAGATTCTTTTATGAGAGCCATTGGCAAAAAAGCTTATTTATTAGAAACAAGCGGTATCATTGATTAATCGTATCTATTTCTTTTCAATGAAAATAAACAGGGAATATCTCACAATTTATGCTATAAAAAGAAGTATTGGGCCGGGTAGAATATGTAGTCGATGAAATAGATTGGAATTCCTTTTTGATTATGTGAATCACTCGAATTGTACAATTTTGTAATCTATTGGCTAATTAAATATCGAGTTTTCAGATGCAATGCTATTTAGGTTTGATGGCGAGAATGCCACAACATAACTTTATATTTTTAGAAAAGAAAGAAGATTAGTTTATATTGTAAACATGCACTAGGCTGCATGTTTAGTAGGTGCATGTGAATGACAGACGTTGCAGGTGATAGATGTTAGGCTAAAGGAAAAAGGATGAGGCACAGGAAAAATTGAAAATATCTCTGGTTGTGAGTTTGACCACACAGAAATTGTCTTTTGTTTGAAATAAAATAAGTGCCTCATTAAACAGGGAATCATGCTGAGACCGGCCTACTTGAGAAAGTAATGTTCCTAGATGGGCTCCACCTAAACCCCTGCTGAGTTGGCACTGTCTGGCCGTTATTTCAAGTTGATATATCCAGTAGTCAGCTTCTGGGTGGCCGGGATCATAGTGTAGTATCTGTTCTGATGGATACTACACCCCATAAACTGGTATTATCTTGGCCTTCAGGGCTTGATTTACACCGGTCTATTGGTTTGTCCTGTGCAGTTCTAGGAGGTCCACCCTTCCAGGCTTTGCCTTCTCACCCTTTGCAAAGGGGTTAGTTTATTGCTAATCGCCTGAGGCGCCTCTACCGGGGAATGCCGACGAGGCTGCCCAGGCATTTTTGTAGGCCAGAGTGCTCACCTTCTCGGGCGCTGGCTTTTCAAATCCTACTTTCCCGACCTTGTGTTACATCTTACCGCTGTGGGAGGTAGATAAATAACTGGTGGGCACTGAGAGAGTTCAGAAGCCAAGACTTCCGGTCAGGAGTGAAAATATTCCAGGAGATGAGAAGGGGGGGGGCAGTAAGAGCCGGCTCTCTGAGCATGACACAGGCAGTTGGTTTTTCGAATGGGTGGCATCCAGTTGGGTCGATGTGTCTCTCCGGGCAGGGTGGGCCCTTGGGGCTCTTAGTTAAAGGATTGTGTTGATTGGACTTATATTTGATTTGGCCGGGATAAAAATCTAATTTTGCAAGTCTGCTATTCAACCTAAGAAAACGAGTAGGATTTGTGACCTCCAAAAAAATGAGCAATTAATTGTTGCTTATAAACTGAACTTGTGGTTTTGCTTGGAATGAGAATTCTTTGTTGCAGTACTGACCGAGTCAAACGGCAACCTTGCACCAGGAACTCATACATGTTGATAATATGACGTTTTGAAATACTTTATACGTTTTTCAAATATGAAGAAATAAACAGGAGAAAACCCATGTTCGCCTAATGTAAATAACAATGCTCCATCGTAGAAGTATCAAATAATATTAGTGTATGCGTTTGGAATGATTTCTTTTTTTTTGGGGGGGGGGGTAACTTTCAGTTGAGACGCCAATCATGGATCTTCGGATTTATTAGATTATTTCCCTTGATGTGTTTATTTAATCAAGAGGAGCCGAGGAATACATCCTCAAACTAATTAGTGCTTCGAAAATGTCGGAGTCGGGTTGCGAGATTATCATAACGCAGATCAGAAGGGAATTGCTGCATCGAGCAAGGATCCGGAAATGGAAAATGAAGGTGATGATTTCTTTCTGTTGTTTTGTTTGTGGAAGAGGAGAATAGAGGGAGGGGGAGTAGTAATAGCAGCAGTAGCAGCATAAGGGAAAGAAAGAGGGTGACATAAATAAATAAATGATGTAAATAAAGAAGAAAAGATAATTCAAAAAGTTCTCTCTCTTTCTCCCTTTTTCTGTGTTTCTCTCTATCTCTTTCTCGCTTCCCCTTTCTTTCTCTTTCTATCTCTTTTCTTTCTTTATCTATCTCTCTCTTTCTCACTTTTCTCTCTTTTTTTTTCTATCTTTCGCGCTTTTGCTTTCTCTCTTTCTTTTCATTTACTATTTCTCTTTTGTTCTCTCCCTTTTCTTTTCTCTCTCTTGCTCTTTTTTTCCTTCCTTTCTTTCTCGCTTTCTTTCTCTCACTCACTTATTTCTCTCTCTCACTCTTTTTCTCTCTCCCTCTTGCTCTCTTTTTCTCTCTCCCTCACTTTCTTTCTCTTTCTTCCTCACTCTCTCTTCTTCATTCTCTCGTTCTCTTCCTCTCTCTCTTTCTCTCTCTTTCTTTCTCTCTCACTCATTTGCTTGGTGCATAAAAATGTAACTCATACGAATCAGCATGTTACGACATTTTTGGACCTGCTAGATTCTATTGTTAGCATTGGTTTCTTCGATTTCTTTTAAAATCAGTTACTCACAAATGGGACCACTTGAAGGTTACGAACATCAATAATAAAAGTGATTCCATGGAACCGACAGGACTTGAACACTGAATGCTGAATTATGCAGAGGTCCGGTGATGCCCAGGTGATGCCCCAGGCCAACTACTTGATTGTATGCCCCAAAGACTCAAGTATAACTCCTAGTACTGAGAAATATTATGAGAAAGGGAGATGCTACTTGCAATTTATTTCACACAGAAGAGATGTTGCCGGCCTTTCTCTACCGTATCGTTACATTCATGGTGGGTGCTCGACTGAGCTCCAATCCCCCGTCCCACTCTGTAAAACATTCACAGCAAGAACTCGCTTAGCTATAACAATAACAAATAATTTTTTTTCTCACTCTGTAACAAAAACCATACGTATCTTCCATGAACAAAGTTTCTTTCCTAGGACACTATTTGTGGAAGAAAATACTGTGAGGCTGCTTCCTAGCTAACTACAACATGGTCACTTAATATAAACAAATATTTGTTGAGCAATCCTCTTGGATAATCAAGTCCTCTTAAATAATCTTCTGCTCATTCCATCCATTGTTTCCAATCCTCTTGTGGCAGTGAGATCATCGTTCAAATGACAATCTTTTTAACCCTTAATATGAGTTTCCCCTTAATACGTAGTGACCCATCAGTAGAAAAAAAAAGAAATGATTGGATGCCCTTGCTAATTTGGATGCCACTTCTACACTACAACATGGTTGTCTAATGTAAACAAATACACGTTGAACCGTCATCTTGGATAATAAAGTAATCTTCTGCCCATTCCACCCATTGTTTCAAATTCTCTTTTGGCAGCGATCCAACTGACAATCATTTTAACCCTTATCTTCGAGTGGGCCTTTATAATCAGTGACCCATCAGTACAAACAAAAAATGATTGTATGTCCTCCCTTATTTGGATGCCCGGCAAGACTGCTCCTCCCCCCCCCCCTCTGTATGCATGCCTCTGGCACCAGTATATACTTCATCACCACGACCTGATATCCTATTAGATCTATTCCGGTCATTTATGTACTAATACTCCTGAGAAAGGTATTAACCCCAACAATGGGTCAAATATATTTTACATCTTCAATTGTTTATATGTCTTGTTCTTCGGCATTAGAGAACGGCAAAAATGGTTGATGCAAAAACAAACCCAGGCAAAATCAAATCGGAAGGAAAGAATTAGCGAAATCGTGACACGGCTGGTGATAAGATATATTTGAGCGTCCGGCTTATGTGAATTTGCGGTGAAAAGAGAGTGCTCGGAGAAAACTCCAGATATATGCCGTCTTCGTCGTTGGTCGGACAATTAATACCCAAAAGGAAGCAACCTCGAGTAATCAGTCAGTGTAAATAACTTTCGGATAATGAGGCAGCAGAAAGAGAATAGATGATTAAATTTATTAATAGTCCAAAGAAACAAGCCGAGAAAGGAAAGACGAGTTAGAAAAGGCAGTCATGAACTTGAGGCTTGTTGGCTGCTGCTACTGTTTAGCTTCTCATGGCATAAAAAGAGACATTGCTCATCTGGTGTGGGACAAAGACCAGCGATGGAAACGGGTTTTAAAAGAAATAGGATACTTGACAAATTCACAACACAAATTCAAAAACTAATTATACAGGATCGTAATAATTACATATATATATATATATATATATATATATATAAAATTAAGTATAATAACACGAAATTACATAATCATCGATGCAATAATTTATTTCAACCGTGTGGTTTTTTCAAGCATCCGATCCAGACGATTACATTTTTGAAACGCAAAAATGTAATCGTCTGGATCGGATGCTTGAAAATAACACAAGGTTGAAATAAATTATTTCATCGATGATTATGTAATTTCGTGTTATTATACTTTATTTTATTCTTGCTCTGTTTATCACATTGAGCTCTCATACCCGGATTTCCTCCTGGAATTATTTTATTATAACACAAATATATATATATATATTATTAATAATATTTATGAATAAATATTGATTATTTATTACCTACAGACATCGATGTTTCATGCTTATGCAATCTTCAGTGCAGGAAGCTAATTCCTGACAGTCGACGGACGCGAACTCCAATCACAAATCTTAACAGTTGGCCACCAGAAATTAGCTTGGAATTTAGGAGGAATTTAACTTTGAAAATACCAAGTCGGCGGGTATTCACAGCAAGCAGCGAAGAGTGATCAACAACAACAACAAATCGTGTTGGATCTCGCAATGAAGCTAGTAGCACTGCTTGTTATTAAATTCACTCAGAGTGCCCAGCCTTAGTAAAGGGGTCTATATAATAATATTTATAAATAAATATTTATTATTTATTACCTACAGACATTGACGCTAATTCTCGACGGTCGACGGGCGCAAACTCCGATCACAAATCACCACTGATTCGCAGTCAAGAGACTTACCAGTTCGCCACAAGAAATTAGCTTGGAATTTAGGAGGAATTTAACTTTGTAAATGCCAAGTCGGCGAGTATTCCCAGCAAGCGGCGAAGAGTAATCAACAACAACAACAAATCGTGTTGGATCTCGCAATGAAGCTAGTAGTACATAGTACATAGTATATTCATATATATATATATATATATATATATATATATATATATATATATATTGCTCTGAATTTTCATTGAGCACCCTCATAAACCCGGTTTCAACTTCCTTCGGATTCATACCCCCTGGATATTTGTAACAAGTTAATTATATATATATATATATATATTAGGTTGTTCAGAAAGTTTTGAGCATTCTGTAGGCACACAAAGAGAGGATAGATATAAGATTTCTCCTTTCTTAGCAATATTTATTCAATGAAATAATTTCCATTATGGGCAATAACCTTAGTCCATTTATCATGAAGCTTAAATATTCCATCGGCACAAAATTTTGCCGGTTTTGAAGAAAATAAGTTTTCCACATGTATTTTGACTTCTTCTGTATTATTAAACGTTTTTCCTTGTAATGAGTTCTGCAAAGAGAGAAATAAATGGTAATCAGAGGGTGCAATATCAGGAGAGTATGGCGGATTAGGTAAGACATCCCAGCCATGTTCATGCAACTTTGTTCGCCTGACTAAAGACACATGTGGTCTGGTATTGTCTTGTTCGAAACCGACACCTTTTCTGTTGACAATCTCTGGCCTCAGTTGTTGAACCTTCTGTTGTAAGTTCGAAAGCTGACAACAGAATTAATGGTTTGGTTTTATAGAAGTTCATACTGAAACATGCCTTTGAAATCCCACCAAACACAGAACATAACCTTTTTGACATGGATATTCTTTTTTGACTGCTGTTTTGGAGGTTCACTACGCAAACTCCAAGATCTTTTTCGCACTATATTATCGTAACAATCCATTTTTCGTCTTCTGTCACAAGTTGTTTCAAAAATGGTACAGCATCATTCCGTTTCAAAAGCGAATCACAAATCGAATATCTGTCTAAGCGATTCTGCTCGGAGTGAAATGCATCCTAGAGACACCAAATCATCATGACTGTACTTTTTGTAACTTCCAACTCTTGCGCAAGTGCTCGAGTTGTGATATTTGGATTTTTTTCAATTTTTGTCTTCAAAACATCAATATCAAATTCTGAGGATCTTCCACTGCGAGGGTCATCTTCAAGACTGATGTTTCCCGTTTTGAATGTTGCAAAACAATTCCAAACACTCGATTCTCCTATAGCATTGTCACCAAACACTTCACAAATCACTTTGAAAGTTTTAGCAGCAGTTTCTTCTTTTTTGAAGAAAAAAAGCAAAACCACCTGAACATGAAATTTTTTGCAATCCATTTTGTTGTAATGAAGGGTATCTGAAAGTAAATAAATACGAAAAATTTTGTCAGATATGGGAAAAATATGCGTAACACATGCTAAGTTTCATCTGTGATTTAAGTAAACAGTTTATAGGCTTGTTAAGAGCCTTCAGAAACCTTTACTTTTAAAACACTAAGGACTTTTCCTAATATATATATATATTTTACTTAAGTCACCACTTATCCAGACCCAAAGGCCAGTCGAGGATAAGAGTTAATGAGTGTCAGGTGGACGGTGAGACAACGCCATGATGATTAGTAGTGACGGTGGAAATTGGGCAGAATTTAATTATTTAAGAGGACGGCTCAACAAGAATTTGTTTACATTGGACTTGAAAACGACCATGTTGTAGTTAGCTGAGAAGCAGCCCCGTGCTACTGTGTTCCACAGACGGATAGTTCTAGGAAAGAAACTTTACTCATGGAAGTTTTTCTTAGTTCTAGGCACACAGCGATAGAAAGGATAATTATTGACAGTGGTTGTAGCTAGACGAGTCCTTGCTGTGAAGAATGTTTTCATAGAATGAAGCTCAGTCGGGCACCTGTCATAAAAATAACGATAGAGTAGAGAAAGACTAGCAACGTCGCTTCTGTGAGAAAGAGGTAGTAGGGAGGAGAAAAGGACATCACCCACTAGATTTCGAAGTCGGTTTTTTTATTCTGATATCTATATGAGTAAGATACCTCGACTACTTACAAGTGGTTTCGAATCTCGTCTAGTCATACTGAAGAGCCGTGATACGTCGAAACACTTTGTGGATTGCAATATGCAGGGTGGTAAAAAAGTCTGGACCCATAGACAAGTTACTATAAAGATTGTTTTATTTTTAACATAATTTTAATCAGTTGAGGTTAGGGTAAGGTTTAGGGTTGAGGTAGCAGGTTCAGTTCATAGGGAACGGCAAACATAGGAGGAAGTGATAAATATGGACCTGAGGGAAAGAGGGATAAATAAAGTCCGGTTCAGAGATAGGTTACTTTGAAAGTCAATTTCTTAAAGACACCCAATGCACTCCAGCATGTAAAACGGACGTTAAACCGATGATGATGATGATGATGATGATGATGATGATGATGATGATGATGATGATGATGATGATGATGATGATGATGATGACGACGACGACGACGACGACGACGACGACGATATGATGATGATAAGTATCATTTAAAATGTTATTTATTACCTCAGCTGGATAACATACAATTAGCAATTCTGTGAGATATGTGGTTTCAGTAGGATTTGAGGCTCCATCGCATTTTGCGAATGATGTCTGCACATATTCGGATAACACGTCTCCATGGAAATGGATTTGATGTCGAAAGCCTGGTTAAATGGCCACCAAAATCTTTGGGTTTGAATCCTTTGGAATTTTTCTGTGAGGGACATCTTTTATCTTTGGGTTTATTTTTAGAAAATCAAGGACTTTATAACAGAAGATGTTCCGCATTTTTTCTAATAAGGACAACTTAAATCAGTGGTTTATGCTCGTAAACCAACAAGTTTACAAACACGAGAAGATAGCATCACACTAGAAATGAAAAATCTATTAAATTAAAAACAAATTAAAACTAAGCTCAAAATATGCAAAGATCACGTGTCTCTCAAGTAAGAAAGCGTTTTGAAGAAGGTGGATATCCATGCGAACACTTATTGTAAACTGTATAGTTATATAGTAAATTGTCTATGGCTCCAGACTTTTGCACCACTCTCTCTCTCTCTCTCTCTCTCTCTCTCTCTATATATATATATATATATATATATATATATATATATATATACAGGGTGAGCCATTTGTGCGAAAATGTTTGTCGAAGCGTAAGAGGCAGACTTCAAAGCTGTGTAAATCAAGAAGGAAAACAGTTTGAACACTTGCGTTGATAAATAACATTTAATTTTCACTAATATAATCGTTTTATTACATGTAATTGTACGTATAAGTGATCTCTAAATAAATGTTTTTTACTGCCCACCTACTTTTGGCTCACCCTGTATATATATATATAGTCTCGGAAGTTCTTTTAACCTTCAAAACTGGGGAAAAAAAAAAAAAAAAAAAAAAAAATTTGTTGAAAGATTTTAGTCTAGTAAGTCAATCAATCTACTGCAATCACTATTTTAGTTTACTTCCAAGAATATACTCTAATATAAATATATTTTTATATATGTTTTTATATATAAGGGATCGTCAGTTGTTTACCATGAAAACTGTTTCGGGATTTTAAAAACAAAACAGTATTTCTTTATCATGGCATCCCAGCAGTGTTGATCAGACACCACCTCCCTATTTAATAATTATTTTTTAATTTAAAAAGTTTACAAATATTTAATTTAGTTTTGCCTCCAGATTTGTTTTTCTAAAGTATTAAAATAGAGTTTCCTTACCTGTGTTGTTCCTTTCAAAGTGGGTATTTACTATTTTACAGAACATCTATTTTATAGAGTTAGATGATTCCATTATAATAACCCCCCTTTTTTCCCTTGGTTATTTTCTTTGTCTACAAATGTTTTAAAATTAAAAATATATATTTATAAAAATATTTCATATATACATATATATATATATACATTTATTTATTTATTTTATCATGGACTATTTACATATGTTATACATTTTTATAGTAGAGTTTTGGATTTCTTTTATCAATATATATATATATATATATATATATATATATATATATATAGAGAGAGAGAGAGAGACAGAGATTGCAATAGATTTAAAATGGCGGCTTGATCGGATTCTGTCATCCTATTACGCGTGAGTATTGTCTGCTTTCTGTTTTACTCATGAACTTTATGCACAATATAGCATCTTTATAAATGCCTTTCATTGTGGTTTTTGAAGAGCAGCGTGTAATTGTGTTTAGCATATTGCAGGTTTTGAAACAATTGTAAGATCATTGTCAATTCTGCCATTGTAAAAACTAAATGATATGAGTAAAAACTAAATTTTGGTCATAATAATCATTATATATATAAATATATATATATATATATAAGATTGATTTCTGTTTTGTTTTTTTAGCTAGCGATACAAATATAATGAAATATATTAATTAAGTTAGTTATTTTTAATATTGTTGAAGACTCTGTTTTAATGTATCTGTGGTCGGATTAGGGCTCTGCTGTCTGACTGGACTATTAGCAAAATGTTGATGACTCACCTTCTCATATGTGCTGATGAAGACTCTTAATAAATTTATCTCAGAAACATATGTACACGATTAACTTTGTTGATGTTGGATTTTTGGAACTTTATTACTTAATAATGAATATGTCATAATTTTCTATCTTTCTAAGTTGTTATTTATAAATCAGCTATTTTTGACTCAAAGTCCTATCCATGCAGCTGATTTAATATGTGCAGTATTTAATGAACTTGATTTACTTCACCTTTCATATATGTAATTTTGAGGTGTTGTTTTCTTTGTCCAGTTAGGATACTATCAAAGTTGTCAAAGCATTTGACTTTACTTATATATATATATATATATATATATATATATATATATAGATATAGATATATAAATATAGATATATATATATATATATATATATATATATATATAGATATAGATATGACTATTCACTACCGGTCGTACGATTCGAAACCCTGGATTACAAGTATTTTTCAACTTGCATCCAACGTCGTTAACCGCACGCCCAATATTTGAATAGCCGATAAACAATGATAATTTAACACATATAAAAGCGGCTTGATGTCGAGGCATTCTACTTCTATTAAAGAAGGAATGATGCATATAAAGCAAGTGACGTCATGCTGTGTTTGTACTACCATTAAGAGTGCTCTACTTATATTACGAGGAGCGACAAATATAAAATATTTGTTGTTGTTTATAATATATATATATATATATGTTTATAATATATATATATATATATATATATATATATATGTATATATATGTATAATATACACACACACACACACGCACACACACACACATATATATATATATATATATATATATATATATATATATATATATGTGGAGCTGATTTAATACCTTCAGTATTCATTGGTATCTGACGGACTTGATTTTTACTTCATCCTCATCTATGTAACTTTGAGGTGTTGTTTTTTTTGTCTCAATAGGATAACGTGAAAGTTGTAGCATTTGACTTTGCTTATCTTATATATATACACACATATATACACGTGGGTCACTTTCCTCTTCTTCTCTGAGTCATCATCAGTACATATTTCCGAGTTCGACAAAGTAGACCTGAAGAAGGTCGGAGGTTACATCGGCCGAAACGTTGTGATAAAAAACACCCAAGATGAGAACAGTGGTTCGAATATACCAAATTCTACGAATTATCAACCCTCATCGCAAAAATTCCGAAGCATAAATATTTTATTTTATTTTTTCAAATGCAAAATATAAATAACTAGCGGAACCCGTCGCCCGGCGTTGCATGGGAGAAAGTACTACCTATTGCATGATGTCGAATAAAAAAAGAAACGGGCTATTGTTCATCTTCCCCCCTCTACTGTGTTGGTAAATGTTTTAAATTTTAAAAAACCAAAAAAAAACCTGGTAGAGTAGAATGGGATCGAACGCTGTGTTATGGCCGACCAAATGTGAAGTTCAACAATGACACAGTGTAGGTCTTTTGTTTATGTTGTAAATGAATTTGGGCCAATTTTCTATAATATGCATGTTCAAGGTGTATGATTTTGAAAATGTAAATGTATCGGAGTCTACCAGTATCTTGGCGCTTATTGAATTAAATAGGATGTCGATTCGATCAAGAAATTGTAGGTGCCATGTTGAATGAATAAATGTTGCAGGAACTGTGTTCGTTAATTTCATTCGGTTAATTCCGGAATGAATGTAAATGTAGAAGTCATAGGTTAAATTAGAAATAACGTAATCTGATATTCGTGGAAAATCATCTGAGTGAACGGGAGCGGTCATTAAGTCTTTATGTATTGCTTTATATTATGTAGTAAATTAATAGCAGGCAAATAGTAAATAAGAACCGGTGTTTTGTGAAAATAAAACTGTGTGTATTAGTTCCCGGTGTCGATGAGTAAAGTGACAGTACAGAATTGGCAGGGGAAAAGTTTTTGCTACCACCTATATGGAGTTGGTTTTTCGGAGAGTCGTTTATGGTGGGCCAAATGTAATATTTAATGTTAGGTAGAAAAAATACTAACAAATTTACTAATTCACGCACGAGTGAATAAGTGTAGTATAGCGGTGAGTTTAGTAGCCTGTGATGCATGTGGTTATTTTCCTATACTCCGAAGAAGGTACAGGGGAAAAATCGTTTCTACTTTATAGATTAGAAAAAGAAAACAATTTTTTAAAATGAATCATAAATATACACTTTTCTCTCATTAGAACCACACTACTCTAGGGTTTTAGAGATAGAACCCCCATAACTATATGAATTCTGAAACGACATTACACCGGATACTTTGGATAAGCATATTTCATTCTGATCAAATGGGTACCACATTATTGTGGAGTTTGTATTCACAATTGATATCCATGAAAAAGAAATACAACGTTTTACTTTATATTAATTATTTATAACATGGAAATTATAGAAATTAAAAAAATAAAATTAAAATGTTTATAATGGGTTCAGGGTATGGAGTAGGGAAACACAAGTATTCTCATTGATTTTCCGGAAATGCCAAAAGTGTCTCAAAAGGGTTAAAAGCTATTAATTCACAGAATTGCTTTTTTATTCATAACTGAAATATGGTAATATGTTTGTGCTATGATGTGGCAGCTGCTGTGATAATACTTATATAGAAGGTGTCACAGTCAGGATCAGCAAAATTAAATATAATTTTGCTGAGAAATTCTTAGTCATCAATGAAAAAAGTTGGTGTTAAATTTTTGTCTACTAATTGACATTTTGACTTGTTTGAAATTTGATCATTTTGCTTCTAATATTAAGGGAAGTTTAACGAAAACAATGGAATCGATTTAGGCTTTTTGTTGGCAGGAGAAAAGCACAGCTCAAAGTTATTGCTATATAGGTGCTGCTTTTTTCTTTGTCTGAATTTAAAAGTGCTGCAAAAACTTACCCGGCAAAACGAAGGGCAGATAATTCACTCATTTCCAAAAATATTCTTGTGTTGTCTTGATAGGGGTATTTCATTCCCTCAATTTCGCAGCAAGGTCCAAACAATTAAATATTTTCAGATTAAAAAATATTCCGAATTCAAAATCTTGCTACAGATCAACTAATTAATTGATTTTAATCGTTTTTACAGACTTATTTAATAAATTATGAACTTATGACAGTCGACATTTTGTATCTACAATTTCTTATTGTTTTTGTCTCATTATCACCCCATTTTTAAATTGCCTCTGGGTTTAAATCAGACTTTACCCACCCATATTGTCTAACACATTTTAAAGATAATTTAATTAAAAAATAAAATCAATTTCTCTTTTTCGCTAAAATCGAAGCATCAACGGGGGTGTCGGGGAATTTGGAAAATTAAAAATTGAAAATAAATCATCCATTAGAATTCGTTCAATTTATTTTTTCTAATTATAAATTTTTTTAAAAATCGACGTAATTCAATTTCTTTTTACTAATTTCCTGTAAATATGAAAAATATGCATATTAAATTTTTTTTTAATTTATCGATTACTTTAAAATTCTCGATAAAACTGTTAAACTCATCGCTCATTCTCGCACTGTTGATCAAAAGGAAATATGGAATGTAATCATAATTAGAGATGACTTTTTTTCTCGAATGGTCAGGCTCGTTTCTTTGAATTTCATTTTGGCTTGGCTATATTGATGATTAACTTGCCAAGAAGAACAAGTTTGAAAAATTTTACAACCAGGTTCTGGATGGTGCCGCTGTTATCGTTGTTGTTGAGCAAATTAGACTTCTGTACAGAACCCACGAAGTCAGACTTCTACATAGAGCTCACGAAGATTGTGCCTCAGGAGTGTATGGTCTGCATGAAGTCCTCCTCAATGGTTGCAGGTTTTTACTCTAAATACCGACAGCAGCAAGGATCATTGGTTGTATGCAAATTCGGGGACGGTTTGGTCCAGAATACACAAAGAAATGGAGGAACATTGTTATTCTCACTAAATGGATTTGCAGTTCTGCGTCTGATACATCCTTGTTTGTCGCACGTGGAAGCAAACGTCCAAAGGGCGACGGATTCTGATGTTGATTCCTCCTTGATTTTTAGCGGAACCCTGTTAACTGGGTAGATCTCACACGACCACCACCAATCTATTTTTTATGCATTTCGTTTCTTTACATTATCATATATTTCAATTATTTTCTGGACCTAACAGATAATTGCCCCTAGTGACCCCAGATGGAATTAAAGGAAAAATTTCAATGGTGTTTATTAGATTCCTTGAAAAATTTAACTCTAATTGAAAGTTAACATAACGATTGTTTCTATAAAACACAAACAAATATTGTCTTATATATATATATATATATATATATATATATATATATATATATATATATATAGATAGATAGATAGATAGATAGATAGATTAGATGAAATTAGTGTGAACACTGACGGAGCATAATTTTTCCCATCATTTTTGGCAGATAGTGTATACCATACAATTAGGGACCCTCCACCACTATGACGTGTGGAAAAAAAATTCAGAAGGAATGTTTTTGTTATGCCAATATCGTTGGAAACCATCAGAACCATCTAGATTGATTTTTTTCTCATCAGAAAACAGGACTTTCTTCCACTTCTCAACGTCCCATGCTTGGTATTCACTACCAAACCTTAAGCGGCCCACCTTGTGACGTGGAAGCAGCCGAGGAATTTGTGTACGCTTTTTATTTACCATGCTTTTTTGTCGTAAGTGTCGTCTGATGGTTACTGGACTGCAATCAGCATCTTTGACTGCCTTAATTTGACTAGAAGTAAGTCCGCTCTCTTTCACAACAACCCGTCTTATTCTCCTACTCAATGCAGGAGAAATTTTTTGGGTCCTACCAGTGGATTTTGCTTTTCCATAATTCTCACTGTTCTTTAGAAAGTTGCAAATCACAGTTTTACTGCGATTTACCTTAGCTGCGATCGTCCGCTGTGACAAACCAGTAATTGCTAATCTCTAACTGAACTAAAAACACTAGAATTACCATAGATCTAACAATTTATACCCCTGGTCGTATAATTTTGATAAAGTGTAAAATGCCTTATTTTATAAAAATGTACATTTCTGAATAAAATGTTTGGAATGTAGCTTTTTATTTCCATAACATTTTAGATTGTAGTATTGGTAACCTTAAGTGGGAGGAGTTTAAAATCTATCCTAAAAAAAAGTTTGTTTTTAAAGATTTTCAAATGGTCTTAAATTTCTGATCAGGAGTATATATATATATATATATATTTTTCACCCATCATTTTTAAAAATATTTTTTCAAATGTTGAATTTTGGCTTTTCTATTGCCAACTTATCTATCTGTATAATTCCTCTGGTGATAAGATCTCGATCTTTGGAAAGCCTTGGCTTAAGGAAAGAATAATAAACATAATTTTATTACAGAATATATATTGCATTGAACAATCGAAGTTTGATATAAATTTGGACATTCGTGCATGTTTATCACTCTTCGTCCATTTAACTTTATAATTGCTCTATCTCGTATATATAGCTTTTACCATTTCACTATAGGTTCTATCTACTAAAAGTTTACTTTTAGTTTCATATTTATTCTCTCTCTCTCTCTCTATCTCTCTCTCTCTCTCTCTCTCTCTCTATATATATATATATATATATATATATATATATATATATATATATATATGAGAGATATCAAAATAAACGTAAACATATATTCCTGATTGAATCTACATACACAAATGCTCCGGTGATGTGATTTTTATTTTATTTTTTACTAGCCATACAGATGAGTCTTGAAAAAGCGAAACAGCTGTCTGTGGATGACTATATTTTATATCTAAATGAATAAAGTTTTTTTTTTAATTTACCACTCTTATATTACCATCAAAACGGATGAATAATACAACATACTATTTTGAAATATACTATATGTAGTACCGACAAATGATCCAATGACATTATTTGTATGACTAATTAGCATAAGTATTTTTTAAACAGTTCATAATAAATTAATGTTTGGTGTTATATATTTGTAATTTTAGTGTCCCATTTTTTCTCTCTCTCTCTCTCTCTCTCTCTCTCTCTCTATATATATATATATATATATATATATATATATATATATATATATGAGAGATATCAAAATAAACGTAAACATGTATTCCTAATTGAATCTACATACACAAATGCTTCGGTGATGTGATTTTTATTTTATTTTTTACTTCCTGGTGTTTTGGACAGGATTCTTTTACCTTTCATCTGATGAGTTACACCGATAGTAAAACCAGGATATATAACTCTGTATGCTGGCTGTCTGGGTGTTAACGAAACGGTTTTTCAAGAATTTATCTTTTCAGTAATGAATAAAGACATGGTTACTTGAATCTCACCTATTATATATATATATATATATGGGAAGAGAAGGATGAAGCTAATCCGACGTGATGGGAAAATGAAAAAGAAAAACAAAAAAATGGATGTTTTTTTATGTGTACATCAACGTTTCGTCTTTATTTATAAGACTTCATCAGGATGATAATATGGAGAAAAATGTCATGCAAGTACAAATACATGTAGGGTTGACATATTGGGAGGACAAAAAATAAAATAAAATAATGGCCACTACTGGGTGGACGTCCGTACTTGGTGAAGAATAAAAATGAATGTTGAAGAAAATGAGTGGGGAAGAAAATGAGTGGGGAAGAAGTGGAAAGATGGGATGAGCAAGGACTACTGTGGCTGGTAGTAAGAGAAAGAGGTGGTGGGATGAGCAGGGATAAGGTGGATGGCAGAGAGGGGGTGGAGGAAAGGGAGGAACGAGGTGTTTGACCAGATGGCTGCGGTCAAGACTGATGAAGTCTTATAAATAAAGACGAAACGTTGATGTACACATAAAAGAACATCCATTTTTTGGTTTTCCGTTTTCATTTTCCCATATATATATATATATATATATATGTGTTAGATGCAGATAGTTTTTTATTAAAATCAAAATAAAAAATAAAAACATTTTTTTTTTTTCATCTTGACTTTTTTATCTAATATTTCGCTTGATATAACAAGCCTCGACAGAGCTTTAGACAAATAAAAGGTATTAACCTTCTTTTTTTTTCGTAATAATCCTTCCTGGTTTTCTAGAAGTGACGTCCGATGTTATGTGGACTAACGGTGCAAATGTCTCTTTTAAATTGAACTTAAATCGCGCATGGTCGCTGGTAGGTATAAATTTGGGAAAGCTCATTTTTTAAAGCATCTTTAGAATTTTAAACATAAAGAAAGAGGCAAAATGCCTTCAAAGAATTATGTGTTAGATGCAGATATTTTTTTAATTAAAATCAAAATAAAAAATCAAAACATTTTTTCTTTTATATATAATTTTTTTTTTTTTAATGCAACCTTAATTCCTATATACTTTTATTTCTAGCTACCATATCGTAGAATGGTTCGTAGGTGTAGTGTTTAGATAGTATTATTATTATTATTATTATTATTATTATTATTACTAGTATTACTATTGTTATAAAGAATTTTATTTGATATGCAAATCACCATATCACACGGTAGTCTTAAGGGTAGTATATTATAATTATTTTTATTATTATTATTATTTTATTATTATTTATTTATGTATATATAAGTAACATTTTAAGCTGAATTATTTCGACACTTGATTATTGGGGAAATAGTAGTTTTATCTGTACCATTGGAGAGCCATGCATATAACTGTCCTGTTTTTAAATCTCCGAAACAGTTACATGGTAAACAGCTGAAGATCCCCGTGTGAATATTAGATGCTTACGTTAAGGTCTCCTGCTTTTGTTTCACTGTTAGATACTTAATCCTCCTTTTTATTTTATTTACTTACTATTACATATTTTTTATTTATGAATTTTCCAACAAATGTTAAGTTTACACTATTTTGGATTTAGTTAGTTTCTCTGTGAATTTAAGCTGCATTTTCCTTTTTTTTTGTCTTTTTGTTTAAAATAACTCAAAGCTTCTTTAGACTATATATATATATATATATATATATATATATATATATATATATATCAATTGGATAGATTGGAATAGTAAAAGTTGTAAAGCAAGTATCAAACATTCAAAAAATCACAGACATGATATAGGAACTTGAAGTGAATCAAGCTCTGGTAATAGTAATCAATTTAATAGATCATTACACTGCGTACACATGCCCGACAGACTTTTCCGTTGGTCGAGAGTGGTAATGCTCTGAGAGAAATAACCAATTTAATACATCTCATTCTTACTATAGATGCCACGTCTGCTTCATGTGAGAGATCATTTCTTTCTTGAAGTGAGTGAATAATTATATGAGGTGTTCTTAAAGTGAAGAGAGATTGGGTAATTTGGTCTTAATCTCCATGAATAATTACCCTTAGAAGATGAAGTTAGAATGTGGCGCTAATGCATTCTACAGCAATGTAAAGGAACGAAACATTCAATTGCTTTTCGTTACTAAAGGGTCACCACTAATCAAGGTCGAAGGCCACTCGAGGATAAGATTTAATGAAATGGAATGATTGCTAGTTGAAGGATGATAAACCCAATGATTGCTAGTTGCAGGATGATAAACCCAATGATTGCTAGTTGAAGGATGATAAACCCAATGATTGCTAGTTGCAGGATGATAAACCCAATGATTGCTAGTTGAAGGATGATAAACCCAATGATTGCTAGTTGAAGGATGATAAACCCAATGATTGCTAGTTGCAGGATGATAAACCCAATGATTGCTAGTTGAAGGAAGATAAACCCAATGATTGCTAGTTGAAGGAAGATAAACCCAATGATTGCTAGTTGAAGGATGATAAACCCAATGATTGCTAGTTGAAGGAAGATAAACCCAATGATTGCTAGTTGAAGGATGATAAACCCAATGATTGCTAGTTGAAGGAAGATAAACCCAACGATTGCTAGTTGAAGGATGATAAACCCAATGATTGCTAGTTGAAGGTAGATAAACCCAATGATTGCTAGTTGAAGGATGATAAACCCAATGATTGCTAGTTGAAGGATGAAGAACCCAATGATTGCTAGTTGAAAGATGATAAACCCAATGATTGCTAGTTGAAGGATGATAAACCCAATGATTGCTAGTTGAAGGATGAAGAACCCAATGATTGCTAGTTGAAGGATGATAAACCCAATGATTGCTAGTTGAAGGATGATAAACCCAATGATTGCTAGTTGAAGGATGATAAACCCAATGATTGCTAGTTGAAGGATGATAAACCCAATGATTGCTAGTTGAAGGATGATAAACCCAATGATTGCTAGTTGAAGGATGATAAACCCAAGAATATTTATTTATATATATATATATATATATATATATATATATATATAATATATATATATATATATAATATTTTATAAATAAATATTAATTATTTATTAATTAATTATGTATATATGGATTTATTTTGAAAATAATATTTATTTATAAATAATTATATATATATATATATATATATAATTATTTATATGGAAGTGGTGTGCGGTAATAGTAACATATGTTGACTATGAGCTTAGTATGTTTGGCTTGAGTTCCGTTGGGGCTATTGCATCAACTTTACTAATTCCCTTGCAAATGTTATGAATCGATATATCTTAAATGAAGTCTGTTGGGCATTCATAACTGAAATTGGTGGACAAGGCAAGCATAGACGGAAGTTTATTTGTGGTTGGATTGCAGAAATGATTGTGAATTTCATTAACAATTCCATGGGTGCCATTTTTTTTTCTAGGGGGAGGTCACTCTGCTGTAAAAAAAAAAAAAACAACAACTTTTCTCCAGAAACTTGATTGATAAATGAATGTTTTGCCTTTAATTGTTGAAATTCGAATGAAAATCCTAGTTCGCATTACTTAAGACGTGAAATTGAAGCGGCGATTCATTAATATTTCAAGTTGAATTGAACGCAAATTAATTCCACCTTCGTTTGCTTCGGACGGCTTAACTCCGATCGATGGGCAAGAAAAACAAACCTCCAGCCGTGGCTGGAACAGTGGGAAAACAAAAAAGACAAGTTTATTTTTACCATCCTGTCCTCTCGCCGCCACAACCCCTCTCGCCGCCACAACCCCTCCGGCCGCCAGACTCTGACCCGTCAAAAGTCTGTTCGGACTGCAAAGCAAGTGCTGTCGTCTCTGTGCACACAGCGCATGGGGTAACTGCAGCTAGCAGATATAGATGATGCATCTGCAATTTCGCCTGAACCAATATACAATATGGATTCGGTCCCTGGTGTGGAAATTAGAAGGTAAATACAAAAAAAAAAAAAAAAAATTATTCATATATTAAACGTATATGTGACCCGTTGGGTCACAACCACTTGCACTATTTATTCCACTTTGATTTTATTTGAGAATTCATAAACTAATACATATCTGTAAGACATTCTTTTTTTTTGCATAATAAGATTCTTGACTTCTATATTGAAGTAAACAATCTTATGATATATGATTATGAATAATATAGAAGTAAAGAGATATTATTTTGCTATCTAATTTACATACTTTTTTCCAGTGTGCACGAACACACTGTGTAAATTAGATAGAAAAACAAAGCAATTTAGAAGCAATGATAAAAAAAGAGAGTCAGTCTTTTTCCAGTTATATTAAGTAATACATTTTTAAAAGGATCGGTGCACACGCATGCACGTCAATAATATGTATGTGCTTGGTAAAATCCTAAACTATTGAACTTATTATGAATTATGGAATACGTATTCTAGGCAACAGGGTATGTAACGTGGGCACATTTTTTAACTATACCATTTACGAAGATTACACCAAAACCATACCGTACGCTCCAAAGAAAGAAAAAAAAACATTAAAATTTAAAACTTTGCTGTATTTATTGCTTATACCCGTCCTGGGACGGGTATTCTGCTAGTATATATACAGGGTGGGCAAAAATAAGGGTCCTATTTTTAAAAATTCATAACTTTTTTATTTATTGATTTTTTAAATTTTTTTTTTTAGAATAAGTAAAGGACCCCTTCCGAAGCAAGCATGAGCCGTATTAGCCCTAAGGAACGTACCCTCATTTAGAAAACATTATTTTTGCTTAAAAAACTCAAAACTGTAAAAAACAATACTTTAGTTTTTGTAAGTTTTAAGAAGTGTTTTTCGGCTAAAATTTGTTTTGTTTATTTAAAAAAATCTCGGAAGGGTCAGTCTACACACACATAAAGTTTGGTGAGTTTAACTTTTATTTTGTGGAAGTTATTCAAATTCAAGTTATTCAAATTTAAAGATAGGACCCTTATTTTGGCCCACCCTGTATATATATATATATATATATATATATATATATATATATATATATATATATATATTGTACTCACTAGTTCTCACACAGATCATTGTCAGTGATTGCTCACCGACAACAACCAGTGGTATTTCCTGGAGTTTGAGTGACAACAACCCTCCCCAGATTTCCAGTATTCTTCATCTCTTTTCGATAACGATGCGGTATCTCATCAGCCTCCTACCATTGATTTCTTGCTGGTAAGGACAATTGGTCTTCTCTGGGATTTGGGTGGCAATAAGCCTCCCCAAAATCCCAGCATTCTCTGCACTTTTCCAGTGAAGGTCTGGTTTGTGCTGTCCCTCCTCGGTCTTCTCATCCTCCTTGACCCTTTACAATTTTTTTGTCTGGTGTCAGCTAGGCCGGCACCATTAAAAAAAAAAAATTTAATCTTTAATTTTTTTTTATTTTGAAATTTTTTCCTTTTTTTTCCTTTCAATTCCTTAAATTTTCCTTTTCTCTTTCCTTATTTAAAAAAAAAGATGTTTAAGTCTTTTTAATTTCTTTTTAATTTTTTTTAATCAAAAAAACAAAAAAAAATTAAAAAGAAATTAACAAAAAAAAAAAAAATTTTTAAAATTCTTTTTAATTTCTTTTTAATTTTTTTTGTTTTTTTGTTTTTTTGGTTGGGGTGGGGAGAGAGGGAGAAGCTTATAGTGTTTCTTGTAATTTCTGTTTCTTTTGTTCATTTTTGTATAGTGATAGCTGAGGCCGGTGTAATTTATTGGGGGGGAGGGAATTATGAAGTGCTTAATATATATATATATATATATATATATATATATATATATATTATTATTATTATTATTATTATTATTGTTGTTGTTGTTGATGTTATACTAAAGACGAATTAATCAAAGTTTGTTTCTCTAGGCTTTTTTTCCTCTTTTTTCTCCTATATATTCTAATCACACAAAATGCATGTTAAAATATTCCTCGATTTTGTGATTAAGTTTTGGTTAAAAAATCCATTTTGATTGTCCTAATTAGCTGCGATTTGCAATTAACTGTGACCCTTCTTTTACTAAGTTTCTATCTATCACTCTCACAATTTCTTATTCTATGTTCTTTGACAACTAGCCGTTCTTATTTCATACTGTATCTATCACTCTCGCTTCCGAACCTCTCTCTCTCTTCCCTTCTCTCTTTTTGTTTCTGTATTTGTGTGTGTTTATTAACATTCGCAGGTAAAAAAAAATAATAATAAATGTGGAATAGTCCATTATAAATAAAAGGGAATATCACCACAAGTAGTAATTCTATTTAACTCGTAGCTGAAGAGTAAAAGAGATAGAGAAAGGGTGATATAGCGAGCAGAAGGATACTCATTCTTTTAAATTATTTTTATTATATTTATCTGGTTTTGCAAACTCACCTTTTCCTGATTCAAAAAAATTAACCGAGCTCAATGTTTTCTAGTATATATATATATATATATATATATATATATATATATATATATATATATATATACAATAATTAAATAATTTAATGAATGTTCCGAATTTGTTTCCAAAAATATTTTAATTCATACAATTGTTTCTGCCCTTTTTAAAAACATACATTTTCTTTTGATAATAAATTTGAGATGTTTTCAAAGGGCTTCTTCAGTGAATTTTTTCCATCCAATTAAACCAAACAAATATGCTTGAAAATAGGTTTGAAAAACAAATGCTGCCTAACTACACGATATATATATATATATATATATATATATATATATATATATATATAAGATTAATCCAACACAAGATATAAGAGGCAACTAATATCTTTAATTAGTGAACATCCGGATGAAACTGGATAGCGCATTAATAGCATTAGATCAAGTGAAAGAATAAAATAAGGTGCGAATCAAATTTTATTAGAATTCAATTTCTTGAAGTATTTAAACTAAGATGCTATTTGTAACTTTCGCCATTGGCGCATTCGGTAGTGTGTCGGGCAGTTGGCGTTAAGGTTGCTAGTTCGAATCACAGCCTCGGCACCAAAATTATTTATTGTTTATTTAGTCGTTAATAGGTGCCCGAATGTATTTGTTATGTTTCTGACTTTGAAATTAATTAAATAGTAATTATCTCCACCCCCCCTCTCCCGTTTACAAAAATTTTCCAGGACAGATAGACAGACACAGAAGGTGCTTATTATATATATATATATTTTCAAAGTTTAATTTTATTACCTGCAGTAATGTCATTGCGGTAATGGTCCTCTGAGGAGAAGAATTTTCTTTGAAAACTCATGAGTTAAGGACTTTAAGGTACTTTGCCTGAACATTGAATTCTAATAAAATTTGATTCGCACCTTATTTTATTCTTTCACTTGATCTAATTATATATATATATATATATATATATATATATATATATATATACTAGCTGGCTTTGTCAGCTCACTATCACTTCGCAAAGTTTGCGACTTTGAATACTTGAAACTAAAATTTTAAATAATAAACATTTAATTCATAAGTTTCTTGTAAACGCAAAAACTAAAACTTTCGCATTTATTTATATAAATAGATAAGCATTAACATTTTGGTAATTTTGATACAAATGTATTTATCTTTTAAATAAGACCGTAATGGAATAAAAAAAAAAAGAAGAAATCAATTCGCCTGAGCGAGGGTGTGTGGGGAGCTCTTTTGTTTTCACTTACAATTTAGAAACGGATGGCTACTTTTTGAAAATCAAGTCCGTCCCTCTAAACGCTGGAAAAGAACATTTAAACACAAATGTGAAACGTTTTGTCTACGGGATCATTGAATTTAAAAGAAAAAACAATTTAAAAATTAGGGCATCTCTAATGGGAGAGAGAGAGAGAGAGAATCAGACAGTCAAATCAGTCACCCCGTTTGCTCCCTTTTCTTTTCTTGCTCTTTCTATCGAGCGATGTTAGTTTACTTTAAGAAAGGTTTCTTTTTTTTATTAAATCACTTAAATGAATTACTGTTAATATCAACGAAATTATTGCATATATATATATATATATATATATATAAAATAGGACAATAAAATTACAAATGAATAACACGAAACATTAATTTATTATAAAATGTAAAAAAAAACATAGTAATGCAAATTAGGCATTCAAACAATTGTATTAGGATCTTTCCTCTGTACTATATATACTATATAGAGAGTATTTCAAACATCATGTTGTATTATTGATTTAAATAATAATACCCGTTTTGATGTTAATATAGGAGTGATAAATGAAGAAATCTGTCAAATTTATTCTGATAGAAGTCTGGAAAAAAAAATAGCAAAATCAATTAACTAGTTGATTTTAGTCGAGTTTTAAATTTTGAATGCTTTTTAATCTAAAAATATTTAATTACTTGAACCTTGCTGCGAAATTGAGGGAATAAAATATCCCTATCAAGACAACACAAGGGTATTTTGGGAAATGACTGTATTATCTGCTTTTTTTGTCAGATAAGTTTTTGCAGTACTTTTAAATTCAGACAAAGAAAAAAGCAGCACCTATATAGCAATAGCCTTGAGCTGTGCTTTTCTCCTGCCAACAAACAGCCTAAATCGATTCCATTGTTTTCGTTAAACTTCCCTTAATATTAGAAGCAAAATGATCAAATTTCAAACAAGTCAAACTGTCAATTAGTAGACAAAAATTTAGCACAAACTTTTTTCATTATTTACTAAGAATTTCTCAGCAAAATTATGTTTAATTTTGCTTATCCTGACTGTGACACCTTCTATATAAGTATTATCACAGCAGCTGACACATCATAGCACAAACATATTACCATATTTCAGTTATGAATAAAAACGCAATTCTGTGAATTAATAGTCTTTAACCCTCTTGAGGCACTCTTGGCATTTCCGGAAAATCAATGAGGATACTTGTGTTCCCCTACTCCATGCCCTGAACCCATTATAAACATTTTAATTTTAATTTTTTAATTTCTATAATTTCCATGTTATAAATTATTAATAAAGTAAAACGCTGTATTTCTTTTTCATGGATGTCAATTGTGAATACAAACTCCACAATAATGTGGTACCCATTTGATCAGAATGAAATATACTTATCCAAAGTATCCGATGTAATGTAGTTTCAGAATATATATAGCCAATTCGTAGACAAAAATTTAACACCATTGATGACTAAGAATTTCTCAGCAAAATTATGTTTAATTTTG
>OY744543.1:35961053-35993553 GCA_963556195.1 Sepiola atlantica
CAAACATTATTTAGCTGGCATTTTTCGCCCCAGTTCAACTGGGACGACAAAAGTTTGGGAAAGAATACGATGGAAAACTCTAAAGGCCGAGCTCCAAATGCAAAAAGCTGCTGGAGAAACTGGTTTGTGGATACGAAACAGAAAGATTATACACTCATTTCTCTGATCGCCTCTGGTAACTATCTCCAGAGATTCCAAACATCCCTGGTAGAACTAGAAACAGAATCAGACGAAAAAGATTCAGAATCTTGTAACTTCTGTTTGAAGATCCCTGAAGAGAGATTAAAGCTCAAATCACTTTACTCCGGTCACGCTCTTGAAGTTATTTTAACAAACGCTTGCTCTATACAATCCAAATTGAGTGAACTTCAATCCATTATCGTAGATGAAAAAGCAGACCTGATAGCAATAACTGAAACTTCGTTATCCTCCGAAGTCAAAGAAGCAGAGATTCACCTACAAGGTTTCACTTCATTTTGCTGAGACAGATTTTTAAAAAAAGGCTGTGGAGTTATGGTGTACACAGATCCCTGCTATAGCCATCCCAACTACTCTTTCCTCTTAATGTTCACTTGTCTGATAAATTTGATGCTGTTATTTGCAATATAAATATTGGCGGAGGAATTATTCCTGTACTTTCTGTATAGCTCAGTACAAGTTCTACAGACCCTGATGACCAAAGTCTCACTAATGTTATGAAAGCTGTCTCGAAAAGCCAGAATCTTATACTGAGCGATTTTAATGCCCCACCTGGCAGTCAGATCTGTGCATTTCCAATGATACGTTCAACAACTCGCTTTTGGGCACGATGAAGGAATGTTTTCTTGCCAGCATGTAAGGAAACTTATAAGAACTATAAGTGACCAAAGATTGTCGGTACTTGACCATGTCTTCACCTGTTACCTTAAACCCGTTTCTTGTCTGCAAATCATGGTCCTGCCTGGCAAGAGTGATCATGCAATAGTGAGCTTTTACATGCATATCTTGTTTGCACCCCCCCCTGTCTCAGATCAGCCGAGAAGAAAATTTGCTGCTATGAATAATGATCTTATTAAAGCGGCCTCGTATGAGTTAGATTTGCATAGCCTCACTGAGTACCAGTCTGTTGAAACAATGTGAGCAGAAATAAATATGTTTCTGCTGAACCTTACGGATATGTCCGTACTTCTGAAGATGCGAAAACACAAGAAACACGAACCATGGATTACTATGAAGATTCTCCGTGAATGATAGCTGAGAACCGCTGCATGATGGCATTACCAAGAGCCGATGTGTGAGGCGGATTTTGAGGTCTTCGGAAAACAACGTAATCATGTCGAACACATTTCCAGCATTAGTAGACAAAACTTCGAGAGGCAGTTTGCTTTTGATGCTGGTCGTAACCGGAAGCGATTTTACACTCATGTGCAAAGAAATAAAAAAAATTGAACAACCAAATCGTAACTCTACTTAATTCTGAAGAAGAAAAAATTGAGCGCTCGAACCAACAAGCTTCCCTTTTTGCTGATGTTTTCGCAAATATTTCAAAATCAACGATGGAAAGAAACACATGATAGCACCACTAATGCGGCCGATCACCATCACTCAAGATGAGGTTGAGAAGCAACTTTCGTCCTTGGATGTGAATCAAGGGAGGCGCGAGAACGTTCTATAACTTAATAGACTTCAAAAATGGCCTATGCTGGAAATCTCATTTCTTTGATCAATCATAACTCAAAAATCAATACACCAAATTAGTTAAAACTTTGCACAAAATTTTTATTTGATAGGTTCTATAAGTGTGTAGAATTTCAGCATCATTAGTCAAAGCTACCCATAGATCCACAAAGTTCAATCATGAAATCATGTTATCTGTGTGTACTACGTACGTACGTACGTACGTATGTGCTACCCTGTATGTACAAATAATTGTCAGCTAAATATTCTTCAAATTAATTAAACGAATGTCACTTTCTGAAATCTATTTATTTAAAATTATACCGTGTTAGTCGACCGGACGACAAAATTCGATTTTGGAACAATTCATTTTAAAAATGGGTAAAGTCGGATTTTTTTTTTTACCTTAGCGACATCAGATTAATCACCAATCCCCAGATGATCGAACGATTTCATTTTTTAATGGATGTGAAAAGTGATAACGTACGTACGAACATAAAGTAACTCAGCATATTATTATCACTTTATTGGTTTCAATCATCTATCGAAATTCCAGATCGATTTTTTGTGAGTATATAACTACCTCCCTTCTAAAAAAGAGAAGGATATCCTGGCAGAATGGTATCATGACCACAGAACATGTACCACACTATCCACTCTTCCAACAAAAAAGGTAGGAGATAATGCCTGGGAGAATTTCATCATGACAAACGAGCATATACTACACTATTTATTATAAAAACTTTTAATACAAAATGGTTCGCTCATAAAATTTTGTTCTGTATTTTATCTTGATATAGGGCCTTGTTTTCTATTGTACCCACCGGGCAAAGCGGCAAAAAGACAGACTAACCAGACTTATGTTTTGGAATTTTTGTGATCAGAATTGATAATTTGTATTATTTGGATTATTTGGATTACTGTTCTCATCTTAGATGTTATTCTAACAACGTTTTGGCCGATATAACCTCCGACCTTCTTCAGATACATCTCATTGAACTCAGAAATTCGCAACGACCTGTGGTGCAACGAATAAAAGTGTTAAGTATTTATCAGTTCTAAGTGACAGTCTTCTAGAGGTTAAGGGTTCAAATCTCAGTGCGGGTGATACTAAGAATACAATTATGAATTACATAAGACTTTTACCCGGTCATGGCTGACGGAACAAGAACAAGCTACCCCGGTGAATTAGATAAAGGATTTCGTTCGAAATTCCGTACAAATTTCTGAGTTGAACAAGACACAACTGAAGAAGGTCAGAGGTTGCATCGGCTAAAACGTTGTGAGAATAACGTCAAATATGAGAATAGTAGTCTGAAAAATCTAACTAATGAAAGACAGATTTACATCATTGATGTATTATACGTTTTTTGACTGCATCTTTCATATTAATCAATATTCTCATTTCAACTTTAAATGAAAACAAACCTGTTGCGATTTTTGCTGTTGTTTTTGTTAGCAATAACTGTTGTTTTCATTTCATACTTTGCCACCGACTTCCCTCAGCCCGGACCATGGTCCTGCGCTCCCAGTAGTGGCTACTACTTCTTCTCATCATCCCATCATGTCAACCCAATATTTCTATGTACTTGCATGACATTTTTCTTAAAATTATCATCCCGAAGAAGTCTTACAAATCAAGACGAAATGTTGATGAATACATAAAAAAACATTTTTTGGTTTTTCCTTTTTTCATTTCCCATATATATATATATATATATATATATATATATATATATATATATATATATATATATATATATATAAACACAAAGAAAGACGCAAAATGACTTAAAAAAAACGTGTTAGATGCAGATGTTTTTTTATTAAAATCAAAATCAAAAATCAAAACGATATTTTGTTTTTCTTCATCTTGACTTTTTTATCTAATATTTCGCTTGATATAACAAGCCTTGTCACAGCTTTAGACAAATAAAAGGTATTAACCTTTTTTTTTCGTAATAATCCTTCCTGGTCTTCTAGAAGTGACGTCCGATATTGTGTGGACTTAACGGTGCAAATGTCTCTTTTAAATTGAACTTAAATCATGCGTATATATAATATTAAAATGTGTATATTCAAGGTTATAAATATACTTATTACAGTAAACATGACTTAGTGAAATAATTAGGTAATGTTTAGATACTGGATTATCAGCCAAAGCTTAAGGCAAGTTTTATGTTGTCATCATCGTAATAAACCTGTCCCAGTACGAAAAAAGAAAGGCAGCCAATTGACTTTGAATTACACACCCATTTTCTATTTAGATTTATCCACAATAGAGGGGGGAGGGCATATAAAGAGTTAGAAAAAAATTACAATCACACACACACATTATATATATATATATATGTTGTGAAGTTGTCCCACAGTAAATAATAAATAAAGGAAGTCAAGTCGAGGGTTGGTTTAACAAGTGTATTAACAAAGTAAGAAAGTGACTAGCTCTTGGCTAGACAGTTACAAGACTGTGCTTTGTCTTCTGTGTCTCTGGTGACTCGCACTATTTATAGTGACAACCGGTGTAGTTTCTCCTGTGTAAGAACGGTCGGTGTAACAATATATATATATATATATATATATATATATATATATTGAAATAAACATAGTTGGAGTATCCGACAATCGTTTCAGAACCTGCTCGGCTCTTCTTCAGGGATGTACCTGAGTACATCCCTGAAGAAGAGCCGAGCAGGTTCTGAAACGATTGTCGGATACTCCAACTATGTTTATTTTAATATAAAAGCTCTAATATATATTGAGCACTTTTGAAAAGTAATGGTTTTGTTCATTTAGTTAATATTTGAACTTAATTAATATATATATATATATATATATATATATATATATATATATATATATATATATATATATATATATATATATATCGGAATTGAAAAAGGAAAAACCAAGAGATATTTTTTATATATTCATCAACGTTTCGTCTTTATTGTTAGACTACCTCAGGATGATAATTTTAAGAAAAATGTCATGCAAGTACATCGAAATATTGGGTTGACATGATGGGTTGGGAGAAGTCAGTCAGTAGCAGAGAGTGAAATGAATGTGGAAGGCTTTGAGTGGGTACATTAAGGCAGCTGTGAAAAAGGGGAGGGGTGGGAGTGTTAGTGAATTTGTCTTAGGGATGGAGACAGGGGAGTGGGGTGCTGAGGTTTTTGTCGTGGTGAGGTGTGGCATGGATTTTGAGGGGCTGGGGAAAGAGGAGGGAAGGGTGGAACTCTGTGTCTTTGGTATGTAGGTGGTATCATATATATATATATTATAAATCAGAAGAATCAAAATTTATAACATAATCAATATTATGTAATCCTGTACCAAAAATTCAACATCAACAAAAATTATGTGTACATATGTTTCAGAAATTGTTTAATACAAGACGCCTCTTGAGCAGAAAATAACAAAAGAAAAACTCCCTATCATTTCGTTACAGGTTCACATATAAAATGGAATTGTTAAATCACTACACATACACAAAACAAAAATTAATTACCCATCAACATTTAGAAACCATATTTTCTTATTTTATATAATTTTTTATGGTTTGTTATAAAAATTGGATTTCAGAGGTAAATGTTATTCAGCTACTCAAAGATCAAAGTGTAGTATCTGTTCCGATAGATACTGCACCCCGTAGACTGGTATTGTCTTGGCCTTCGGGGCTTGATTTACGCCGGTCTATGGGTCTGTCCTGTGAAGTTCTAGAAGGTCCACCCTCCCAGGCTTCGCCTCCCCTCTTTGGGGAGGAGTAAGTTTATTGCTTACTGCCTGAGACGCCCCTACCGGGGAATGCCGACGGAGCTTCCCAGGCAATTTTTAAACCCCACTTTCCCGACCCGACCTTGGGTCACATCTTACTTGTGGGAGTAAGATAAAAACTGGCCTTGTGCCTAACTCCCGGAGAGGAGTAAATCAATACTCAAAGTACGTATATACCTCAATTTCTCATACGTTCTATTAAATACTATGTCTTAAATAATATATAATTTTTCTGAAAAAAAAAAAAGTAATCTAAGCAGTAAAAACCATCAACTTTAAAATACAAAATGGTGTAGAGATTATAACGAAAACATCCTTTCATGTTACAGGAAAATTTCAAATCATCCAATGATTTGCGAAAAAAAATGATAATCTCTGACTATAGAAATTGCTAGAACAATAGTATTTTAGACATTTTCTAGAATCAAAATCATGTAATGGATTTGTATCAAAATTGGAATAAGGATTCTAGACATAAAGTTGTGTATCATTATATCTGGATTTTAAACTTCGTAAAGGGATAAAAAAAAGGGTGCGAAACTGTTCTGTTTGGGGATTATATATATATATATATATATATATATATATATATATATAATATTTTTTAGTAAAATTTTACCTACATACGACGTCGTTTCAAGCCTACGGCTCTCATCAGCGCAGTGAAGTAACAATCTCAGATGGTCACAAGGCGCGAACCTTGTTCACAGAGACACCTTGAATCTGTAAGCGTTCACTTTGTCCTTCGGGATCGTCACGTGATTACGGAGAAATTAAGTGACATTAACACTGAAAATGGCAAGTATAAATATCTAGACATACAATAGAATTCAACGACAGAGTTGGAGTATTGCACCGGGGCCTCAGGTGAATGTCTATTTTTTTATCTCTGTGAAAGTGCTCTACTTTCAATTTTACTTGAAAGGGACTTCTTATAATATTGAATTATATTTTTTATTAATATTTTACCTACGTACGACGTTGTTTCGATATATATATATATATATATATATATATATATATATATATGTGTGTGTGTGTGTGTGTGTGTGTAAAAAATCAATGTGAAAAATATATTTTTATATATTTTCACAATCTATTTTCTATATTTTGACGTTAGGAATATCAATTTTCCCTTATATAGAAAAAAGTTTTTTTTCAAGAAAGGAGAAAAAAATTTTCGGCTGTAATCCTTCGGCCTTCGTCAGTGTACTGAATAATTGTGGGTGCACGGTGGAAGGTGGGTGGTGGCAGTAGGAGAAAACTGTGAAATGATGATCACGCATGTGTCTGTCTCTATGGTCGAGTAGACCATAAATTTATTTCATGCGTGACCTGGCATGAGAGTGTGAACAGATGGATAAGCAGATAAAAATACGATACATATATATATATATATATATATATATATATATATATATATATATATATATATATATATATAGTACATAAACTTGTGGAGAGATTGCGGCTTTTTGCTCGTCTTATTCTAGTACAGAGGAAAAACATAAAACACTATGTGATTGACATTAAAACCCGAATACGAAACGACAAGCCGTAGAGTTCACCAGGGTTAGTGAATGGATTTAAACGGTCAAGTGATTACATTCGAATATATGCATAAAAAAAGAGAACAACAAATTGAACAAGTCTCTTACCTCCTTAACAGATTGGACATCGAAAACACGCTCTCTGATGGGTTCGCCTTGGTGAAATACGGACAAACGGAGATAGACTATACAACTGATACAAACACTTTTTGTTTCCATTATACTTAGTTTGAATGGTTCTTTTGCACTACACAGAGAGCCGGCACACACACACACACACACACACACACACATATATATATATATATATATATATATATATATATATATATATATAATATTTATAAATAAATATTGATTATTCATTACCTACAGACATCGATGTTTCATGCTAACGCAATCTTCAGTGCTGAGCAGCTTAAGTCAAAAATGATGAAGAATCGTGCATTTTGGTAAGCAAGCATGAAACTTGGCATGATTGCTCACAATGGTCTACTCTTCCGAAAAAACTTTTAGGCCACTCAAAAAATCCAAGATGGCCGCCATTTTCAAGATGGCCGCCATTCTGAAATCCAATATTGCTAGTTTACAAAGTATCTAACCGATTTTCACAATTTTTGAGTCAAATTATTATTGCTCGAAAGAAGTATCTGCAATGTAATACTCGTATGCTTTTTTCATCAGTGTGTAGAGACTACATGCAGTAATCTGGTGAGCGTATCGTGTCCTAGTAACACTTGAAGCAGTGATGAAAGATTCTGCAATACCAGACAAAGCTATATCTGCTTCTACAATGGCTTCTATCCAACCACTTGCTTTTAGAAGCGACCCAATTGACTTCAGTGCAGCCATTTCAACATGCAAGCCGTCAAACATGATGACGAACTTATTTTCACCATATTGCTGAGGCCAGTGCCATTGTATTTGCTTGGTCAATGCATAAAGTGGCTGATCAGCAGTTATGACTGGAATTTGCCCTGGGTTGAGGAACGCTATTGTCTCTCTAATCCTCTCCATAACATGTCGTATTGTGGCAACTGAGTGGGCTTGTTCTCGGAGGAGAGGTAGAATTGATGTAATGCTCACTTTGAAATCTAAACCTCTCTTCTCAGAAGCATGGTGTGCCGACCAGGTTATGTTAACGTCATCATCAATGCTTTGTGTCAGATGAACCTTTTCTAGCCACTGAAATTCATTTGCTAACAAAAGCCTGGGAAAGTCAATATCGACACTTGTTGGATATTCGAACTCTGGAGGCGACGGAGTCTTGTTCTTTAGATATGCAGGATGAATGTTTGTGAAAGATTCTGGAAGTTCAGGCACCCGTTTTATACTATGATTTTTTATCATAAGTGGCTCACGCAGTTCAACATCACTGTCAGACGTTGGATGTTGAAATAGTGAGATACTGGTACCATGAAAGGATGTTGTAGCTGTTGTTGCAGACGGATTGTGATCTATATTGTCCATAGCTGATGTGGTGAAAAGACCTTTCCTAAGTTCTGTAGGGCACGCAACACCCTCTTCAGTGTACCTATCAACAACGGCATCACCCAATTGAGCAGATATTTCAAGCACCCTGTCATATGAAATGCTTAGTCCATGGTCATGTAACAGTTCCACAAGTCCTCGTTTTCGTGTTTTCCCATACAAAGATAGGCCCATAAAGATGGGAAAGGGAGTCTCACGATTGTGTGAATGTCTGAATGTGGATGAATTGCTTTTGTGACTGTAGCAGTTGTACTGCAGGAGCTGAGCTACAGCCAAGTCTGTCTTTGATGAACCTAATTCCAGTTGCGACTTGATATCGACGCCGTGCTCCACCATACAAACAAATTGTTGTAGTGATTGAGGAATAGAATTTCCCACTGAGTCTGCACGGAATCTACCATTAAATTTCCATTCATGAGCAAGCATGTGTCTTCGCAAAATACTAGCAGCTTTATTGAGTATAACAGCATCAGAAAATTCTGAAGCTTTTGACAAGATTGACCCTGTATCCTCTGTAAAGGACAAGATAACATCTCTCCCACTCTTGTGAGCTTCAAGTGCTGGTATATCTGACAAAAGCTTCTCTTTCAGTCTTGTTGAGTGAACATATGAGGCAAGTTCATGCAGTTCCAACTGTTCAAGTCGTTGCTTATACAGTGTGATGAGATCTGCAAGTTTAAACACAACTGGTGCATCACTGTTCGTATTAGTTTCAACTATATAAGCAAGAAGCTCTGAATATACCAATGGATGGATTCCTTTTTTCTGAGAATCTTCATTTTCCTGTTTTTGTAGAGCAGCAAGGTGACATCTTTCCCTGTTGTAAAGAGTTGTTAAACAATCTTTATGATACTTCAACTCTTGTGCAATGGCATCACCAGCACTCAATCGGGCAAGAATTTTACATTCACCTAGTGTTGTAGCACATTCATTGAGCCTACTGCTGAGCCCCATTGTCATGACTTCACGTCTTTGTCCATCATCTAGAAATTCTTTGTCGCAGATGAAACATTGTTCTGGCTTTAAACTCACTCTTCGAGTCTTTGAACAACTCTTGTCAGTATGTTCCTGAGCGTCAGATGCCCTTTTCCTGGCCCGATCAAGTTTGGTATTTTTGAACAAAGCACGGCAACTCTGATGGTACTGAGCATTGTTTTGCCGCAATGTATCTTCAATACCATCACCTTCATCGAGCCTAGCAGGATTAATAATCATGGGCATCTGACAGAGTTCTTGAAAAAGAGGAATATTTGTAGCCAGCATTGAATATCCATCTGATTTACTGCGACCTGGAATGGGACTACTGAGATCCTCTCTGGTTTTATCTGTCTGACATAGGCAGCATTTGCTCCAATCAGTTTTCACATTTGACGTCTTCTCAATAGACATTCTGTAAATGTTATAGGCTTCAGGCCGATGGGTTTATCCTTTTACCACCTATAACCACAGTTACCGAATATATTTTGACACATTCAGATATGGGATACAACTAGGTTCAGAAAGGTAGGTTCCCTACACCTAGCCCGATCGTTCATCCAGTATCATTTAAGTCCCGTGCGATCTGTACACCATCCAGGTAACTATAGCCCCGTTACCTTTGGCTCGGCTCTCCCGTGCTGGCATATCCTGTCAATTCAGGTGCGGCTATCTAACAGACTGAACATTATTTTGTCCATGGGGCTTATTAGACAGCATTTGGGACACTGAAACATGAACAGTGTGTCCGTAATCAGTTGATACTGGACCCCATGCTGAGTTTCACAGCAGTGATGTCACCGTTATGCCCTGGTTGTGTCATGACAATCACTCTCTTACATATGACATATTATAAGAATGAGCTGAAAGGATTAATTTTTATAACTAATACATTTAGCTCACTTGGGGAATTGAATATCAAGTCAATGATTCGGTTTAATGGCAATAAAAGGCAAAAATTGACAATATTTGCTTAAATTCATCTCATATATGTACCTTTGTGGATTGTAGGACTCATTTATCGGTTATTTTTGTGTCATTTACTGCTTTCGCATCCCCTAAAACATATAATTTGACTCAAAAATTGTGAAAATCGGTTAGATACTTTGTAAACTAGCAATATTGGATTTCAGAATGGCGGCCATCTTGAAAATGGCGGCCATCTTGAATTTTTTGAGTGGCCCAAAAGTTTTTCCGGAAGAGTAGACCATTGTGAGCAATCGTGCCAAGTTTCATGCTTGCTTACCAAAATGAACGATTTTTCCTTAATCTGCTCAGCTAGCAGGAAGTTAATTCTCAACGGTCGGCGGACTCGAACTCGAACTCACAAATCGCCACTGATTCGCAGTCAAGACCGTTAACCCCTCGGCTATAGGGAATCAGCTAATAATTAAGGAGGAATTTAACTTTGTAAATAGCGAGTCGGCAACTAATTTACACAAACAGTTTAAAATGATCAACAAACTGTGTTTGGATCTTGCATGAATATATGAATATATATATATATATATATATACGACTAGCAGGGTACCCGGCGTTGTCCGGGGAGCATGGATAAGACAATAGTAGAGTTCATTTCTATCTCTACCCCTGCCTCTCACCTACCCTCATTTATCCCCCTATCGCCTCTCCTCTCTCCGACCGAGGATAGAACAGATAATACACTTTGATCCTAACCCAAAGGCGAAGACAGTATATTTTACAAAATTTATCGAGTTTGTCTCAAACACCCTGAACTGAATAAGAATTCAAGAATATTCACAGGTAACATAGATTGGAACAATTACATAGAAGATATTGCCACAGCTGTTGCAAATAAAGCAAGCTCCCTTTACCGAGCTAGAAAACTTCTCACACCTGCCGATATCATATATCTCTACAAGACCACTATCCGCCCTTGCATGGAGTATTGTTGTTATATCTGGGCTAGTACACCATCACCTAGTCTCTCCCCTTTAGACAGGGTCCAAAAAGAGTCTCTTATCTAATAGGTCCTACAATATCTACAAAGCTTCAGCCCCTGTCCTATCGCCCCAATGTTGCATCCCTGTGCTTGTTTTACAAGTACTTCAATGGAATGTGCTCCGATAAACTTGCTGCACTTCTGCCACCTCGATGTAAATACACTCGACAAATCCGGCAATCAGCTAAATCTCATCCATTCACTGTGGAGGTCCCCAGATGCCAGAGACTTTATACTCTAATAACTTCTTTCCTTGAACTGCTAGCCTTTGAAATTTTCTCTCTGCTCACCGTTTCCCTGACTGTGCTGACATGCAAAAATTTAAATGTAATGTGAACAAACATCTTGCTGCTCAACTCCTCACTTAGGATGCCGCTGTAGGTATGGACCATAACCGATAGTAGTCTTTTGTGTCTTAGTGGTAATGTGGTTAGTTCAGGAGTAAATTACAGTAACAAAAAAAATTAATTTAATGGATGCTTGTTAGGCTTGAACCCATGTTTTTTTATCCAGAATATTCAACCAGCAACTTTCTCATGTTTCTTGAAAAATATAAACTTCCAGGTGAAAAACCCTCTAGAACGAATGGAGATTTTTTTGGTATAAGAGGTATACCTCGAAAATTAAAAATATAACACCATACCATACCATCCTGATTTAAAAAAATATAAACTTCCAGGTGAAAAACCCTCTAGAACGAATGGAGATTTTTTTGGTATAAGAGGTATACCTCGAAAATTAAAAATATAACACCATACCATACCATCCTGATTTTAAAAAAATATAAACTTCCAGGTGAAAAACCCTCTAGAACGAATGGAGATTTTTTTGGTATAAGAGGTATACCTCGAAAATTAAAAATATAACACCATACCATACCATCCTGATTTAAAAAAATATAAACTTCCAGGTGAAAAACCCTCTAGAACGAATGGAGATTTTTTTGGTATAAGAGGTATACCTCGAAAATTAAAAATATAACACCATACCATACCATCCTGATTTAAAAAAATATAAACTTCCAGGTGAAAAACCCTCTAGAACGAATGGAGATTTTTTTGGTATAAGAGGTATACCTCGAAAATTAAAAATATAACACCATACCATACCATCCTGATTTAAAAAAAAAATAAACTTCCAGGTGAAAAACCCTCTAGAACGAATGGAGATTTTTTTGGTATAAGAGGTATACCTCGAAAATTAAAAATATAACACCATACCATACCATCCTGATTTAAAAAATATAAACTTCCAGGTGAAAAACCCTCTAGAACGAATGGAGATTTTTTTGGTATAAGAGGTATACCTCGAAAATTAAAAATATAACACCATACCATACCATCCTGATTTTAAAAAAATATAAACTTCCAGGTAAAAAACCCTCTAGAACGAATGGAGATATTTTTTTAAAAAGAGGTATACTTCGAAAATTAAAAATATAACACCATACCATACCATCCTGATTTTTTATAAAATATAAACTTCCAGGTAAAAAACCCTCTAGAACGAATGGAGATTTTTTTTGAAAAAGAGGTATACCTCGAAAATTAAAAATATAACACCATACCATACCATCCTGATTTCTTTACACAACCTTGGTAAATAAATATTTAATTTAAAATTATTAAATTTTTAAATATTGTCATTTATTTAACACTTTGACATGGATTTTCCTCAACAAGTGTTTACAATTGTCATTGTCAAGTATACATGGCCGTTCTCTACCTTCTTCATCTTCAAGGCTCTCATCTCCACTTTCTCATCTCATTTCTGAAACCACCTTCGTACTGTCTGATCGCTTGTGGATCCATCTCCCCATGCTCTATTGTTATTGGCAGAAGTTTCGGAGACATTGTGCTCAAGTTTAAACTCATGCAACATAAGAAGGTGAAAGTCATGTTTTGGCATGTTCATCATTGAGAGTCTTCTATGCTTCAAAAATACTTTCTGTCCCCAAAAAGTTACAAATTATTATTGAGAACACATTAGTTATTATATACGTTAAAATTTACCAGAAATAAACTACAAATTCTGTGTTAAAATGACTTTTTAAAACCCAGCGTTTTAGGCAGCCATTATTTTTGTAACGACCTAATATAAAAAGCCATAAAGCGAAACTTCACTGTCACATATTTCGAATAGAACAGAGTAAGAACTCAGACAAAAGCTTTTTGATATGATGGATATGTAATGTAAGTCTTTTAAAGACAGGATTAAATCTGATAACCTCAGAGGAAGATTTCTACCAATGTCCACCATGTAAACAAATCACCAACTCATAATTCAAAACAGGAAATGAGTCAGCAGTTTTACGATGCCAGTCAGTACATGCTAATATCCACCACTATCCACCAATGACTGCCAATGTTAATATGAGTTGTTTTATATAATAGTGGCGCTACATAAATAAACATGCTTTATGAGTTCTTTCATATGACAGGGGCGATACATAAATTAACATGATTTTGGTTCAGGTGCACACATGAACTATATGGGTTCTTTGATACAACAGGGACGCATTAATATGAGTTGTTTTATATAATAGTGGCGCTATATAAATAAACATGCTTTATGAGTAATGTAATGTAAGTCTTTTAAATACAGGATTAAATCTGATGACCTCAGAGGAAGATTAAATCTGGACAGTATATGGAGACTTCATTTGTATGGTCTGTTGACAAAAAACACTCAGAATTGAGTAGAGTTTTTTTTTTGAAAAGGAGGTATACCTCGAAAAATAAAAAAACATATGACACCATACCATCCTGCTTCAATAAACTACATTGGTAAATAAATATTTAATTGAAATTTATTGGATTCTTCACTATTGTCATTTCATCTATTTACTGTTGTCTCGTATCAAACGGTATTAGCAACCATTGGCATCGCCTTAAAAAAATTCAACTTCTTACACACTACACACAA
This sequence comes from Sepiola atlantica, assembly GCA_963556195.1. Classification (NCBI taxonomy): domain Eukaryota; kingdom Metazoa; phylum Mollusca; class Cephalopoda; order Sepiida; family Sepiolidae; genus Sepiola; species Sepiola atlantica. Next base: position 35,975,391 of record OY744543.1, read on the forward strand.
TGCTTCAAGCAAACTACAACGTCCTTCTATAAACAAAGATATTTAAATTGTGTTGTAACATATGACATAGTTGCAATATGTTTTTGAAGTTAAGTTTAAATATGACTTGCCAAATGCATAAAGATACTTAGGTATGATTGTCAGGGTTTGACCCCATATTCAGCTGAATCCCTATACGAACATAGATATCACAGTGGTTGAGTTTAATCATGTGACGTAGATAATAGGAATTTGAAATGATATAGACAGTTTTAGTTTTAATGTAAGTGAAAATACAAGTACCAGTGTAAAGGCTTGTGAGATAGGGAAGATCATATTGTTGCGAGTATGATGCATCCAGAAACAACTCATCGACAAGGAAATAGATCCATAGTTCAATGTAATAACATATAGTTTACTGGCTGTAACTACTTGGTGTTGGCCAGGATGCAGCGAATTTATTTTAGTTTTTAATTTTTATTTGTATTCACTTCAGGTAGACAATTCCCATTAAATTTTTCAATCTAAAATATGAGCTATCCTTGTTGCTGATTTTTATTTTTAGGTGATTATTTAAAAATGTTTCATAGTAGCAATGATTTTTTAAATATAAAAATATAAAAGTATGTAATAATATTGGTAATCACACGGTAATGAGAATTGGCTTGTTAAAAGCAAAGTTTGATTTATCAGCTTAAATGCTATTTGGGTCTGACTTTGAAAATCCGACAAGATAACTTTATAAAATTGAAGTGTGTTCGTTTCCTTCTCCATGAGTTCCAGCTTGCTGTCCGGAAGAGAAGAAGATGAGTAAGAAAACAGCGTCAACCACAGACCGTCCGAGACAGAGAGAAAGAGAGAGAGAGAGAGTGTGTGTGGGTGTGTGAGAGATAGATAGATAGAGAGAGAGAGAGAGAGAGAGAGAGAGAGAGAGAGAGAGAGAGAGAGAGAATGAGTGCATTTGTGTGTGTGGGTGTGTGTGTGTGTGTGTGTGTATGTGAGAGAGGAGAGAGAAAGAGAGAGAGAGTGTGTGCATGTGTGTGTGTGAGAAAGAAAGAGGGAGAGAGGGAGGGAGAGAAAAAGAGAGAGTGCGTGTGTGTGAGAGAGAGAGAGGGAGGGAGAAAGAGAGAGGGTGTGTGTGAGAGAGAGACAGAGAGAGAGAGTCTGCATGTGTGAGTGTGTGAAAAAGAAAGAGGGAGAAAGAGGGAGAGAGAGAAAAAGAGAGAGAGTACGTCTGTGTGTGAGAGAGAGACAGGGGGAGGGGAGAGTGAGAGAGGGAGAGGGTGGCGGACATTATCCATATCCCCCCCTCGCTATATAAGGGTTATGCAACATCACGTTCAAGCCGATATCTTTTTATGAAATTAAAATTAATAATCTTCATTTTTTTTATGTTTAATTGATTTATTTTTTAAACGAAAAATAGGATCATTTGTGTGGATTCTGTTTGCCGATGAAAACAAACAAAAAATGTTTGTAAAAATACATTGTAAAAAAGGAAAAGCCATGCCAGAATCTATTTCTAAAGACCGGGTTTCGCCATCTTGTGTAAACACTCTGTGCGTCTGTTAACAACTGATAAAAACGCTTTCTTTGCCGCCATTGCTTGTTGCTTGCTGTCATATCAACGCTACAAAATGGCCTCACTTCCTGTGACATTTTTGCTAACTTCCTGGATCTGTTCGTTATCATGTCAAATACACCATTTCCTACCAAATCCCATCGTGCCCTTATCACATACACGGCATAACAAGTGTACGTGTTGAGGTGGGTCTGGTGACCTGAAGCCTTTCACTTTCGTTCTGGTGAAACAGAAAACAAAACAGAAGACTGAATTTGTCTCATTCTTTGTCTCAAGCTATGACCATGCTATTGAGCTTAGTGTTTATTCAGTCACCATCATCATCATCATCATCATATTCGGTTTAACGTCCGTTTTCTATGCTGACATGCGTTTGACGGTTTTTAGAAATTGACTTCCAAACTAACCTATCTCTGGACAGGTCTTTATTTATCATTTTTCTCTGAAGTCTATCATTATCATTTCCTCCCATGTTTTGCTTGACCTTCCCCTGTTAACTGACCATTCTATCTCAACTGTTCTCCATCTACTAAGCCAAGTACTCTCATCCATTCTTTCATCATCATATTCTGTTTAATGCCCTGTTTACATGCTGGCATTTGTTAGCATCCTTTTAAAAATCTACTTCCAAACTAACCTATCTCTGTCCAAGTCTTTATCTATCCCTCTTTCTTTCAAGTCCATTATAATCACTTCCTCCCATGTTTCCTTGGCATTCCCCTATGAACTGACCCTGCTACCTCAACTGTTCTACATCTACTAACCCAAGAACACTCATCTATTCTTTAAATGTGGCCATACCATCAAAGTCTCCTGTTCTGCACACATCTTCCTATACTGTCCAGATTCAATCTTCCTCCGAGTTCATCAAATCTAAGCCTGTCTTTGAGACACATTATATAATAGTCATATCATTTCTATCCATGCAACGCATGTCCTCAACCCTCACTGGCCAGGTTTCACTTCCATACATTATCACACTGCGTACAATGCCTGATAGTCTCTTCCCTTGGTCAACAGTGGTAACGCTCTGCTGGTTAGTAATAGCAGAAGTTCCCTGAACTTATCCCATCCTCTCCTAACTCAGCTTAGTGCTTATCTAATACTCACATACCAGTCTATTTGTTGGATTTTATTTATTCAGGATCCATCTATTGACCTTTATTGAACTCTCCACATATTGATACAGTGTGACCCCTAAAAAGTGCAACCAATAAAATCATTAATAAAATTCACAATTCTTTTTGCAATCCAACCGTATTTAGTACAAATAAACTCCCGTCTATGTCTGAATTGTCCACCAAATTTCAGTCATGAATACCCAACAGTCTTTAGATCTGTTTGTTGACAACTCACCTGGATTCGACATGCAGAATTGTGAATAACTCTGACACGTTCCTCTCGTGGCACTGACCTGATGAAACCACTGTTCATCTCTCACAACACTTCTTCGTCTGCCCAGGACGCCCAAAACTTCTTAACGACCATTAGGGGGGGGGGGCCTAAGTATTGATCATGACTGACCATCATCTCATCTTGAAACTAGTAATGACCAATGATCCCATGTTTATGATGTTGCAACCCATGCAGTGCACATGATAGCATGCAGTGGCCTTTGCAAACAATCTTCTTCAACCGACTTATTGGAATGGCTGGAGGGACACTTTGGTGATGGTCTCATCAGTAGAAGGGGTGATCCTGAATAGGCTTCACACATTTGGTGCATATCGTTGACAGCAATAAAATAAAGACTGTTGGATATTCATGACTGAAAAATGGTGGACAAGTCGAGCATAGACTGAAGGTTATTTGTACCAAATATGGTTGGATTGTAGAAAGGGTTGTGAATTTCATTAACGTGAATTTCATTAATTTTTACGGAAGGGGGGGAGAGAGTCACGCTGTATCTTGGATTTTATATTTGTCACTGATATCTGCAATGCCGACAAGCTGATGACTACAAAGGGCATAGAATATTTGAAATATTAATTTATTAATTTAATTATACAATTTACATTGATCAGTTCATATGTCGCTTAATAGTCCATTAAAAGGTAATCTTTAATTATCAGTTCAATTATCTTGGCAAGTGTAGGTACATCAAGACCCCGTATAATCAGTGCTGCCTATCACCGACTGTTTTAATACAACTATTTCAAAAATACCCTCTCTCTAACTTCATATGATCTTGTTAGACCACTCACAACTGTGTATTTGTCAGCCTCACTTTTAGTCTCAAACTAAGTGATAAGAATTTGTTTTATTAGTCTTTATCTTAAGCTATGACTATGCTAGTGAGATTAGTGTTTATTCAGTCACCACCAGCATCATATTCGGTTTAACGTCCGTTTTACATACTGGTATGCGTTGAACGGGTTTTAGCAATTGACTTCCACACTAACCTATCTCTGGACAGGTCTTTATTTATCTCTCTTTCTCTGAAGTCCATCATTATCATTTCCTCCCACGTTAAGGTAAGAGATTATAACAATAATAAAAACTAGTAGGAAGATGCGGCGTTGCCCAAAATTGAATGATGAATCCTATGTTCACTTGCTCCCAGCATATAACACCATATTATATTCTTTATTCGAATTTTTTCTACATTTTTTAATATTTAATTTGATCCCAAACAGTTTACTCAGAGTGAGAGGGGATGTAAGTGCAGGGACATTTATCAAAAGTAAATTGCAAAATCACACCCCTTCACTGTAGAGGTCCCTAGATGCCGGAGGATTTTCTACTCTAATAGCTTATTTCCTCGGACCGCTTGACTTTGGAATTCCGCTCTTGCTCCCTGTTTCTCTAACTATACCAACATGTAAAAATTTAAATGTAATGTAAACAAACATCTTATTTCCCAGCTCTCCATCCACTATAAATCTGGCCCCTATCATAGTACCCATTACATTCCAGTGGCAATCTGCCTTGTTTGTAAAAAGTTACAAAAGTTTAACTAAATAAATAAAATAGGGAGAAAACTCTGTTCTTGACACCACTGTTAGATTTTACATGAAATTTTACTTGAGAAAATTTGTTTGATCTTGGTATAGGCTTTTATTTTGAATTTCAACCATCGGATAAACATTTTAAAATATATAACCGCTACCTTATCTCTAAATCTAATAAGCATGACGACACCGTTTTTAATCTTATTTGAACTAATATCGTGAATATTCAATGGATTCTATAATCGATTTAAAGCATGAATTTTATTTTTATTATTTCTAATTCAATCTATTTATATTATTGAATTTTTCTAGGTGTATTTTTTTTAATTGAGATGTATTACCGTATTATAATGAATCTGTTTCTTTTAGAGCTAATTTCAAACGAAATTGGGAGCTCTCTAGAGAAAAAGTTCAAAAGATGCAATACGGAAGAATGATTTTATCGCTGTAGAAGTTTTACACAAGAGAACAAATTCATTGAACGCATAATTTTATTTTGCCTCTACAATTACACCTTCGTGCATCTATTGCTCAAAAGTTTTTAAAGATGAGAACGTAATATTTTCTTCCGGGATAGCTGAATCGACAAAATAAGACCGGATTTCATTGAAATTTATTGAGCTTTTGAAATTCTTAAAACTACAAACGTAACCTAATAAAATCAGTAATTCTATCAAAATAGAAAGATACGCGGAAATTGAAATTTAATACGCAAAAGTGTAAAGATTTACATATTGGAACAAAGCACAGAAATGCGAACTAAACCAAAATGAGAACCAGGAGTGATGTGACTTGGGAGTCAAATTTATTGATGAATTAAAATCATATTTCGTCTTTTGTCACAAAATAAGATAAAATGATTCGTTGAGTGATTAGACATTTTGATTTCAAGTAGAAACAAATATTATTAGAATATTTAAGACTTTAATAAGACCTCATTTTCTTATCTCTATTTATATAAATTTATAGATAAAATAGTTATACACGGACATGTGTTTTGTCGTTACTGCTGCTCATCAGCGTGGCTATGGGGGCGACATAATGTATGTAAGGGAGTTAACTCTCTCAAGTGCTAAGGAAGCGCATCAATAACAACAAATAACAAAAAACATTTATAATCGATAAATGATTACATATTTCAGACACGTCCTTCGTCGCTTACTGGTAAAACACCCGATTACAGTCGCTGTGGCAGTCGCTGTCATAGTCAGCCACGCTGATAAGCCACAGTAATGGCGAAGTATGTGTCTATAGATAACATTTTTCTCTCTTTCTCTCTCTCCCTCTCTCTCTCTCTATATATATATATATCTATATATATATATACACATATATATATATATATATACATATATATATATATATATATATATACATATATATATACATATATATATATATATATATATATATACATATATATATATACATATATATATATATACATATATATATACATATATATATATATATATATATATACATATATATATATATATATATGTAAACAATATTAATTTTAAGTAAATAATATTAAATTATTTTTACCTACATACGCTAGCCTTTCAAGGTTTCACTCTCATCAGTGTAGGGAATGATAATTTCAGACGGTCGTATGGCTCGAACCCCTGCAACAGAATCAACCTAGACTCCACAAGCAAGCGAAACTACCACGCTAAGAAGGGAATTTAAGTTCTATTTATATGAAGGGTGGCATATCTAGAAAGACTGACTAGAGATTCTACCAACGTTGTCGGAATATGTATCATAGCTACGTATCAGTCTATCTTTAACTTCCCCGAACAGGTCTCAACTTCAATCTTATCAAAGGGGCTTATAACAATATTAATTCTAAGTAAATAATATTAAATTATTTTACATACATATGCTAGCGTTTAAAGCTTTCGCTCTCATCAGTGTGGGGAATGATAATTTACGACAGCTGCACACCTCGAATCCCTATATATATATATATATATATATATATATATATATATATATATATATATATTGTCCATAAAATATAGGGCGACATAATGTATGTAAGGGAGTTAACTCTCTCAAGCGCCTAGGAAGCGCATCACTATTACTTTTAATACAGCTATCATCGCTAACAGTAATAACAAATAACGAAAATATATATAAATTGCGGTATGTTTATATATTTATATATTTATATATAAAGAACTCATTCCTAAACTAATTAACGGATCATTAATAATTTTGAAACACAGTTGCTCAGTATACAGGGTTTAAACGTGGGCTCTATTTAGATGAATTTATTTTTATGGAAAGGGTGTAAAAAGCAGGTTAAAATCCTTTGTGAAAATTCAGATACAAGCGATATTCTAAAAAAGTTTTTACAGTTGGTATGAGACATCAATTAATAAATTTTTCTTAAATTTCAGGGTTTTTTTTAGTATTTCAAATGGCTTTTCGTGTCATAATATCGGTATAAACTCCTATTCATAGTGATTCCAAATTAGAATGAGAATTTATAAGGTTTAGTATCCTTACATATTGATTTTAATCTTCATAAAGGAGTGATAAAAGTGGTGCAAGCGGTTCTCTTCGAGGGATTTATTTTACCGATTCTGAGACGAGTATTCTTCTAGTCTAGTAAAGACAATTTTTCCCCTGTACCTTTGTCAAAAATACAAAAATAACCACATGCATCACAGGCTACTAAACTAACCACTACATTACGCTTATTCACTCGAGTGTGTTCTAGTAAATTTGTGATTATTTTTCTCCGGCTAACACTAAATATAACTTTTGGCCCACCATTTTCGACTCTCCCCAAAACATATTCCATATAGGTGGTAGCAAAAACCTTTCCCACTAATATTTTAGTACTAACACTCTCCCTATCGACACCAGGAACTAATAAACAACGTTTACTTTTTAAAAAGTGACCTTATTACTTACTATTCGTCTGCTATTAATTTACTACATAATACAATACATTACGTCACATTTAATTCCCCTGATTTTCGAGAATATCGGATTACGTTATTTCTACCTATTACGTATACAGTTATACTCATTCCGGTTTTTAAAGAATGCAATTAACGAACAGTTCCTTACAGTGTTTCATTATTCAACATTTTAAATACAATTTACTCAGCGACTAAACTTCCGAATTAAGTCAATATACACCAATATACGCGACAGAGACCATAAATTTGACATTTTCTGAATACTACACCTTTCACACGCATACTATCCAGAAATTGGAGAAAAAACATCGATTTTCTCGAATAGAAATGACCCAAAACGTGTGACTGGTGGACCCTACATTTGGTCGCTTTTTGGCAATTGAAAAATAAAACAGATGGCAGATACAGGCTTCTTTTAAGTAACCCATTTTTCAAGACATTTTCTGCTCGCTTTCGTGGTCGACAGGTTATCGACGTACATCCAAAACAGAGAGGTTTAGCGTTCGATTCCAGTCAACCGACACAATTTTTTTTAGATTGTTAAACTTTTGCCTACGAGGGAGGGAAGGGAGGACTACGGGCCAGGTTTTTAAATTCAACGTTATTATGTAGTAATTTTAAAAGAAATCAATGTAATATGTAGTACTTTTGCTGAATCACTCTTGCGCATATGACGTTACAGTGACGTTTTCTTCTTTTTTTTTTCTTCTTCTTTTTCTTCTTCATAACTATTGTGAATATCATCATTTCTCTTCGACAACACACGGTTTATTTGTGCTCTGCATGCCTCCTTAACTATATTTGTGTTTTTCAGTAGTGCTCAGGAGGCATACTCATTTTTCTTTTTTCTTTCCTCGCAAAAAGCGGAATTTCTATACAAAGATAACGGGGGGGTAATTCGTTTTGATAGGGCTCTGTAGGCTTCTTTAATTCTAAAAGTGCCTCTTATCATTAATAGAGCAGGTGTTTAATCAAAAAGAAAAATTCTGGGGAAATACCGGTACCATGAGATGGGCAGGAAGACTTCTTCCTTCCTTTATTCGTTTCTTCATCCTTTCCCTCTTCCACAATTCCAAACCGACAATTATTATAAACATTAAAATTGTCCGATGTGACCTATTTGCGTTCTGTCGGATGTTGACAAATTTTAATTCATTCTTTTATATTTCTCCTGGGCAACGCCGGGCGACGGGTCCAGCTAGTTATATATAAAGTAGAATTAAATTTTCCCCGATTTATAAAAAACAATATATATATATATATATATATATATATATATATATATATATATATATATATATATATATATATATGTCGTATGTGTCACTTTAACAACGCATTGTTATCGCCTTCAAAAAAAAAAAAAATTATTCTTACACTATACACAATGCTCCAAGCGAACTACAACATTCTTCTCATATATATATATATATATATATATATATATATATATATATATATATATATATATATATATATATATAGAGAGAGAGAGAGAGAGAGAGAGAGAGAGAGAGATATGTAAGAAAAAAAAAAGAAAAAAAAAAGAAATTAATCTTGTATTGCTAATTTGGCTTATATTTCAATTTTATTAACTTTCCATGCAATACTTTAAAACTCGAACGATAAACACACACATTACTCGACAGCGCGTGCCAACGCATCTCTCGTTCGACACCGGTTTTTAATCCTACCCGCCATTTCATAACAGCAAGACGATGACGTCGTACCATCAAAGACGTTTATCAAATTAACAAAGAAATAAGTTTCTTTATTCTTGTTTTTTGATAAAAAAAAGAATTAAAAAAATATGACTCAATACTGGTCACCCCTGAAGAAGAAATTTTATTCCGTAATCGATAGGATTAATGTAAGAAAAAAAAAAATTAATTAATCTTGTATTGCTAATTTGGCTTATATTTCAATTTTATTAACTTTCCATGCAATACTTTAAAACTTGAACGATAAACACACACATTATATATATATATATATATATATATATATATATATATATATATATATATATATATAAAACAAATTAAAATAAAAAACCGTTTTGTATGGTTTCGGAATTTTCGAATAAAAAAATTCACGAATAAAAACAAAGTTCTCACATTAGCATAAAAAAAATTCCCCTGACGAGAGTCGGACGAAAGGCTGCCTTGGGAACTTCGAACTTCAAGTTTTTTTTAGTTTTTTTTTTTATGCTAATGTGAGAACTTTGTTTTTATTCGTGAATTTTTTTATTCGTAAATTCCGAAACCATACAAAACGGTTTTTTTTTTTTTATTTGTTTTATATAAAATTATTTTCTCTTTTTTTTTTTTCTATTTCATCTTATATAAAGTTTTCCCCATATTATTCATTATTCATTTTGTAGTGTGGCACCATTTTGTCTCTTCATATATATATATATATATATATATATATATATATATATATATATATATATATATATATATATATATATATATATTGTGTTATTTCGACAGCATTATGTCATTTAAGCAAACATTGTTAAACATAACAGAATTCTTGTTTGATTATACATTTTTTATTTTTTCAATTTTTTTCATGATTTTTCCCGTTTCAAAATCAAAAAATATAATGTATTTTTTTTTATTTATTTTATTTATTTAATGTTTTCGATCCTTCGTCGAATCATCTTCAGTTGACAAAAACAAATAAACGGCTTTAAAAATCGGTTTAAAAAATGATGGATTGCTTGGATATTAGATCTCTCATTCTTTAGATAAGGATTGATCATTCGTATTATTTGGATTATTCGGACTACTATTCTCAACTCGGTTGCTATTTTCACAACGTTTTGGCCGATGTAACCGGCATCAGGTTAATTTTTTTTAACTTGGTAATATTTGTTTGAGTTTGTCATGAAAGTTCTCAAATTCAACTAGATGCATCTGAAGAATGTCGGAGGGTACATTCGTGAAAACCTTGCGAATATAACAGCGAACATCAAATAAATCTATATTATTTGGATTATTTGGACTGCGATTCGTCCAAATAATTCAAATAATATAGATTTATTTGATGTTTAAATGTTAGTTTCAATTGGAGAAGGAAAAGAGGGGTAAATAAAGACCTGGTCAGAAATAGGTTAGTTTGTAAGTCAATTTCTAAAAGCCGTTCAACACATGCGAGCATGTAAAACGGAGTTAAACCAGATGATGATGATGATGATGAAGATGATGATGATGATCATCATCATCATGGTAGACATAGCTGACCTTGAAGCAGCTTTAGCCGAATAATTTGAAGCATTAAAAGCTTTTCTTCTTTTTAGTTCAGTTCAGCCTCAAGCACTTGTTGAATACTTTGCAGCAAATGATCGATTTAAAGCATTTCCTAATGTTCCTATTGCTGTGAGGTTTCACTTAATAATAATGTATGTAACAGTCGCATCAGACGAAAGAGGTTCTGAAAAACTAAAACGATATTAAAACTTATCTATAGTTGACGATCAAAGAGTTTGATACTGATATCAACGATATTCTTACAAAATGACATTACAAAAACCATGGATTTTGAAATGATTTGAAAGATTTCTCGGATAAAACGACAGGAATGTTTTTTTTTTAACTCTGTCGTTCCGGGTCCTTCGTTTCTCTCTCTCTCTCTCTCTCTCTCTCTCTCTCTCTCTCTCTCTCTCTCCTTCTCTCTTTCTCTCTTTCTCTCTTTCTCTCTCTCTCTATCTTTCTCTATCTCTCTATCTATATCGCTTTACCTACATAAATATTCATCACATTTATTTATTCCCATGTTTACAACTGAAAAGATTGTTTACCAAATCCTAATCAACTATTCGATCTACTCAATCCTACCCTTTTCTTGGCATTTTGGCTAGGATCAAAGTGTAGTATCTGTTCCAATGGATACTGCACCCCATACTGGTGTTGTCTTGGCCTTCGGGTCTTGATTTACGCCAGTCAATGGGTCTGTCCTGTACAGTTTTGGGAGGTCCACCTTCCCAGGCTTTGCCTCCCCTCTTTGGGGAGGAGTAAGTTTATTGCTTACTGCCTGAGGCGCCGCTACCGGGGAATGCCGACGGGGCTGCCAAGGCAATTTTTAAAACCCACTTTTCCGACCCGACTTTGGGTCACATCTTACTTGTGGGAGTAAAATAAAAACTGGCCTTGTGCTTAACTCCTGGAGAGGAGTAAATCAATACTCAATCCTAATAAATGTTCTTGGCCTTTTGGCTAAGATCAAAGTGTAGTATCTTTTCCGATGGATACTGCACCCCATAGACTGGTATGTCTTGGCCTTCGGGGCTTGATTTACGCCGGTCTATGGGTCTGTGCAGTTCTAGGAGATCCACCCTCCCAGGCTTCGCCTCCCCTCTTTGATGAGGAGTAAGTGTATTGCTTACTGCTTGAGGCGCCCCTACCGGGGAATGCTGACATGAGCTGGCCAGGCAATTTTTAATGGCCAGAGTGCTCACCTCTTGGGCGCTGGCTTTTCAAACTCCACTTGGGTCACATCTTGTGGGAGTAAGATAAAACTGGTCTTGTGCCTACCTCCTGGAGAGGAGTAAATAAATACTCAATCCTAATAAAACACTATTGTCCGTTACCTTGTAGCGGTCATAAACAGACCTCTTTTATCCATCCGAAAAATGTCCTCATGGAGTAAGCTGATCACACACTGACCAATCAGAAGAACTACTTCAGCCCCTTTGGGAATCACGGGCAGCCACCAGAGAAACCCCGGCAAGCAACGAGGAAACACTTCTTTCATTCTCTCTCTCTCTCTCTCTCTCTCTCTCTCTCTCTCTCTCTCTCTCTCTCTCCTATCCCCGTCCACTGGACGCTCACAGCAAATACTATATTCGCTTGAAGATAGTTGCTGACAGACATCAAGCAGCTCTAAGAACTCTTAATTTCCTTTCCCTCTCTCTGACACTGTCCAACTTTCTTTCTACCTATACCAAACGGTATAAGTAACCTTTGTGAATAAACCCTGTTCCTTGTTGTCATAAAGAGGTTTTGTTATTTCATTTTGTGTCTGAAACCTTCTTTACAACATAACGTCAGAAATGTTTGTTTTCTAGAAGGCCTATGTGAAACGTAATTCATTGCCAACGACAACTTGCGCATGACAAGGCCAGATGGCCTGGGACTAGCATGGAGAACTGATTGCAGCTACGGGATGTCATTTGACTACCGTAGCCGCAGAACACAGTTTTTAGTAATAATAATAATAATAATATGTGAAACGTATACGGCATAATCACGTTGACACACTGGTTCCCGTTAGATCATCGAAGTTAAGCGACGTTGAGCCTGAGCAGTACTGCAGGGGTAACCATTTTGGGAATACCATGTGTTGTATATGCTCTCCTTTTATCTCGGCATTGTTTCCAGTCGTCCTGGAATTCTCCTTGCCACTAGATTCAAGCAGTGCCGATTCAGGAGAGGTGTGGTTGGAGATTGCGCAACCCTTGCTTCACAATTACAGAAGGTAACCATTGTCTCTCAACGGAGGCCATTGTGATATGTCAAACAATATGTCAGTAATTATCTTGACTCATAACCTCTATACTACTAAAACTTTGTGGATCTTGCTTGTTTTATATTTAGTCTCCGTGCACACTGTATTAAAACATCAAAATGATGACGTCACTAATTATGACGTCACTAAAGGATAACACCATCCATTAAACCAGAGATGGGGATAACATCCTTCTTCACCAGCTCTGTCTTTCCGGATTCTCTTCTCTGCTCTTCTCTCTCCCTCTCTCTCTCTCTCTCTCTCTCTCTTTCTCTCTCTTTTTCTCTCTCTTTCTTTCTGTCTATTTCCCCATATAGCTTATGTCCCGATTTACATTTATAAGTATTCCTCACATCAAAATGATGACGTCTACAATGCAAAAGATTATTACAAATCCGATTGTTTTGCGAATTACATTTTTTTAAATCAAATTTGAATGAACTATTCCATCTATTAATCAAATTTTAATGAACTATTCCATCTATTAATCAAATTTTAATGAACTATTCCATCTATTAATCAAATTTTAATGAACTATTCCATCTATTAATCAAATTTTAATGAACTATTCTATCTATTAATCAAATTTTAATGAACTATTCCATCTATTAATCAAAATTTAATGAACTATTCCATCTATTAATCAAATTTTAATGAACTATTCCATCTATTAATCAAATTTTAATGAACTATTCCATCTATTAATCAAATTTTAATGAACTATTCCATCTATTAATCAAAATTTAATGAACTATTCCATCTATTAATCAAATTTTAATGAACTATTCCATCTATTAATCAAAATTTAATGAACTATTCCATCTATTAATCAAATTTTAATGAACTATTCCATCTATTAATCAAATTTTAATGAACTATTCCATCTATTAATCAAATTTTAATGAACTATTCCATCTATTAATCAAAATTTAATGAACTATTCCATCTATTAATCAAAATTTAATGAACTATTCCATCTATTAATCAAATTTTAATGAACTATTCCATCTATTAATCAAATTTTAATAACTATTTCATCTATTAATCAAATTTTAATGAACTATTCCATCTATTAATCAAATTTTAATAACTATTTCATCTATTAATCAAATTTTAATGAACTATTCCATCTATTAATCAAATTTTAATGAACTATTCCATCTATTAATCAAAATTTAATGAACTATTCCATCTATTAATCAAATTTTAATGAACTATTCTATCTATTAATCAAATTTTAATGAACTATTCCATCTATTAATCAAATTTTAATGAACTATTCTATCTATTAATCAAATTTTAATGAACTATTCCATCTATTAATCAAATTTTAATGAACTATTCCATCTATTAATAACATTTTAATGAACTATTCCATCTATTAATCAAAATTTAATGAACTATTCCATCTATTAATCAAAATTTAATGAACTATTCCATCTATTAAGTTTTGATAAACTAGTTTACCCACTGTCCGTTGAGTAACGTCATAAAACAATCCTAACACAAAATTCTTTTTTTTAGTTCTTAGCAACTCGCATTTCAATGATTTTTAAACAAATGGATTCGACTTTTTATTTGATAATTTTTAGGGTTATTTGCCCGTAAACTTATGGCTAAATTGTAACTCCAACGTCTCATCATGTTACATGGTCAAGCATCAAGTCTTGCGGTTTTATTAAACAATTCGAAACAAAATAATATCATTTAATTAAAATATCGAATATATAATATAGTTAGTATCATTAACTGCGTGTGTTTATGTATAAAAATTATATATGAAGTTGCTGTTCCTGCTTGTTATTTTTTGTTCACTGACTTCTCATAGGGCTTTAGAGATAGACCATCAAAATCACACACACACACACACACACACACACACACATACATACATATATATATATATATATATATATATATATATATATATATATATAATGAAACTGCATTATCAGGGTACTTGGTAAGTATATCTTATTTTGATCAAAATAATCGTGACTAGACAATCAGGGCCTACTCTCACCAGAGGATTAATTGTGGCCTGATTCAACAAATAAACCAGTTGTTAATGATGATGATATATATATATATATATATATATATATATATATATATATATATATATATAGTCTCGGAAGTTTCTCAACCATTAAAACTATATAAAAAAAATATATATATATATATAAAAAAAAACTTATAGTCTCAAGTCTTCCAGTGGAAAATCACTCATGTAAGTCAATTTATTTTTTACAGTTATTATATTAGTTAGTTTCTAACACTATTTTAAGGGATCATCAGTTGTTTACCATGAAAAACTGTTTCGGGAATTTATATATATATATATATATATATATATATATATATACTAGTAGAATACACGTCCCAGGGTGCGTAAATTTAATTTGCAATTCCCCGAACATAACAGTTTTGCACCATTTTTATGTACCCTTACGAAAATTAACATTATGATACAAAACCTTATGTCTAGAATCCGTATTTTAATTTTGATGAAAATCCATTGCATGAAGTTTTAGGAAAAAAATTGAAATTCAGGGAATCTAGCTTTAATTTGTGTCTAATGATTATTGATCAAATTCGATGCAGATTTGATAGATTTGAAGTTTCAAATTGGAGGTTTTACCCACATTATGCCCCATAAACCCCTTTAAATTACTCTGAAGAAACTGAAATTTGGGGAATATTTATTAATTCCTGTTTACTACTTATTGCTACAATTTCACAAAAATCAGAGGTATCTGAATTTCTACCAAGGGCTTCCATGCCCCTTTTTTACTTTGCATAAAACTAAGTTAAACTAAATATAGCCTACATTTAGATGTATTACGCCTGTAGCTGTTTTCCAGAATTCATAATGAGCGGTTAATTAGTGTAGGAGTGAATCTTTTACACCTAACCTTATAAAGAATATATATATATATATATTATATATATATATATATATATATATGTATTATATTTTATATATATATATATACATATAAATATATATATATAAATATATATATAAATTAATATATATATAAATAAATATATATATATATAAATATATATATATATATATATATAAATATATAAATATATATATATAAATAAATATATATGTATATAAATATATATATATAAATATATATATATAAATATATATATATATATAAATATATATATATATATATAAATATATATATATAAATATATATATATATATATAAATATATATATATATATATATATATATATATATATATATATATATATATATATATATATATACTTTATGTACTTTGTTGTTATCTTATATATAAAACAGGAAGTTTTTCCTCTATTTCTTTGACATTATTAACGTTGTTAACAAAAGGTGCATACTTAAAACTGCTCAGTCAGTCAACATTGTGTTCTTAAAAACAAAAAAATTCTTTTCACATCGATTTCATCGAATTTCATATTTAATCCGATCAACAGTTTTTCTTTAGATTACAAATATCATAATCGGAGGAGCAGACTTTCCCACAGTCCCAAGTCGTCTTCCTGTCACCAATGTCTAACCATTTTTTTTATTTCTATTCTTTTCAGTACGAATGAGGACTCTGTGGGAGAACCATATGTGTTTCTCAAGTACACCGGGACACACCAGCAGCCTGCATCGGCAACTCCAAACAAAACACAACAACTCCGAAATCTTACATGGCTGTCGCGCAATGCCGTTGACATTAACAACACTGATGCTGCACACCGGGCGACGAAGAAAAAGGCAGATCAGTGTTCACGTCTAGCGCCAGATCCGTTCCTCGCTAACAGGAAAGTTCTACCTGAATACGTGGGGCCTCTCCCAAAGGATTTATATGGGATACCTCTGGAAGAGATCGATAAGAATATTATGGATGAAGTAAGTACAAACACAATTTCTCCATCTGTTTTATTTTTTTTATTTCGATTTTTTTTCGATATTGTTTTTTTTTTCAGATCAATCACGTTGTTAAAATAAAGATTTTAACGCTAACCCTCATTATGGCACAATGCGTAATATTCGTAATCCTTATGCCAGACTTGTTTCAAGAACAGTGATTCTTTGCGTTTTTAGATCACTGAGTGCACTGTGCCTCGGTCATGTTTGGAGGACTGAGGGTCGGTGTCAAAACAATTCAATGACAGGTACATGTGATGGGGTCACAGGTCAGGCAGTCGTCGTTCGAGAAAATCAGCTATGAAACTCAAAAATAAACATTTGACAAGACGTACACTGATGACACCACTATTCCCTCTTTCTCTCTTTCTCTCTCCCTCTGTCTCTCTCCTTCTCTCTCACTTCCCCCCTTCTCTTTCTCTCTATAACCAGAGACGGGTTTTGAATTCGGACAGAGATGGACGCGTTTGTTGCGCTCTCTGTAAAGTTATAAAAATGTGCTCCGGAAGAAAATAAATATATTTTTATATTAAAAGTATGATGGTTTCTTTCCTTATTACAAATAAGGTTCTTTTGCAGCACAGAGGGCCCCTCCCAGCTAGCCGGTTCCAGAAGAGTAGGCGTCAGCGATTATCGTCTAAACGATGATTGCTCACTGGTAAGAACGGCGAGTAAATTACGTGCACATGCAGCCAGACGTCTCCCGTTCGACATTTCGCCACAATTCGTCCCTAGGATAAAAGATCCTGCCACATGGATGCCGCGACAAGGATAAACGTTCCGAAAAGGTCTGCCCCCCCCCTCCAAGCCAACTTTGTTACATCATATTAACTGTTTTAGAGTTCCTGCAACCGTCATATATACGTATATAGTCCTTCTGAGTTTTTTGTTCATAGGAGTTAACCCTATATATCTATTGTGTTTATGTAATAGTGCTCACTAATAAGTAGAGCTATGTTTTAGTATAGATTTCATTTATAGAAATATCTTGGCTACATATGTGACGACAAGTTTTCACTTAAGTCTTTTTTATCACTGTTAAATTGATCTGATGAGGGTTCTGCTTCGAATAAATCTATATGTAGCCAAAATGTTTGTATAAAAAAATCTAAACTAAAATCTTGTTCTATCTGTTATTGAGCACTATTACATCAACATAAAATGTATACTAATACACACACACTCACACACACACACACACACACACATATATATATATATATATATATATATATATATATATATATATATATACATATAGAGTTTTATGTTATTG
>OY744543.1:35998553-36008553 GCA_963556195.1 Sepiola atlantica
AGGAGTAGAAACACTGCATTGAAATGTGAACGTTTCATCAATCGGTATGCTTTGGTTGCCGTCGGCGTGTTTCAGGAATCGAAATTTGTTTAGAAACCCGAAGCATTTCCAGCTTGAATTTTTTTCCAAATCCGAATTGTTTCAGTTCCAAGACGTTCATGAACCGAGGTTTGACTGTATGTTGTCGAATTCTATAAACTCATTTTTATTTAATCCATGCATTTTTCAAACCTCTTGAATAGGTCTTTTCGATTACACTTATATTTACTGTTATAGAAGGTTATGACAATGTGAAACAGAAGGTAAATAAAAAATATATAAAATACACAGACAAACAAATCACACTCAACGAAAATGATGACGTGTTACCTGTAATATTTTATATTTGATTATATGTTCGTCTTGATATTTCGGGAGTAAAATCTCTTCATCAAAAGCTAGAATTATTTGTTTATGAGGTATTTTAAAAAATAAGCTGTGTTTATATGTGTATATCGGTATTCTTTTATGTTCATTGCATTTTATATACGGACAATTTAAGGTCGTAATAATGAAGCTAAAAACTGACCCTTGAAAACCTAACTGCAGTTTAAAAACTTGTAATTATCATAGGACGTTTAAAATATCTATTTGTGTAAACGTTATTCGAGTTACAAGACTTAAAACATAGCTAGCTTTTTAGTTTTATTATAATTATTTTATTTAATATATTGGTTCTTGACATTATTAGGTCTTTTCTTTCTGATCGAAGCTTGTGAGTAACTTTGGAAAAGGTGTCTTCATTCTCTTTTCCTATCAATGCCGGAGTTCCTCAGGGCTTTATTCTAGGCCCAACACTGTTTCTTCTCTATATAAATGATCTTCCAGAGAATATTATTCAGAAAATTAACATCTATGCTGATGATACCACTGGTGTTGCTTCTCGACCATCTTCCTCGGATCAATCGAAATATGTAGCTGATCTAGAAGTTGACCTGGGTTCAGTTGTGGATTGGGGTACGAAATGGCTTATTTCATTTAATCCAGTTAAGACTCAGCTCGTGTCTTTCAATCGTAGGCGTGTGTCCCTTTTCTTTCTGAGATTCTCATGGATGGCTCTGCTCTTGAGGAGAAATCGACTCTGAAAATTCTTGGTCTTTCTCTCTCATCAAATATTTCTTGGAGTTCCTACATTAGATTCATTGCTCTTTCTGCTTCTCATAAAGTTGGTTCTCTCTATCGTTCCAAACACTTTCTCAAACCTGTGGCTATTGTCTATCTCTACAAATGTACTATCAGACCATGTATGGAGTACTATTGTCATATTCAGGCTGGTGAATCTCTGTCCCATTTGAGGGTTCTTGATAAGGTGCAGAAACGTGTCTGTAATTTGATTGGCGCTACTCTTTCTTCTTGGCCTTTTGTCTAAGATCAAAATGTAGTATCTGTTCCGATGGATACTGCACCCCATAGACTCGGGGCTTGATTTACGCCGGTCTATGGGTCTGTCCTGTGCAGTTCTGGGAGGTCCACCCTCCCAGGCTTCGCCTCCCTTCTTTGGGGAGGACAGAGTTTATTATTTACTGAGGCGCCCCTACCGGGGAATGCTGACGGGGCTGCCCAGGCAATTTTTAAACCCCACTTTCCCGACCCGACCTTGGGTCACATCTTACTTGTGGAAGTAAGATAAAAACTGGCCTTGTGCCTAACTCCTACAGACGAGTAAATCAATACTCTTTCTTCTTCTCCGCACCCTCTCTCTCACAGACGTGATGTTGCTAGTCTCAGTCTTTTCCATAAATACTATTATGGCATGTTTCCTTCATAATTATGTGATCTATTCCCCGCTTCTTTTGTTCCATCTCATTTGACTCGTTGGTCTAGTGGTCTTCATTAATACGCTGTTTTGTTACCTCATTTTAATAAAGCTTCCTATTCCAGTAGCTTCATTCAAAGAGCTGCAGGCTTGTGGAACTCTCTTCCTGCTGACTGTTTTCCGCCTACCCTTAACCTTGGTTTTTTAAAGACTAAGGCCAATAGACATCTACTGTCTTTGCGATAATCATATTTCGTTCTTGTTAGCTCCATACATCAAGTAGCTTCATGCCTTGTCTGGAGCGATTTCCATTTTAAAAAATTCAGGTCCGTCGTTTCTACATTAAAAACATTTAATCATCATACTACTTAAGATTAAGACTACTGTTTCCAGTGTTTTTTCTTCATCATTATATATATATAAATATATATATATATATATATATATATATATATATATATATATATATATATATATAGCATAATATGAGTTAAGGACTTTGAGATACTTTGCCTCAATTTTGAATTATATTAAAATTTGATTCGCACCTTATTTTATTATTTCATTTTATATTATGCTATTAATGCTCTACCCAGTATATTGAGCTTCAGTCTTTATCCGAATGTTTTACTAATTAAAAGATATTAGTTGCCTCTTATATCTTTTGTTGGATTTACTTCATATATATATATATATATATATATATATATATATATATATTGAAGTTCGCACAAAAGTTTATGTAGTAGCTCAATAGTGTATAGTACGATAAGAGCTCTTCATTTAACGTCATATTATCATAGTTATTCAGAAAAACATTCCACCTTTCATCCAAAAACATCTCATTAACAAACAATTGTTTCTGCCAATTTCGAAAATATACATTTTCATAGTTTACAGAATTTACCAAAAATTCACGAAGAGGCTTCATCAGTGTATAACTCTCCACAGGCTGAAAAATCAAAATGCATCCAATATTTATTTAATTTATACATATTTATTTTCTAAAAAGAAATGGCACATATGAAAAATGCAGATGAAAATCATACAAATCTTGAATAAAATACATAAAGGGAAAACATTAAGAAGTTTTTTCAAATTAAAAAGAAAATTATATCTACATTTAAAAGTAGACGGGGACTCTCTGCTAAATGGCCCCCTCTCCCAAAAAGAAAACAGAAATGAAATTTTACTTTTTAGGCGAATAGGCGATTCTAAAATCGGAATCGGAATCTGTAATTGTATCGGAATCAGGAATTTAGAACGGAATAAATACTTGTATTGGAATCGAGAAAAAATATTTGAATCGTCCAATCACTAATATATATATATATATATATATATATATATATATATATATATGAATTATTAAAAATAAGAACGCCATACAATGCATTTTAATTTTATTAAGATTTTTCAATTTTTTTTTTTTCAATTAAATTTTCGAAGATATACTTCATCATCAGAATTTAAATAATAATAATTTATAAAAAAGATATATTAAATAGCCTTTTTTTTTCTTTTTTTTCTCATCGTTTTTTTTTTGGTGTGTTTTTAATTCGTCTGTTGTTGAAGCGAATGTGGGATGAAAAAAAAATTGAAAAAAGTTAATAAAATTAAAATGCATTGTATGGCGTTCTTATTTTTAATAATTCGTATTACCATATAAACAATGCTTTCTAAACAAGAACACCATTTCTAATATATATATATATATATATATATATATATATATATATATATATATATATATATATGAAATCTACAAAGATTTTAAATCTATAACTACTTAACAACCATGCGAAGATTAGCTCTTATAATGGTAGGTGTATAATTAATGGGTTAGGGGTGCTGATGTATTAATATTAAAATAAATGTAAATGTTCCGGCAAAAAGGTTCATCTGGCAAAGCTGTGGAACCAAGTGTTGAAAAATCAGTATTGCACCCGTATATATATTTTCTGTATTAACGATGTACAAGGATCGCCTCGGGCATCATTCTCCAAGTCTTTTATTATGCTGGTAAGAGTGAGGCTTTTTCGGTACTGGAAATTGTTTTTAACAGAGTAAATAATATCAAGGTATTATTTCTTCTTCTTCTTCATCCAGTTTTGGTATTTAGGGTTCTGCGAGTGTCCTGGACTCTGGAGGGGGGGGGGGGCAACAACAGGCAAAGGATAACACCTGCTCTCCATGCGGTCCGCTTCAAAGGGTTGACATGCGCCAGGATGCATGCAGTTATAAAGCTTCTTATGCACTCAAACCACGTCTTCCTCGGTTTACCATGCTGCCTAGAGCCCGGGATATCCAAACGTGTTATGGAGATGATGGCAATTTAGTTTCCATACGGCTACAACGGGTAGGATGGTTAGATTTGAGTTAAAGGTTACTCGGGCCCAGGGTTCGAATCGTACGGATAGTGGGACAGTCATCTCCACACTGAAGATTCAATAAGGATGATACATATATAGCTGCTGTGGATAATAATTGAAATATTTTTTATTAAATAATTATATATATATATATATATATATATATATATATATATATATATATAATAAGTTATAAAAATATATTTATGGCAATTAAGCTACTTACTACCCAGCTCTACTCACGTATCGAGCACTGTTAACATAAATACTGAAAATCGATACATAAAAAATGATATCCCCTTATAAAATGTTATGTGTATACATAAAATAATTATTTATATATATATATATATATATATATATATATATATATATATATATATATATATATATACAGGGTGGGCAAAAATAAGGGTCCTATTTTTAAAAATTCATAACTTTTTTATTTATTGATTTTTTAAATTTTTTTTTTTAGAATAAGTAAAGGACCCCTTCCGAAGCAAGCATGAGCCGTATTAGCCCTAAGGAACGTACCCTCATTTAGAAAACATTATTTTTGCTTAAAAAACTCAAAACCGTGTAAAAAACAATACTTTAGTTTTTGTAAGTTTTAAGAAGTGTTTTTCGGCTAAAATTTGTTTTGTTTATTTCAAAAAATCTCGGAAGGGTCAGTCTACACACACATAAAGTTTGGTGAGTTTAACTTTTATTTTGTGGAAGTTATTCAAATTCAAGTTATTCAAATTTAAAGATAGGACCCTTATTTTGGCCCACCCTGTATATATATATATATATATATATATATATATATATATATATATATATATATATATATACTAGCAAAACCTACTCTCCCTCTGAGCAGCAATTAATTGGGATGGGAGGCTGTTAATTAAAAAAAATATTTTACTCAGAGAATTCTAAAATTTTAACAACGAAATTTGGTAAATGTGTAGATTAACACACTCAGCTAAATTACACCCCCCCCCCTTAAAAATGAGATTCTTCTTTTTACGCTCATTCTAAATTATTAGGGCAGTTAACTAATATATTTTTCAACACTAATCTTACGTTTGACTGGCAAGGTCATAAAACCACACGCAATCGCCCCAAAACAAACAATAATGTACAGAATTCATCTCTAAACGGCAAAAACGGTTAACTGCCATAAAACCCTAGAATGGCTCGAAAATGAAGGATCATTTTACGTTAAACTTATTTGCAAAACTAATCCCTCAGTCTAAATTCTAAAATATTGTTTGTTGTTTCTCTTTTTGCCAGTTTTTTTAGAGTATTCACACGTAATCGCCTAAAAAAGTAGAATCTCATTTTGGTGTTCATCTACAATAATATCCAAACTTTTGATATTTTTATTCATACCATAAAAATAAGGTATTTAATTAGTTAGATAATTTTTAAGTTTTTTATTAAATTTTCATGGAAAGAGTAAACACAACTAAAATCAATTGTTTAAAATTAAAATCAAAAAGGTACGTATAGTTAAAAAAAAAATTGTATAAGATTTTTAAAAATTAAATATGGGTAAATTTGAAGATTAGCACCCTCCGATATCCCCCCCCCCCCCCCCCGAAAAATGACATTCTGCTTTCTTTAGGCGATTTCGTGTTAACACCGTGGAAAACGGAGATAAAGAAAAACAAATATTTTAGAATTTAGTCGTGGATCAGTTGTATATATATATATATATATATATATATATATATATATATATATATATATATCAAACGTACTATGTTCCCAATTTCCAGGCCATTCTATTGTTTTAAACTCCCATAGAAAAAAAGAATTTAGCTAACTGCCCTAAAACTGGCCCTAAAAATGGGGATCATATTACATTAAGTTTGTATACAAGAATTACCCTCCACTTTAAATTCCAAAATAATACTTTTTTTTTCTTTTCATCTTTCCATGAAGTTTTTTAGGGTGTTCACACGCGATCGCCTAAAACAGGTAGAATACTTTTGGGTGGATGGAGGGGGTTAATATCGCTGAGGATGTTAATCTACAATCATACCAAAATACGAATCAATATTTCTTTCGTAATTGGGACAGATCACAGTGCTACTAAACGATTGTTTTAATTTGTTAGTCTGAATAGTGATAAGGTATTTGTAAACATTAATCAATAAGTTTGTTGTCAAACTTTACAATTAAGGCATTAACTTCACTAATAAAAAAAAAATTATTTATTTATCGTTCAAGGTAAATGTAAAAACTGAAAAAGAGGGTGATAGAAAGAGATATGAGAGAAAGCGAGCGAGACAGCCACACTCTATCTCTTCTCCCCTTTCAACAATATATAATGTCATCCACAGTCAGCTGTTTCTGCATATCATGGGTCTTCCATATGGCTAAATGTGGTAAGTATTTTCATGCTGAGATTCGAAAGCCGATCGCCAGGTTACTTACCACTGTGATCAGCAGTCAGTAACCTTACTTCTACACTTCCTACCTTACTCCAACAATAAGAGAAATTATAGTGTTTATCTTTTTTTAGTTACATTCATGTTACCAATTACCTAGAGAACTCTGTTCAATATAAAAGAATAATGTTTCATACTAAGTGAAAATCATTATTTCCTTTACTATAAATACTTTGTCTAATATCGTTGTTCCTAAGGGTTTTCGCGGCCCAAATTTTTCTCTCCATGCAACACATGTACTCAACCCTCACTGACCAGGTTTCACTTCCATACATCATCACACTGCATACACATGTCTGATAGACTCTTCCCTTAGTTGACATTGGTAACGTTCTGCTGTTTAGTAATGGCAGAAATACCCTGAACTTACTCCATATATTCCTATTTCTTGCAACCTGCTCCACCCTGTGCTCCAAGAGTATCACCAAGGCAACAAAACTTCTCGACAACCTCAATAGCTTCGCCATCGAGATATACTGCCTCCACATCTGAGTTATCATCCATCTCCATTGTCTTACACATCTTGCACACAATATTTTTCTCTGGGCTGGACAACATTTATCCCTAAAAAGGGATAAAATAAAAAAATAAAAAATAAAATTTTATCCCTAAAAAGGGATAAAATTTGTCTGGAGAGCATTTTCGGGATAGAAATTTCTCTGGGCTGCATTTACGTGATAAAAATCTATCTAAAATGCATTTTCGGTATAAAAATGTTTCTCTGGTGCTTTTTGTGATAACATTTTCTCCTAGATGTATTATTGAGATAAGAATTTCTTTGGAGTGCATTTTCAGGATAAAATTTTCTCTCGGCGTAATTTTAGCGATTAAATTTTCGAGATAAAAATTTTTCTGGGTCGAATTTTCGAGATAAAAATTTCTCTGGGCAAAATTTTCACACAAAAATATTCTTTGGACATAATTTTCGGGATTAAATTTCACTAGGCGGCATTTTCAGAATAAAAATTGGGGTGGGGAGCATTTTCCCGATAAATCATAGACTAATGTATTTTAGAGTTTTCTTTCTCTTTGACTTGTTGCCCTAATGTGAGTCTTGTCTACACTATTATGGAAAGGGAATAGATTGGTCCATACCAAAGGTATTAGTGAAAGTGACACAATGACCCTGATGGAATTAGAAAACGGCACACCGATTCCAAAGTCTGTACTGATAACTATTTCCTGTCAGACATATCTTGAAAATGTCTTATATTACCTTTCCCCTGTGGACATTCATGTAGCTATATAATTTCGAATTCATGTCTTACACGACCATTTAGTTGTCATCGAAGAAAATTAACGGACTTAATGAAATGAAACCATAGCGTTGGTAGCCTTGCAGGAATTCTTGCATATTCTGATGCATACAAATGATGGCATTTGGACATATCAGCATTTTCTGTCTGTTCAATTTAAAATGTATCGTTTATCTCCCTTAAAACTGACATCACAGGCGATAGTTTATAAGAGAGAAACGTTCTGCATTAGATGCTCTTTATTATTCGTTATTTGAACGTTTCTGGATATCATTAAATACTTGTAAACTTTCATATTTTCCTTTTATCTCGCCCCCTCTTTTTAGCTCTCTTCTCTCTCTCTCTCTCTCTCTCTCTCTCCCCTCTTGTTCCCCCATCTCTCCTCTTTCTCGTTTAATTATTTATATCATTTAATGGCTCCGATCACTTCTCTTATTAAATTAAGTTAGCCTCTTTGCTGATTTTTATTTTTAGGTGATTGTCTAAAGATATTGTATAACTATTTACAAAAGATTCTTATTTCTAGACGGTTTCCAATATAAGCAAGAACTTTACAACTCTAACAGAATCAATACAACAAAGCACTCACTTTTCGACGAAGTCAACTTTCAAACACTTCCATAGAAGCACTAACTGTCACTTAGACGTTTAAGTTACGATCCTGGCTTGAAGCACTTACCTGTCTAGCCATACTGATGAGCTGCCGCCCTGTCTGTGGATGATTATATCATTGGTTTTCTTGTTAAATGAACTATTTTTACATGCAACATACTTTCAGTCCGAAATAGAATTTTTATTGCTAAATGCAAATATATCAAATGGGTGTATTTTAGTTCAGATGCGTCCAAGCAAAAATCATCAATAATTTTGTAGAACTTGATATTATTTTGGATGCTATGAGAGAATGGTGGATAAACCAAGTTATACAGTGCCTCCTATTCTTATTGGTCCCCCAATTTATAAAATCGGGGGACTTATGTTTTGAGGCATGTCTGTCCGTCCGTCCGGATTTTTCTCCGCAACCATCTATTGAATTTCTCTGAAATTTTGCATGAAGTTGTAACTTTGGTCAGGTTAGAAAGTGGCATTCTCCTATTTTTGAAAATATATCTAGTTAGCCCCCCAGGGGGTCAAAAGACCCCGAAATGGCAAAAAATGACATTTTTTGCCACATAACTTTTCATCCATCCATTCAATTTCTCTGAAACTTGGCCAAAATGTGGAGGCAATTGTTCCTAATAGAAAATAAGTATCGCTGAACTTGGAAAAAATCTGGTTCGCGCCCCCAGGGAGTAAAAAGCCCCCAAAATGGCAAAAAATGACCCTTTTCTCCCATAACGTTTGATCCATCCATTCAATTTTTCTGAAACTTGGCCAAAATGTAGAGGCAATTGTTCTGGATATAAAATGAGCATCCTTGACCTCAGAAAAATTCTGGTTGGCGCCCCCAGGGGATCAAAGGGGGGTCAAAAATGCCCCAAATTGCCCAAATTTATTGCATTTTACACTCGCCACATCGAGTCACATACAGAGGGGACCACGCACGCACGCGCGGCTTGTTTTGCTTCTAATTCTTTTCCAATTGATTATTTGGTCCTAAATCATTTTTATCATTCTTATTTCAATTTTTATGTTTATTATAAGCGTTCTTAGTGTTCGTTGAATTTGTCCGGTTATTATGATTATTGTTTCCTGATTTATTTACTTTATTATCTATGACCATAATGTCAGGTAATACATTAGTCTTCCTATAAGGTTTCTTTGCCTTTACGTGAAATTAAGCTTCATCCCTATATCCTGAATTGGTAGAGCATTATTGCAAAAATTAGCATTTTGGTTCAAGATATTTTTATTAGCTGATAGTCTAGAGATTCTATTTATAAACTGGAGTGTAAGTATTACTGTTGAAGTCTAAAGTTATGTGCAGGAAATTTACTATATTTTGCAACGAAATTACAAATTATTTTTTTAAGTCAAGAACTGCATTTCCTGTTTTCGTAAGAATAGTATCCACACTATTCATAAAAGTTCCCATCACTAATATATATATATATATATATATATATATATATATATATATATATATATATATATATCACTAATTTATATATATATATATATATCACTAATTTA
>OY744543.1:36013553-36048553 GCA_963556195.1 Sepiola atlantica
CCACCAAAAATGAACAGTTTTAATTTGTGAAAATTAAAATCTAGCCAATCAGCCGAATCTGATATCTGTCAATGTTACCTTCATCAATTGATTAGGATTACAACTCGATACCCTGACCGATGATTGTGTAGAGCCAACCCCTTTATTCAGAACTCAACCCCCTGTGTCTGATACTTGGTGGACTAACATGATTATGAATATTGACTCTCATATCGAAAAAAAATGTGTTTTCTTCTTTATTGAACTTTTGCACCTTATTGTGGATTACTCCTTTCACCACCCAGCCACATACTGTAAGTCAACCCCCATTTACTTTCATAGCCTGTCTTCATATCTTTGAATACGATCTTTGCTCGTCATATCAAAATAGGGTTTCGATTCCCTTCCCCATATTATACCTGTTCTTCCCATGTTTTTTTCTTTATCTTTGTGTAAAGAAATGTTTATATTTAAACTGTAACTTGGTTGTTTTGTGTTGTCTCTCGCTTGTTTTTTTTGTTTCTTCTCTCTATACCTGGTATCTTGAACAGGAGAATCCCCTTTCCTCGTGTTCTTTTATTCATATATTGGAACTTAGGAACTACGAGCCACTTCCGAATTTTTATATTTTTTTATCATCATTGTCATGTGTATGATGCCATAGTCCCAACAAAGGCTGAGCGGGAAAATATATATATATATACATATATATATATATATATATATATATATATATATATATATATATATATATATATATATATATATAGAGAGAGAGAGAGAGAGAGAGAGAGAGAGAGAGAGGGAGAAGAGGGTAGTGCAGTATTAGTGAAGTTCCAACGAGAGAAAAGTATATATGTAAAGTATGTTATTGTTTCAAAAATATTAGCACATTTCCTCAAATGAAACAACACTCTTTCAGATCGAAAGACATTTCTTCAAATGGATTTACATATCTGATAATAGCGGACCGCGTTATATAAAATTATAAAATGATAAAATAACAAAATAATGAATAAATGTTGAAAAAAACATTTTACAAATGTTGGTAGCCTTATTATTTTATACACACACACACACACACACATATATATATATATATATATATATATATATATATATATATATATATATATATATATATATGGTATTTTGAAAATAAATAAATTAATGACATAACTTTGGGATTGTGTTTTATATGTGTAAAGGAACCTTTTTTTGCAATAGCACTCCATTACTAGTTTAATTTCCTTTGTTGTCTATTTCTTCCTCTGCGTGGTCTTTCGTTTGTGCGGCTACATAAAATAAGAAGGGCCACCATTCACAGAATGCCGACCGGGTCTCCCGTGTTGTCTATCAAAGGAGCCGCTGTCGATCAGGATGTTCAAATATTTCTTCTGATCTTCATAGCTCATATATTTGTTTGGCGTCATTTTATCATAGTTTTGTTGGTTCGTGTGACAACACCAACACCAGACAGTTAACAGGAATAAATACGCTTGAACAAAATATGGGAACTCAACTGATATATCTTTTTATTTACCTATAACAAATAACGAATAACAGATACACGCTATTAATAATTTTTACGGACTTTGTTCATTCTGGTAGTGATGTGTGTTTGTCCGCAACACTTTCACTAGTGCTTAACGTTCTTTTGTTGGAAACATTTCATCACAGATTAAAGACAAACCAGCTCCTTTGCGATATCGCTTCAACAGATTTTAGCTCCTAGTGTAGCATAATTCTAAACAAAACTATCTCTGACCAGGTCTTTATTTATCCATTTTTCTTTCAAGTCCATCCTTATGACTTCCTCCCATGTTTTCTTTGGCTTTACCTTGTGAACCGGAACTGCTACCTCAACTGTTCTACATCTACTAATCCAAGAACTCTCATCCAATTTTTCAACATGGCCATACCATTGAAGTATTCTGTTCTGCACATATCTCCCCATACTGTCCAGATTTTTTCTTCCTCTGAAGTCTATCAGATCTAAACCTAAGTCTCACATTGCACATACAGTGAACATTTTTTCATCCTAATCAGCCATCACTGATCAAGGCGAAAATAAGAGTTAATAGGATGGATAGATTGTAAGTTGAATGATGAAAAATATCATGAGAGGATTGAAAATAATGAAAGGAATGAAACAAAATGTGATTACTTATAAGGACGGTCTATGACAAGTGTTTGATGTGGCACAATACTCCATCTTACGACGTATCTAACTCTTATATAGATAGAGAAATACTTCTGAAATCTTAGAATAACCCAACCATTTCTTTTGTCATCTTCGATCCCCACGGATTGTCTATGATCTTCTTCATTGACAGAAATAGCTGTTCGTCTCTCTCTTTGATACATAGTAGATGGCTCATTGGATAGTGACTTCTAGTTGTTGTAAAGATGCTCATAGTAGTGATGTAGCAGCGTTGTCCCCATTTCCTTGTAGTTGTAATGATATAACAAAATAAAAGAAAAACATCAACAACATATTTGCTCAATGGCGTCATGCTGTTAGATATTTTATTCTATTTTTTTCTTCACATTACGCACGCTTATCCTCGCTAGCTACCTGGATAGACGAACGTAAACAGAGCTTCGAAAAACACGTCTGAACACAGTCAGCTCATAATCCAAGAGGCTGATCTTACTCTCTTCTACGCCGCATTTTATTTCGGATTTCTTGTCTGTGATGTTATATCTTTCTCACTCTACAATATTTTCACCAAATCGTTGCCGTTGGATAACCTAATGACTTTAAACATTAAAATTAGAGATTTTAAATGTTATTTTTTTCAATGATCAGTAGAAGATTTACTGCCGTCAAATAAATCCATACAGTTGGTGAAAGAAAAATGTGTAAATATCATTTATTAAATGTGGATCACATTAAGTCCTAGAAGCCACTCCTTTTGCTTACATACGGAGGGTTTTGAATAACTTAATATAAACCGTTTCCAGAACTTTAAGATAGAACGACGAATGTGATCTTCTTATGACAGCGCACATTTGGCACTATTTATGAGGTGTCACTGTTCTTCATTTCACTACACTATTTTACTTTTTAACCTCCCTTTCACGATATTTACTCTGATGAGTGTGAACGAAAGTCGGCTCAGTAGATTTAACTTATCTTAACATTTCCTCTCGTTTTTACTATTTTACAATTTCCCAAAAAAGAAATGTCGCACATGTCGTTATTCTTTGCAGTAATAAAACTTTGTACTACGAAAAATCTATTTAAATAAAAAATGTTAAATTAGAATATTTTCATTGTTCTCAAATAAAAATAAATAAAAATCATTTAATAATGAAAATAAATATTCACCTCATTCGATCCGATCTAAATATCGATCTCCTGCAAAAAAAAAAAAGATCTTTTCTACGTACTGTTTCGCTTTGCATATTGTTTGGTTTGTATATATAAGCCGTCCTGTCTTTGCCAAAAGGGCAGACGTATTTTCTTAATTATTTTCACTCAAGAAAAATAAGTACTGGTACATATTTTGAACCAGACAAAACCACCTTCATTTTAAGTAAACAGCCAAAAGATGGCGAAGCACTTATTCAGTCAGAAGACAAGAAATGCAGACGACAAGTTTAATTGTAAATTGATTAGCTCGTACATTGGCGATTGTCAAGAATTTCCAACAGACAAAAAAAGGGGGTGAAAAAAACAAACAAACAAAAAGTTAACAAATAATTGTTACCCAAAGCACTAAAATTAGTTTAGGGTAAGGTTAGGGTTAGTTAAAGGTTATGGTTAAGGTAAAAATATAAACGCATCGGTTTTTGTCTTGTTTAAAAGCTAGACCAGTACCGAAAAAAAAAAGATTTTTAATTTAACTTTCTAGCAAAAAAAAAAGTATGTTTACAGTTGTTTTATTAATTTTTTCTGTAAAAATATTAATCATTTTTGCATAAAAATAAACATACAGGGATTGTTTTTTTAGCTTGAAATGCTGTTTTATTAATTTTTTCTGTAAAAATATTAATCATTTTTGCATAAAAATAAACATACAGGGATTGTTTTTTTAGCTTTAAATGTTGTTTCATTATTGTATTCTGTTGGAACGCCGCCTCGTTTTGATTCTGACGCCGGTTCGCTTTCATTCGGCTTTTTCTGTGTCCGCAAAAAGTTGGTTTTGTCCGGTTCAAAAGCTGTACCAGTACCAAAAAATGTCTAATCATTATATAATTGCTGCAATATATAATGAAAAGATAGTCACATTTTTTTTGAAACGTTGTTTTGTATTTGAATAAAAATTTTGAAATTTGAAACCAAATAAACAATGTTATTTTTTTTTAAATAAATCAATTCATTTATTTTAAAACCTGAGCTTTTGTCACCATGCGCCCTTTCCAAAAGCAAGACATTTTTTTTAAATTTTATATTTACTGGTTCGAGGTTTCTTGCAAAGACAGTAGTCCGTTCGTTTGATGGAAATGACTGTTGGTTTGAAAGAAATGTGTGCACGTGACTTCATGTTCTGACTAATGAGAAGATAGTCACATGTTTTTAAAAACATTGTTTTCTATTTGAATGATATTTTAAAAATGTAAAAACCAAATAAGCAATACGAAAACTCATGAATCAATTTATTTATTTTCAAATCTGAGCTTTCGGTTTTTTTCTTGTTGCAAGATATGTTAAAGTGTAGATCTGATTTCTTTTTAATGGAAGACTTATACCCAATCTGTTGCTAAAGTTTTATCATTATTTGTTTGTTATGCCTCCTTGGGCATCTTCCCTTTAACTATCTTCTCAATTCAACTGTTAAAAAAATAAATTAAACTCTTAGTACAGTATCGATCTCCAGATCAAATTCTGTTGAATATTTCATTTGATAACTCCCAAAAGTGCGCCCTCAATTTCTCCCTCCTACCACTTTCTCTGAATTCATCCAACCTAATCTTAAACTGATCCACGCTATTGCTGTTCTTAATCTGATCTGGCAACTTATTCCAAAAACATATTACTCTGTGAGCAAAAAAAACTTAACTGGTTAAAAGATCTAGTTTTTGAAAACTGCCTTGACAATAACCTTCCAGATCTAGGAGAAATACTAAAAAAATGCCCACCGTAGTTAGAAATGGCATTTATTACTTTGAAAGTCTCAATCATATCACCTCTCATTCTTCTCTCCAACAAAGTAGTCAATCCCAATTTGTCCAATCTCTCCCTGTAACTGCATTCCTTTACTTTACTTATTAGTTTTGTCACCCTTCTTTGTACACCTTCCAGTTTCAATATTACATTCCAATTTCCATGTCTAGTCGCTGGAGCCCAGGCCTGGGTGCAGTATTCTATATAAAGTTGCTGGAAAAATCATTGGATTATTCTAATGCTCCGGAAACTATCTGACTCCTGCTATAATTCTTTACTCTGGGGAGGTGCCGCTCAAAACACTCTTTCTTGCCTTGATAGAGTTCGAAATTAACTTCAACATCTAGTGGGAGGTACGTTCTCTTCTTTTCTCCATAGCCCCTTTCTCACAAAAGAGACGTTGTTAGTCTCTCTCTACTCTATCATTATTCATATGGAAGGTTCTCTACTGACCTTCAGTCTCTAGTTCTTCCTTGTAAAACAGTTACAGCAATAAGTTGTCTAGCTACCACAACTTTTTTTTTATGGAAATGCTCCAGACAAGGCATGAAGCCACTTGATGTAAGGAGCTAAAAAAAAACTACTTCAAGGTCAAAAGCTAGCCAACGATAAGTGTTAGATAGATAGATTTCGACCCAGAAAATAGCAATTCTTCCCCCTTTGTCAGAAACATCACTCATGGAATGTGAGGACTAAAGGACAAAATAAGGGAAGCTGCAAAAGACTTACTTTTCTTCCTTCGTGTGCCTATCATCAAGCGGAATTTCCATGAACAGACTTTCTTTACAAAAACTTCCCATCCGTGGAACACATTACCATGTGGTAGTTTTCATGCAGCATAGTCGTCTTCAAATCTAATGTCAACAAAAACGAAAAATGAAAACGATTAGCACATTCTCTCTGGAGAGCTTCGCCACATGATTGAGAACAGAATTTCCGCCCAGAGAGCAGTTGTTCCATTGTCAACACATGTGTGGATTAGCAGGATCAATTGAAGTACTTGCTAAAGACATCTTCGGGGATGTATGTTTTTCGCTGTCCTCCCATATACAGTGCGTGGTACTCACAAATGGTTACCCATCTGCTACTGGCCAAGCTCAACGTTGCTTAACTTCAGTTATCTAATGAGAACCAGTGTATCAACATGATTATGCCGTATATATGCTGTTGCTAAAGTTGCTGGAAAAATGGCTGATTCATTCTACGATTGTCGAAAGTATCTGACTCCTGATGCAATTTTCTACCTATATTAGAGTCAGATCTATCCTAAGATGGAGCACTGTGCCACATAAAACGCTTATCATAAACCGCTCTCATAAATAATCAAATTTTGTTCATTCCATTTATCATTTTCAATCCTCTCATAATATTCTTCATCATTCAACTGACAATCTATTCCTCGCATTAACTCTTATCCTTGAGTGGCTTTTAGCATTGATAAGTGGTGACTGATTAAAATGATAAAAAATGTTCACTCTATGTGTAATGTAAGTCTTAAAGACAATCTTAGATCTGATAACTTCAGAGGGAGATTAAATGTGGATAGTATAGGGAGATGTGTGCAGAACAGGGAACTTTGATGGTATGGCCACATTGAAAGAATGGATGAGAGTTCTTGGATTAGTAGATGTAAAATAGTTGAGGTAATAGGGTAAGTTGGCAGGAAAAGGCAAAAGAAAACATGGGAGGAAGTGATAAGCATGGACTTGAGAAAAAGAGGGATAAAGAAAGAACTAACCTGAGGTAGGTCAGTTTAGAAGTCAATTTCTAAAAGCTGTCCAACACATGCCAGCATGTAAAACGGACGTTAAACCGAATGTAGTGATGATTGTATGATGATTTGGCTATGCTGAATAAAGCTATGTACTGTTTCTGAATTCTGACTGATTATAATACCAATGCCTGATTGGTGCCATTACCTGTGAATATAACAGGTTGACATTTCTATTGGTTTGAGTATACATGAAGCATATCTTGATTGAATGAGAAAGCTGTACTAAAAACTTATTAGTCAATAAAGCGGATTTATCAACCGGTTCGACTGAAGCAGATTGGCCCAAATAAATCACTGTATGAATAAGATGGCCGAATTTTCATGAAATGCAGCTGATTATTTGATTGGACACGGTGTGCTGGTCTGTGTGTTCTGATTTTGTTAAAAGATTTATTGGGCCGATAAAACAGAATGAACGGATTGATTTTGACTCTGGTAATAAGTAAAATGATCAGCTAACAAACATATGTTGCATCAGATTTAAAGTAGATAAATAGAGCAAATCCAAATCTATATAAGAAATTCAATATAAAATGTATAGGGTAGTTTGTGCAACTTCCGCTCGGTGCAACCCCTCCGACCCCTAGCCCTTCCCTCGACTTGTCTGCTACTATCTAACAGTATGGTTCTCAATTTTTGTCATCGATACGTTTCGTCCGACAACATCAATATTTGATTCGAGTTCGTCAGTTTTTCTTGTTTATCCTTGCAGCATGTTGTTAAGAAGAAGAAAATGTAATTCAATTTAATTCCTTCCAGAAAATACTATGTACGACTCGGAATTGTTTTCAAGTGGCCACCATTTAAACAAAAGACGTAATTCTATATTCGTCTATACAGAGTTACTTCCTTTGATTGGGACAAACAGAATAATATTTTGGCAAAAAGAAAAACTAGCATAGTTTAAAAAAAAAGGAAAAACAAAACAAATCACAAGTAAATACACTACCAGGCAACGCCGGGCAGGGACAGCTAGTATATTATAAAATGTTAAACATTTAAATGTTCAACACTTTTGTAATGGGACAAATAAATATATGAAAATCCGAATAGCAATAATAAAATTGTCAACTTTTTCGAAATCATCATTTTCACTTTTATTTTTGTCAACTTCTGCAGAACTACAAAAATAATTTTCTCTTACTTGGCAACATTAATTTTCAATTAATCCAAATGATTTCTTTAAAAAACTTGATTCAAATTCGGTTAAGGAACGGAACGAACTCTGATTAAACCGATTAATAATTATGTTTCGGTTAACAAATCTTGTTAACCATTTTAGTGGGAAATTTTTATGGGTATTTTAACATAAATCTTAATTCTTCTGCAAAGAAAAAAGATTACTATTTTTTTCAGTATTTTTTTCAGTATTTTTGTTTTTTTTTCATCTGCATCTTTTTTCTGCAAAGTAATCCGTGGCTTCCATAAAGTAATAACATCGTTTGGGAATTCTACTTTCATCCATTTCTCTTTCTTCTTTTCTTTCGTTCGTCCTTTCTTTCTTTCTTTTTTCTTTCTTTCGTTTTTTCTTTCTTTCTTTCTTTCCTTTCATCATTTCCTCTTTTTTCTTTCTTTCTTTTACATCATTTCTTCCTTTTTTTTTCTTTCTTTTTTCGTTCTTTCTTTCTGTTTTTCCATTCATTATTTCCTTCTTTCTTTCTGTCTTCCTTTCATCAATTACTTCTTTCTTTCTTTTAATCATTTCCTTTTTCCCTTCTTATCTTTTCATCATTTCCTTCTTTTTTCTTTCTTTGGTTCTTTCGTTTTGTTTCTTTCATCATTTCCTTTCTTTTCTTTATCCTTTTTTTCTTCACTTTTCTTTCTGTCCCCTTTTCTTTCCTCCCCCATCCTTTCCTTTTTTCTTTCTTCCTTTTTTTCTTCTTCTTCCTTTCCTTTCTTTCTTTAATTCTTGTCTCCTTTTCCTTTCTCTCTTTTTACTCCTTTTTTCCTTTCATCATTTCTTTCTTTCTTTCTTTCGTTCTTTGATTCAATCTTTATTCGTTCCTTTCTTTCAGTCTTTTTGTCAGTAATATATCTTCTGTTTATACTTCCTTCACTCTTCTGTTCAATAATCTGTCAAAGTTTTCATGGTTTTATTTTGGGGGATTCTTGCCCGCAAGATATTAAATGCAAGAAAAACATCCAAATCGATTTTTTTTAAATACCTTGAATGCTAACAGCGGTTTACAAGAAAACATCTTCGACAAATACGAAAATAAGAATTTGTTATACTAATTGTCATGTGATGAACTCACATTTCCAAACGGTTGTGCTCACGTCTACTTTTCTTTCTTTCACACATCATAGGTAACAAACATGAAAATAGGAGTAAAGGCAAAAAAGGACATGTGCATATTCTGAACTTCTTATTCCAACCATGGCATAATCTGTATAAATATGGATTATGTTATGTTTATTCTTGATAAAGCCTTCACTTAAGGCGAAATATTGAATCAAATAATGATCCTAGGTTAATTTGTTTTTGTTCATGTAGTTTTTTATTGTTGTTGCTTTTATCCCTATTTCCATGTTTTTTTTTTTTAAATTTATACATTCTGTTGGATTATCATTCTCTAAATATACCCCTCACACACGTCCTGATTTTAAACCTCGCTACGCTAAGATTTTTCCTATACTATCGACTGGCAAGTCGGCAGGACGTTGGACTTTTGCAGTCATTAGTAACGGAAGGTCCGAGGTTCAGGCCTCAAGATTGGTGCGTTGGTTGGTTAAAGCCACACTGATGAGTCTCCAAAAGACGAACCATGTGTTTGTGGTTGTCATATATATATATATATATATATATATATATATATATATATATATATATATATATATATATATATATATATGTAAAAATAAAAATGGAATAAAGAATAAGCAATTCAACAACTAACAAAAATAAACTCAAAAACTCATGTTGTAAAGTTCCACCGAGATATTTCGGCCGTAGATACGACCATTTTCGATCAGTTAATAAACTTTATTTCAAAACGGAAAAGTTTTCAAATTTATACAGAGAATGTGATTCGAAGAAAATGTCACGTGCAGAGAACAACAAAACGGGGAGAAAAAGGAATGCGAGGAATGTTATGAAAAGAGTAAGAAAAAGAAGATGAAGAAGAGGAAGAAGAAGAAAGAGATACCAATCAAACAGTATCTTTAGAACGTCAGTTGAAGAAGACGAAACGAAGAAGAAGAGAAAGCGAGAGCAAACGTGAGAAAGGGTAAATCGACATGCCGTTGTCGAAAACTATAGAAGAAGAAAAAAAAAAAAAGAGAGAGAGAAATATCATTGTTTCTTTTTTCCCATATATATATATATATATATATATATATATATGTCTGTGTGTGTTTAAATTGACACATCAAGGTTGTATCATACTGTGATTTAATGTCAGTTTCGAACCAAATAACAGCTAACATGTGTTTCTAAGATAATGCCAAACATACTTGAACAAATAAAGGATCGATCTCCACTATTGTCGTTGCGTTTCGGTGGTATCACCTCTTATTATATTTTACTCCATTTGCATAAAACTAAATAAAAGTAAATATAGCCCACATTTTAACCCCTTACACATAGTAGCTGTGTTTTAAAATAATCGGTTTATTAGTTTAGGAATGAATCCTATGCATAAAAATATATAAACTATACACATACATAACTGTCTATAAATACTAGAAGAATACCCGGCACAGGACTGGTAAAATGAATTTCTCAAACAGATCAGTTTAGCACCACTTTTATGTCTACTTACAAAGATTAAAATGATATAATGATATTATAGATTATGTCTTAAATCCTTATAATTCTAATTTTGATTAAAAGCTATTAAAGGATTTTGATTCTAGGGTCTCAAGAATAAATTGAATTTCAGGTAATCTTGCTTGATTCTTCTTCTTCTTTCGTGTGAATCAGATGATTCTGGTGTTGGCATTAGTTTTCCGGATGTTTTTCTAGTTAGAAATCTCTCTGGAAAGACATTGGGTACTTACGGGAAGGACCACGAAAAGGTTGCCAACATCCCTAAGTGAAAGTGGTACTGGGGAAGCAACTGGATTCGAACTTGGAACACCCACGTCTTCAGTCCGTGTCGATATCCACTTAACCACCGTCACCTCCTCTTGCTTGATTGGTGTCTAATTACTATGGATCAAATTCAGTATAAATCTGAAATATTTGAATTTTCAAACGCGAGCTTGTGTCATTATTATGTTCTCTAAAAACCCTTTAAATAACTCAAAGAAACTAAAATTTGGGGATTATTTATTAATTTTTGTTTCGATTTTAGGCTATATCCTTTTTGATTTCAATAAATTCCGAATAATAGTAAATAAAGTAAAGTTAAATGTGTAATTATCAAACTTACGTCAACACGAGAAATACTCACACAGACGCACAAACAGTAGTCACGCAATTTTTTTGATATAGAAATTCACAAACTTCAATTTATAGGAAACTAGAAGAATACCCGTCCCATGACGGGTAAAATTAATTCCCCCGACGAGAACAGTTTTGCACCACTTTTATGTCCCCTTTACAAAGATTAAAATCAACATATAATGAATATGCCTAGAATCCTTATTCCAATTGTGATCAAAATCAATTACATGATTTTGGATCTACAAAATGTCTGAAATTTAATTCTTAAGCTTAAGGGGCTAAAAAGAACTTGATATTCAGGGAATTTTGCTTAATTGACTATGGATCAAATCCAATGCAAATCTAAAATACTGTACTCATATTAAGCTCCCTAAAAACCCTTTAAAATACTCCAAAGAAACTGAAATCTGGGGAATATTT
Organism: Sepiola atlantica; assembly: GCA_963556195.1. Classification (NCBI taxonomy): domain Eukaryota; kingdom Metazoa; phylum Mollusca; class Cephalopoda; order Sepiida; family Sepiolidae; genus Sepiola; species Sepiola atlantica. The sequence goes on from OY744543.1 coordinate 36,025,227, forward strand.
ATTAATTGATGTCTAATACGTATGTTTCAAATTTCACAAAATAGGAGGAATTTGAATTTTCACAAAGGGCTTCCACACCCTTTGTATGAAACTAAATATAGCCCACATTACCCACCATTACGCCGAGCAGCTGTGTTCCAAAATTCGTAATGATCGGTTAATTAGTTTAGGAATGAATCTTGTACATACAAATATGTAAACATATATACATAACTAACTTTATATAAATAGATATTCTCTTGTGTAATTTTACTTCAGACTAAAGTCTCAGAAATCAAGAAGCCCCTTCGTGGGGCTAAAACTTCATCTCTATATGAGATACATAGATATCCGAGTATTCAACTGAAGTTCTCCTGAAGTTCTTCTTTACCTCTCAAACGTTGAGTTAGTAAAGAAGTGAAGAACATTAATTTTCATTTTCATTTCCACAATTCACCAGTTAACTATGTTATAGTATATCTTTTTTGTGTGGTTTCTTTGTCTTAGCGGATCTCAGGACCAAATTTCATCTATTCTGATGGAGTATCTAGCTAAATGCTGTTAATTGAGGTAACATCACTTGGAGAAGGTGCACCATTCCTTGTATGAGCCAGTGTATAGCCATGTCGAGGGGATCTTATTTGGACTTCGAATACTATGTTATTTTAAATATTTGGTCAGGGTTTACTTGTAGGTTCAAGTATTTTCATGTCAGGTTGTCCTGACAAACCCTTGTACAGAGAGACCGAAGAGACTCGAGGATGGTGTCTAGTAGGTAATTCAAACTCTCCAGTAGGTAATTCAAACTCTCCTGTCGTGTGTGTGATGAATGTTTACCGTGCTACTCAAGTATCATACTACAAGGGTTCCTTAGGCTGCAAAAGATGGATAACACCAAATGAGTTAATACCACTTGATATAATTGGATTTTATAGTTCAAGGGGCAATAATAATTTGCATTTTCTGTGTTCCGTAATCCAATTTTAATCATTAATCACACGCCGCCAAAAGGAATGTTTTTCCATGTGTGACTATGTCCAATTTTTCCTCTTGGCACAGTCTGCAGAAATACCCCTCCCCCCACGTTATATCTAGTTCTTTCCACAATGTTCCATTCTTCTTCTTTCGTGTGAATCAGATGATTCTGGTGTTGGCATTAGTTTCCACAATGTTTTCCTAGTTAAAAATCTTTCTGCAAAGACATCGGGTACTTACAGGAAGGACCAAGAGAAGATTGCCAACATCAATAAGTGAAAGTGATACTGTGGAACCGGCTGGATTCGAACTTGGAACACCCAGGTCTTCAGTCCGTGTCGTTATCCACTTACCCACCGTCACCTCCCACGATGTGCCATTGAATGTGTGATTAATGATTAAAATTGGATTACGGAACACAGAAGATTCAAACTATAGTCTATCCTTCTTCATACGGTTTATGTACTTTTCTAATTGGAATGACGTTTGTGTTTAGTGTGGCGTTGCCTTGATCGTTGCCTTATATTTGCTTTACCTTTTGCATTTTATTTTTCTTACACACTTTGTCAGATTCTCATCCTTACACTTTATCTCTCTTTCTCTCTCTCACACACACGCACGCACACACACATATATATATAGTATAATTTTTTATATATACAAACATTATTGGATACATATGTGCATACATGTTCTAGCTGCGATCTCTTTTGAAATCCAGCTTCTACGGGCCATCTTACAAAATTAAACTGGATTTCGAAAGAGATCGCAGCTGAAACATGTATGCACATATGTATCCAATAATGTTTGTATGAATAAAGGAATTTATACTATAATACAGCTCTGCCTGTTATTAAGCACTATTTTATTAACACTGGAGTTTCATTGGAGTAATATCTAGGAAACAAGAACAATACAATTACTATATATATATATATATATATATATATATATATATATATAAAATATTGGTCGTTCATTTTTTTTATAAGCATCGAAGGATAAGTATTATAAATTGAGAATAAAAGCCCCTTTCAATGCAAGATATATATAAATTTTGTTCATACTAAATTATATGTTTTTATATTTTTTAATAATAGTCTAACTTTCAAGTTTAAAACTCGATGAATATTAATTTTTAACAACAAAGCAGAGATAAATAAACAATAGGATGCTAAATTCCCATGACTATTTCTTTATTCATATTTTTAAAAATCCATATAACTTTACGGTTCGTTTTGTATACACGTGAACAACCAAAATATAGATATATATCTCTCTTGAGTTTTTCAGGCATGCAACTCTTCAGAAGTCTAAAGATCGAGTCCCGAAACGTCATAAAAAACAAAATCCAAAAAACAGTACTCACATTGAAATATGATATATAAAATACAATTTAAATGAGAACAGTATTTTTTCTAATTGTTTTTAGGTGCCATTTTTTCTGTAAGCAGTGTAGGGGAAAATATATATATATATATACATTATTTTATCTAAAATCTATACATTACAGTGTCTGTTGGGTGTACCGGGTTTTATCGATTTGATCATGCTGAACCTGAAACAGAATTAAGCTGGTCGAAACAGATCGACTCATCAAAGAGAAAATAAAGCCTGATTTTGCCCAGGTCTAGCATGACCAGATACATCCAACAGATACAGTAATGTATAGTTTTTAAATAAAATAATTGATATTAGTTCTTGTAGAACCTATGATTGAGAACTTTTGATACATGTGATATATATATATATATATATATATATATATATATATATATATATATATAATTTATTTAGATACTGTATATTACATATTTCAGCAATATACCGCGGTTTCATCCAAAAGGGCAGATTTATACATCTTTAGTAAATCTTCGTGCCCAATGGAATCATCGGCAAGCTGAAAAGATTGTAGGCACGCCTGACAGGGAATGGCGTCAACAATGACAGAAAAAACGGTGCATCTCTGAGGGTGTCCCCGAAAAAAATCCGGTGTGGGATAGTGATTAACTAGGGCTCAAGGGGGGGGGGCCTTCATTTTTTAGGAGGTTTTATTTATTATTTATTTATCTGTTAGCAAGTTTTATTTATTTATTTATTTAATTATCTGTTCTTTTGTAATGTTATTATTATACTTGAAAAAATACGAATGGGGTGGCTGCATAGTTTACCGTTTGGGCCGTTGAAACTAGTGTGCATTTTGTTGTCTTTTTGGGAATAAAGTTATGTATCGGATTAATTGTTCGATATAGAGCTGAAAGAGATGATTCAAATATGTTTTTATTGACTTAACGTGTTTGTTTATTTTTTGTTTAATGAATCGGTGTTTCGTATTTTCTGTTCTTTTTGTAATGTTATTGTTATATCTGGTCTGAAAAAAATACGAAAGGAGCGACTATATAGTTTGTCATTTGGTTTGTGGAACTAGGGTGCCCTTTTGTTGTTGTTTTTGGGAATAAAATTATGTATCGGGTTAATTGTTTTATATAGTGTTGGGAAGCATGATGCCATAATGTTTTTATGGACTTAACGTGTTTGTTTATTTTTTTGCTGTTTACGTATTTTTTTAGATCTTAATGGGAAGCGGTGTTTCGTTGATATGTCACGTCTATAACCAGTAGTGTTGAAAAAAAAAAAAACGAAAAAAAAAAAAAAATAGTTATAAACGTAATGATGGGTACTATCTGTTATTTCCGTTTGAGTGGTATAAGTTTAGTCTCTTTATTAATGGTGTGTTAATAATATTAATATTATATTTGTGTTTATATTTAGTGTAAATTCATTAAATTCCTTATCTTGTTATTTCACTCGTCCGTGCGCACCGGGAAATAACCTATACACATCTGCACATGCGCGCATGTACACACATCTTCGCTCACATGTACGGGGGGTTATTAATTTAATATTTTTTATTTTTTGTGTTTTAAATTCCACTGGGCACGAAGATTTATTAAAGATGTCTAAATCTGCCTTTTTGGATGAAACCGCTGTACATTGTTGAAATATGTAATATACAGTATCTAAATAAATTATATTAGCTCTCTTATATGATCGAGCACTTTATTTGATTTCTTTTCATATACAACCTGACTCTCTCTCTCTCTCTCTCTCTCTCTCTCTCTCTCTCTATATATATATATATATATATATATATATATATATATATAGTGTATGTGTGTGTCAATTTATATTGAAATGAAATCAATAAAATGCTCGATCGCAAAAGAGTGAGAGCTAATACAAATAATTTATTTGAAAACTATATGTTACATATTTCAGTATTTACCCAAGGGACTCGTCAGCGTACTGAATGAGGTCAAAACACAATGAGAAACCGTTTTCTCATTGTGTTTTGACCTCATTCAGTACGCTGACGAGTCCCTTGGGTATATACTTTTTAAAATGTAAAAAGTCAACCCATCTGTATGAAACAGCGGCACGATTCTGAAATATGTAACATACAGTTTTCAAGTAAATTATATATATATATATATATATATATATAATCCAGGTAAAACATCCACAGAGTAGTAATCCAAAGAATTTCAACCGGGTTTATAAATGTGCTCAATATCAAATAGAGCTTTTATATATGATTATTTGTATTTACACAGACATGTCTAAAATCTGCGACGCTGGCATGTCGATGTTATCGATCAACTGCTATTATAAACTGAGATCTCATCAGGCAGAGTTAGAATCCGATCTTAACCTTAGATCATATTTGGAAAGAATGCAAATATGATCTAAGGTTAAGATCGGATTCTAACTCTGCCTGATGAAATCTCAGTTTATAATAGCTGTTGATCGATAACATCGACATTCCAGTGTCGCAGATTTTGTACATGTCTGTGTAAATAAAAATAATCATATATATATATATATATATATATATATATATATATATATATATATATATATATATATGTTTTTATATATTTTTACAAATTTGACTTTATCAAACCAACGGTTTCATGCCGATAAAACGACAATTATTCAATGACACACCAATTCACCTTCGAAATGTTGAGTTTTCGCTGTCCTGTGTTGAAAAACCTTGTATATCCTTACTAGGCCCTTAACTGAAAAAGGCTCAGGTTTTTGTTTTAAAATCATATATAAATTAGGTAAGAGATTTTTTTCATCGATGTTGCAATATTCCGTGTTGAATCGGAGGGTAATAATTTTTTTCATTTAAAGACCCCCCCCCCCAAAAAAAAAAGGCAACATCCTGACATATATGACGTTTATCGTTCAGAATGGTCTAAGTTCGGAAACTCGTGTCATCTCTATTTTCTACCCTCAATATATATATATATCCCTACTTTTTTTTATTTCATCAACAATCGCTTTTTCATATCCTCTCTCTCCCTTCTCTCTGCCTCTCTCTCCAATTCTCTTTATTATTGGTCCCCCGATTTATAAAATCGGGGGACCTATGTTTTGAGGCATGTCCGTCCGTCCGTCCGTCCGTCCGTCCGTCCGTCCGTATTTTTCTCCGCAACCATCCATTGAATTTCTCTGAGATTTTGCATGAAGTTGTAATTTTGGTCAGGTTAGAAAGTGACATTCTCCGATTTTTTAAAAAAAAATCTGGTTAGCACCCCCAGGAGGTCAAAACGCCCCGAAATGGCAAAAAATGACATTTTTTACCCCATAACTTTTCATCCATCCATTCAATTTCTCTGAAACTTGGCCAAAATATGGAGGCAATTGTTCCTAATAGAAAATAAGTATCGCTGACATTGGAAAAAATCTGGTTCGCGTCCGCAGGGGGTCAAAAGCCCCCAAAATGGCAAAAAATGACCCTTTTCTACCATAACGTTTGATCCATCCATTCAATTTTTCTGAAACGTGGCCAAAATGTAGAGGCAATTGTTCTGGATATAAAATGAGCATCCTTGACCTCAGAAAAATTCTGGTTGGCGCCCCCAGGGGGGTCAAAGTGGGGGTGGGGGGTCAAAAATGCTCCAAATTGCCCAAATTTATTGCATTTGACACTCGCCACATCGAGTCACATACAGCGGGGGACCACGCATGCGCGGCTTGTTATTTTTTTTATTCTTCTTATCTCTCTTTAACTTTACGTCTATCTCTCCCTTCTTCCTTTCTCTCCTCCCCTCCCACGTCTATTTTTTCTTTTCCACCTTCTCTCTCATCATTCTTCTCATCTTTTTTAATCCCTTCCATTTCTATACCTTTCTAACTCTCTTTTCTCCATCTTTTCCTGTCTCTGTCTCTCTGTCGCTCTCTCTCTCTCTCTCTCTCTCGATATATATATATATATCATGGTACCCCCCCCCCCTCTCTCTCTCTCTCGATATATATATATATATATATATATATATATCCTCGTTCCTCTCTCTCTTTCTATATATATATATATATATATATATATATATATATATATATATATATATATATATATATATATATATGATTATTTTTATTTACACAGACATGTACATATATAAATAATAAATATAAATAAAAATAATTAATAAAAATAATCATATATAAAAGCTCTATTTGATATTTAGCACTTTTTATAAACCTGGTTGAAATTCTTTCAATTACTACCCTGTAGATGTTTTACCTGGATTATATATATATATATATATATATATATATATATATATATATATATATATATATATATCCTTGTACCTCTATCTCTCTCTCTCTCTCTCTATATATATATATATATATATATATATATATATATCCTTGTACCTCTCTCTTTCTCTCTCTCATACACACACTCTCTTTCTTTCTCTTTCTCTCTTTCACCTTTCCATGTCATCTCTCGTTTATTCTTTCCATCTTCTTTCTTTTATCCTCTCCCTATCCAGCTCCCCACCTCCCTCTTCTGCTTACTCTCCCTTTTTTTCTCCCTTCAGCTTCTATATTTTCTTTCCTTTCATGTTTGCTATGCCGGCAAACAATTTAAGCAAACCAGATTTTCACGCAAATTGATTTAGTGTTTCAAGTGAGGAGCTACCGGGTTTCTATGGAAGCTGTCTGCCAGAAGATCCCGCCAGTCTACGACGACCACATCATTGGTTGGTATTGCCATTATAGCAGTGACAGAAGCGAAGATGTCGAGGGCTGTTAAGGACATCAAAATCGGCCGGATTTACACGTTGATAAAACACTTCCGATGGATACTGCACGCCTGTCCTGTGCAGTTCTAGGAGGTCCACCCTCCCAGGCTTTGCCTCCCCTCTTTGGGGAGGAGTAAGTTTATTGCTTACTGTCTGAGGCGCCCCTACCGGGGAATGCCGACGGGGCTGCCCAGGCAATTTTTAAATGGCCAGAGTGCTCACCTCTCGAGCGCTGGCTTATCTAATCCCACTTTCCCCGACCTTGTGTCACATCTTACCTTGTGGGAGGTAGATAAAAAAACAAAAAACAACACTCAGCAATGTGGCCAGTGAAAGGCAAATACAGAAAGAGAAAATTTAAAAGCTTTTCATACGTACACATGTCATCTTCTAACATTTTTATGATCATGCAACAGTTTTGTCTCTCTGTCTGAAGTGACTTGTCAGCCATAAGTTCTCTGCATCCGTAGGCTATCTGATATTTATTTTTATATACATAGATAAATAGAGACCCACATACATACAGAATATATATATATATATATATATATATATATATATATATATGATAATTTTATTTACACAGACATGTACAAAATCTGCGACACTGGCATGTCGATGTTATCGATCAACAGTTACTATAAACTGAGATCTCATCAGGCAGAGTTAGAATCCGATCTTAACCTCAGATCATATTTGGAGAGAATGAAATGGAGGGATAGAGAAAGAGAAGAAGAAGAAAAGAAATTTAACATTTCAAAGATTGAGGCCGTTAAAAAATTAAAATTAAAAATTAAAAATTAAAAATCTAAAAAATCTAAAAACAAAAAACAAAAAATCTAAAATCTGAGACAAACAGGGCAAATAAATAAATTAATTAATTAATATATATATATATATATATATATATATATATATATATATAGTAGAATCAAATATAAAACTAAAAGTAAACTTTTAGTAGATAGAAGCTATAGTGAAGTGGTTTAAGCTCAATATACGAGATAGAGCAATTATAAAGATAGATGAAAGAAGAGTGATAAACATGCACGAATGTCCAGATTTATATCAAACTTCGATTGTTCAATGCAAGGAATATTCGGTAATAAAAATTATGTTTATTATTCTTTCCTTAAGCCAAGGCTTTTCAAAGATCAAAATCTTATCATCAGAGGAATTACATAGATAGATAAGTTGGCAGTGGAAAAGCCAAAATTCAACATTTGAAAAAAATATTAAGAAATGGAGAGTGAAAAAAAGTTCGTGTAAAAAAGATATGGGGGTTGTCCAGTTGGTAATTGTCCGTTGATAAGGTGTCCAATGAAAGGAGATTTAGATGGAGAAGAAACGTTTTTCGTGAAGGCAGCATGGAAAAGCGTTAAAAAAATGAAGTAACTCCAATAGTGAGATGTTGAGTTCAAATCATAGGTGGATCGCACTTAATCGGAATTAATATGAGAAATCGGGCCATTTTAAAAATACTTCCTGGGCCGGAGTTGAATTGTGTACAATTGACGTTAGCAGTGAAATATTTAAGCAATTCTAAGAAGAAATCCTTTAGTTAAAGACGAGGCCAAATGAAATAAATCTGGACATTCGTACATGTTTATCACTCTTCTTTCATCTATCATTATATATATATATATATATATATATATATATATATATATATTCCTGACTACAAGTCAGTGGCGACTTGGAAACCGGGTTCGAGCCCTCCGACCGACGTAAATTAACATCCCTACACTGAAGATTGCGTAAGCATGAAACATGGATGTCTGTAGGTAATAATAATTAATATTTACTTAAAATATATATATATATATATATATATATATATATATATATATATGTGTGTGTGTGTATTACAGAAAATTAGAAAAGTATTGGTACCGTCGGTTTCTAATCAACAAGTGATTAACAAATGTACGTGCTTTGTTGACTCTTTTTAGCCGTTGTTGCGAATTTTGCTTGGAAAATATAATGCTCTTATTTTAAAAAAATCTTAATAATTGAGCACTCTGTTGGGGTTCTCTCCAAACTGATCTTACAAGTATATATATATATATATATATATATATATATATATATATATATATATATACAGGGTGGGCAAAAATAAGGGTCCTATTTTTTTAAATTCATAACTTTTTTATTTATTGATTTTTTTATTTTTTTTTTTAGAATAAGTAAAAGACCACTTCCGAAGCAAGCATGGGCCGTATTAGCCTTAAGGAACGTACCCTCATTTAGAAAACATTATTTTTGCTTAAAAAACTCAAAACAGTGTAAAAAACAATACCTTAGTTTTTGTAAGTTTTAAGAAGTGTTTTTCGGCTAAAATTTGTTTTGTTTATTTCAAAAAATCTCGGAAGGGTCAGTCTACAGACACATAAAGTTTGGTGAGTTTAACTTTTATTTTGTGGAAGTTATTCAAATTCAAGTTATTCAAATTTAAAGATAGGACCCTTATTTTGGCCCACCCTGTATATATGTAAGTAAATATCGTGTACAACAGAATCGTAGGATTAATTTTAGAGGAAGCATTATTATTATCAATGAAACAGACGAGTGGAAAAAAAAAGGGAAAATTGTTAAAATTACCTTAAGGCCTTATTGTCTGACCCTCTGAGAGGAAACGTCAGAATGGTAAATTAAAAACTAAAAGTCGAATGAGATATGAGGGAAAAAACTAATTTCAGTTGGAGGAAACGATTGAGAGCCCCAGCAGAATATATATATATATATATATATATATATATATATATATATATATATATATATATATATATATATATATATATAAATAATATATATATATAATATATATATATATATTATATATATATATATATATATATAAATAATATATATATATATATAATATATATATATATTATATATATATATATATATATATATATATATATATATATATAATCTTGTATAAATCATTCTTTAAAAAGTAAAACTTAAGTCAAACTGTGCATTATATTAGTGTGTGTGATATATTTAACATATTTCACTCGTTTCGGTCAGCATGGTTATCATCAGGAGAGAAAATATGTGATGCTAGTAGCAATGGAATACAGTTGGAAATATCACTGGGGCAGACATACACACACACACACACACACATACACACACACACACACACACACACACACACACACATATATATATATATATATATATATATATATATATATATATATATATATGATTTTTTTTATTCATACGGACATGTGCAACATCTGCGACACTGGCATGTTGATGTTTTTTTTAAACAGTAAAAAACAAAATGGTGTAACCAGTCTAGTTTTAACATGTTACAAAATAATTTATAGAAGATATTTTTAAACAGTAAAAAACAAAATGATGGAACCAGTCTAGTTTTAACATGTTCAAAAAAATGTTTAAGATATTTTTAAACAGTAAAAACAAAATGATGGAACCAGTCTAGTTTTAACATGTTCAAAAAAATGTTTAAGATATTTTTAAACAGTAAAAACAAAATGATGGAACTAGTCTAGTTTTAACATGTTCAAAAAAATTACAAGATATTTTTAAACAGTAAAAAACAAAATGGTGGAACCAGTCTAGTTTTAAGATGTTTAAAAAAATTATGAGATATTTTTAAACAGTAAAAAAAATGGTGAAACCAGTCTAGTTTTAACATGTTCAAAAAGATTTATGAGATATTTTTAAACAATAAAAAACAAAATGGTTGAGCCAGTCTAGTTTTTACATGTTCAAAAAAATTATGAGATATTTTTAAACAGTAAAAATACAAAATGGTGAAACCAGTCTAGTTTTTACATGTTCAAAAAAATTATGAGATATTTTTAAACAGTAAAAATACAAAATGGTGGAACTAGTCTAGTTTTAACATGTTCAAAAAAATTACAAGATATTTTTAAACAGTAAAACATCTTACAAATCGTTTTTACATGTTAAACGTAGCTTGGTTCTGTAGAGAATTTCATTCTAATGTGTTTGATATAAATTATATGTTGTTGTTATTTTGATTTAAGTGTTCTTGGGTGTTAACTATTCTGTACTTTTACTGTTTGTTTTGTTTTGATACTAATGGTAACAATGAAGGAAGGTTTTGTGGTTAGTTTTTTTGTGTCAAATTCTCTCCTGGCAAGCATAAATCTATAACCAAGATCTCGGCAAATAAACTTCTTAGCTAAAATTGTGCAAGATCACCTGTCAAATTACAGTGTCAAAGGTTATGTCCATTGTTATGTCAAAGGTTATGTCCATTGTTATGTCAAAGGTTATGTCCATTGTTATGTCAAAGGTTATGTCACTGATTATGTTGTTTCTGCTCCTGCTGTAAGGGTTGGCTGGTGAGAGGAAAAGTGGCAAATAAAGATATGGACTGTGATTATCATGTTTCCAATTGGGAAAGAGGGGGGGGGGGCTGTGGTGTTTTTGATGACCATCATAGTGCATTGATTATGGCATTGGAGATAGCCCTGATCTGGAAATGATGAGGACAGTGGTCAGCAATGTGAGAAAGAAGATCATCATCATCATCATCATCATCATCATCATAATCATCATCATCATCATCATCATCATCATCATCATCATCATCATCATCATCAGAATAACAATTGTCATATTCCATCTCTGTAATCATCATCATCATAATATATCATGTTATGTAATAATTATATAATAATCATTACATATTAGCAACCATACAATCAGCATCACCATTGTCATCATAAACATCGTCGTCGTCATCATCATCATCATCATCATCATCATCATCATCATCATCATCATCATCATCCCTGCATGATCATTGTCACTATCATCATCATCAATAATATCACCATCATCTTTATGATAGCATCATATCATCTCTCTTACGATCACCATCACTATCGTCGCCATCAATTCTGGCAAATCTAGCATTTATCTTGTAATTATCATCATCATCAGCAGCAACAGCATCTCTGGCAAATCTAGCATTTATCTTGTCACCAGCATGATGATGATCATCATCATAATCATTATCAGCATCATCATCATCATTGTTATAATATCCTTTTCATTATCTCTATCAACAACATCAATATCATCACTATCATCTCTACCATTATGATCGCACTAAACTCTATCATCACCACCATTAGTACCAAAATCACCACAATCAATACCATCAGTATCATCACCATCTTTTACTGTAATGTCGTCATCATCATCATCATCATCATCATCATCATCATCATCATCATCATCATCATCATCTTTCTCCCACTCAAAATCATCACCATCACATAGCCGTGAAGGTATTGAGATATAATACTTGTAATAAAGAAAAGGAAAGAGAGAGAGGGGGGAGGGAGACAGGGGGGGGGGAGAAACAACAACCCATTTTTCTGTCAGCGAAAATTAACTTATTTACTTATCATTAATTAAGTTCATTATTCCCGAACTCGCATTGTTCATAAATTAATTATTAACTTCAACATTACTATAATGGAGGGAAAACGAATTATCAGAATAAGACATTTTGTTGTTTACATTCAAACACAAAGGAAACTTCTGCTTTCGTTTTTTTTGTTTTAAATAATGACCCCTGTATACACTTGCTCCCAACCCTGAACCTCATATTATCATTTTCATTTTTATTTTATATCTCTAGTTATATAAAGTTAGGTATATGTATATGTTTATATATTTATATATACAGGATTCAGTCCTAAACTAATTAATCGATTATTATGAATTTTGGAACGCAGCTGCTAGGAAGAAGGAGTCGTAATGTGAGCTAATTTAGTTTGATGCAAAGGGGGCTAAAAAGGGGGCTAAAAAGGGGGCGAAAGACCTTTGTGAAAATTTAAATATCTGACATTTTTGAAATTTGAACAATAGTTATTAGATATCAATTAATAAATATTACCCAGATTTCAGTTTCTTTGGAGTATTTAAAGGGTTTCTTTCGTTTTTTTTTTGGGGGGGGGGGAGGGGGGGCATAATATGGTTTATAATTTAAATATTTTAGATTTGCATTGGATTTGATCCATAGTTAATTAAGCAAAATGATCTGAATGTCATTTTATTTTAATCCCGTTAAGTTGAAGAGTTAAATTTCAGACATTTTCTAGATTCAAAATGATGTAATTGATTTTAATCAAAGTTCTCGTTGCTGAGTTCCCGTTGCTGAGTTCTCGTTGCCGAGTTCCTGTTGCTGAGTTCTCGTTGCCGAGTTCCTGTTGCTGAGTTCTCGTTGCTGAGTTCCCGTTGCTGAGTTCTCGTTGCCGAGTTCCCGTTGCTGAGTTCTCGTTGCCGAGTTCCTGTTGCTGAGTTCTCGTTGCCGAGTTCTCGTTGCTGAGTTCTCGTTGCTGAGATCCCGCTGCTGAGTTCTCGTTGCTGAGATCCCGCAGCTGAGTTCTCGTTGCTGAGATCCCGCTGCTGAGTTCTCGTTGCTGAGATCCCGCTGCTAAGTTCTCGTTGCTGAGATCCCGCTGCTGAATTCTCGTTGCCGAGTTCCTGTTGCTGAGTTCTCGTTTCCGAGTTTCTGTTGCTGAGTTCTCGTTACTGAGTTTCCGCTGCTGAGTTCTTGTTGCTGAGTTCCTGCTGCTGAGTTCTCGTTGCTGAGTTTCCGTTGCTGAGTTCCTGCTGCTGAGTTTTCGTTGCTGAGATCCCGCTGCTGAGTTCTCGTTGCTGAGTTCCTGCTGCTGAGTTCTCATTTTGAGTTCGCGTTTCACAGTTCTTATTCTGAGTTATCGTTGCTGAATTCTCACCCAGAGTTCTTTTTACTGATCTTTTATTATAACATGACAAAATCACGGGAGGCCACTCTGTTACGATCGACCATTCCTGCTACATACTACTTCTGGTTACAGTGTTTTTCTTTGCCATAGTTATCAAAACTTTGCTTGTTCTTCAAGAGAAATAAAAGTAACTTTACTCTCTTCTTCAAATAAGTATTTTTTAAAGTCCTATTATTATGACTTTCTTTCCTCTTTTAAGTTTTTTAAGTGGTTTTCAGAATTGAGTTGGTCCGTTCTCTGAATAAATCTTCCATTATTTATCATGTGATTTATTTCTACTTTAAAATGACAGTTTCTTACTTTTATTATTATTATTATTATTATTATTATTATTATTATTATTATTATTATTATTATTATTATTATTATTATTATTATTATTTTTTTTTTTTATTTTTTTTTTTTTTTTTAAAAGAACTTTTGTATCCTAATCTCTCGAATTCAGGCTAACTTGAGCGGCTATTCCGGCTATTATTGCCCCCTTTCTTAAAAGTTAATCATATTATTATCTGATTATAATCGTGGCGGTATTTCTTTTCTTATATAAGATTAAAGAAAAGGAAATAAAGAAAATCGAATTATGATTAAGTCATATTATTTAAAATCTCTTCTTCTTGGCACATAACATCTTTTAGTTAATAGTTGGAGATGCATTAATCAGTTTTTATTGAAAGAAATAAAATCTATTCATTCTCTTTTTTTATAGCCTCTCTCTCTCTCTCTTTCTCTCTATTAATCTATCTATCTATCTATCTATCTATCTATATCTATCTCTTTCACTCTCTCTCTCTCTCTTTTACTCTCTCTCTTTTCTCTCCTTCTCTCTCTTTTTCACTCTTTTTCTTTCACTACTCCTCTCTTTGATTCTATTTCACACTCTCTCTCTCTCTCTTTTACTCCCTATCTCTTTCTCTTTTTCACACACACACACTCTCTCTCTCTCTCTCTCTCTCTCTCTCTCTCTCTCTATCTATCTATCTATCTATCTTTTACTTTCAGAAGTTTTCTTTTCTTTTTTTTGACCGTTCTTTCTCATTTTCTTTATTTCCTTCTCTTTTTCTTTCTCCTTCTTTTACGCTCTCTCTCTCTTTCTGTATTTTTTTACTCTCTCCCTCTTTTACTCTTTCACTCTCTCTTTTCTCTCTCTCTTTCTTTCACTGCTCCTCTCTTTGATTCTATTTCACACTCTCTCTCTCTCTCTCTCTTTTACTCCCTATCTCTTTCTCATTTTTCACACACACTCTCTATCTCTCTCTTTCATTCTCCCTCTCTCCTACAGTCTCCCTCCCTCTCTCTCTCTCTCTCTCTTTAACTTTCTCGGTCTTTCATTCTCTCTCTTTTTCTTTCACTCTCTATCACTTTCACCTCTCTCTCTTTCTCTGTCTCTCCCTCTCTCTCGTTCTCCCTTATTCTCTCTTTCTCTTTCATTATTTCTTTCTCTTTCTTTCACTTTTTCTCTCTTTATTTCTCTCTCTTTCAATCACTCTCTATCTTTATTTCTCTATTTCTCTTTTACTCTTTAACTCTCTCACTCTGTTTCATTCTCTCATCCCCTTTCAATCTTTTTCGCTCCTTCACTCTCCTTCATTCTCTTCCTTCCATTATCTCTCTCATTTTCTCTCTTTCTTTTTCTCCTTTTCTCTATCTGTCCCTCTCTTTCTTCCTTCCTATTCCTCTATTTTATTTTAAAGTTAAAAAGAATGTTTTGTTGTGTGCCTAAATAGCCGATTACCTGAAGGAAATTGCATCCTGGGTAATAAAACAAAAAAGCCCAAAGAAATTAGTTTTCATAATTTAGTTACAATATGAAAGCCGTTCTCCTTATGCATGTACATATTTTTTATACTTCGATTACTCAAAAAAAAAAATATTTTATTTATTTTGATTTGTTTTGTTTGTTTTAATTAATTTTAGTCTTATAAAAGAAAACTAAAACGAATGAAATAGAAAAGAAAGAAAAAAACTGCAGACATTTTGGGGAACAAAGGGAGATAAATGCTGCAATGATTAAACTCGAACTTTTTCATACATATTTTTTTAATTGCTTTATCTGGTTCAACTAAGTTTTTATTGATTCTAGAAATCATCTACAATTGAAACATGTATAATTCTTTCATCACTACTACTACTACTACTACTACCACTACTACTACTACTATCATTCACATCATCGTCCTCTGGGCATTCCAGTTTATCTTTTTAATTCAGTAACGGAATTACTATATTACACTTTAAATACTATATGATTGTTTCATTGTAATGATCAATATAAATAATTTTTGCATTGATCAAAGATTTGGGTGTTGATCGAAATATTAACATCATCATCAGCGTCATCGGTTTAACATTCGTTTTACATGCTGGTATGCGTTGGACGGCTTCCCGTTTAAAAATTCAAATATTTCAGATTTTCATTAAATTTGATCCATAGTCATGAGACAAAAAGTAAGCAAGATTCCCTGAAGTCTGATTTCTTCTTAAGATCTCTTAATATTAAGCCTTAAATTTTAGACATTTTCCAGAATCAAAATTATCTAATGAATTTTGATCAAAGTTGGATAAAGAGTTCTAGACATAAGGTTTAGTATCATTATATATTGATTATAATCTTGGTAAAGGGACATAAAAGTGGTGCAAAAGTTATTCTGTTTTGTGAGATTAATTTGATCCATCTTGGGACGGGTATTCATTCTAGTCTTAATGTCATTAGTAGGTGTAATATTTGATGTACACATATTTTGTAGTAGTGACAGCAATCATGGTTGTAGTAATAGTACCGGCTGCCTTAGTAATTCTAGTAGTGATTCTCGTAGTGATCTTGTAGAAATAGTAGTTGAGATTCTTGTAGCGATTCTCGTAGAAATAGTAGTTGAGATTCTCGTAGTGGTCTCGTAGAAATAGTAGTTGAGATTCTCATAGTGGTCTCGTAGAAATAGTAGTTGAGATTATCATAGTGGTCTCGTAGAAATAGTAGTTGAGATTCTCGTAGTGGTCTTGTAGAAATAGTAGTTGAGATTCTCGTAGTGGTCTTGTAGAAATAGTAGTTGAGATTCTCGTAGTGGTCTTGTAGAAATAGTAGTTGAGATTCTCGTAGTGGTCTTGTAGAAATAGTTGTTGAGATTCTCGTAGTGGTCTTGTAGAAATAGTAGTTGAGATTCTCGTAGTGGTCTTGTAGAAATAGTAGTTGAGATTCTCGTAGTGGTCTTGTAGAAATAGTTGTTGAGATTCTCGTAGTGGTCTTGTAGAAATAGTAGTTGAGATTCTACTGATGATAGCCGTGCTTTTAGTAACAATAGTGATATTTGTTGTTACGGTAATACTATAGTAACTCGTAGGACCTAGTGGCATAGTTTTGTGTTGCCAGTTTCCAGAGCAAGATACATATTGCACCATTTATCATGTAGACTATTAGAATAATCTGACACCCATAACTTCAGCCGTGTCATTTTTATTTCCACACAGTTTTCACCATGCCGATATATATGTTTTTCATTGCTTTGAGTTCCGACCTCCTTTTACGTTTATTAGATATTCAAAAGCATATTTCAGAGTGCAAAATTTTATACACAGAAGCAAAAGAAAACACAAGACGCGAGGAAGCTCACTCCTCCTACCACCACCACTATTACACTGCACCTCTGGCTGAACCTGTGCAAATTCTGGTGTTAATTTAATAAAATAGTTTTGGTAAAAGTGCAGAATAGTTAACACTCGAGAATTTGTAAACCATGCAAGATAATTTATTGGAGAAGCATGGTTGCCAACCTTCGATTAATAAGAGAGCACGAAAAAGAAAGGAAAAAGTTACATTTAAAACAAATTCTCTTTTTTTAATTATTTAACTAGCTAGATCTACATAGCGTTGCCCGGAAGTAAAAGAAAAAAATGGTTAACGAAGAAAACGGAATTAATTTTACTGACTTTAATTTCGCAATCAAATTATTTTGTGGAACAGAAAGTTTTTTTTTTTGTTTCGCTTTAGTGTTTGACACTAATCGATTCATAGTAAAAAAAAAATAACAATATGAAGACGAGAAAAAAAAACTGAAGCGGAATTGACTATATACGTACCAATAGCATAGTGGAAAAAATAGGCTAGTCTGAATCAAGTATCTATATGTCAGATTATGTAATACAACATGTAGTAAAATTATGTGAATACAACATGTAGTAAAATTATGTGAATACAACATGGTACAATTTTGTGTTGGCATTTTTGCAGGCAGTACCACAT
Source organism: Sepiola atlantica (assembly GCA_963556195.1). Lineage (NCBI taxonomy): Eukaryota > Metazoa > Mollusca > Cephalopoda > Sepiida > Sepiolidae > Sepiola > Sepiola atlantica. Next base: position 36,043,316 of record OY744543.1, read on the forward strand.
AATGGTTGCTACCATGCCTAAGTGAAAGTGATATTATGGAACCGACTGGAACTTGGCACACCCAGGTCGTTAGTTCGCGTCGTTATCCACTTGACAACCGTCATCTTTCAATAGTGAAAAAAAATAGGCTAGTCTGAATCAAGTATCTATATGTCAGATAAAGTAAAATTATGTGAATACAACATGGTACAACTTTGTTGACCGGCTTGATTCTAGTGTTGGCATATTTGCAGGCACACATAATGGTTGCTAACATGCCTAAGTGAAAGTGATATTATGGAACCGACTGGATTCGAACTTGGCACACCAAGGTCGTCAGTTCGCGTTGTTACCCACTTGACCACCGTCACCTCCCAATTACATGTCAGATGAAACTGCTATTTCAGTCTGACTTTGAAAATCTAACAAGATAATTTTATATGTTAGACTGCTGCCGTGATAAATTACTTTTATTGTGTCACCTGCTGTGCTAACCGACCAGCCATTATTTTTGTTCCCCTCTCTTCCCGGTTCATGGAAAAATGTTTTGCATGAAACTGGTCCATGGCATAAAAAAACGGTTGGGAGAAGGAGAGGTTGCACTGCTCTAGAGATTGCAAATATCCCATTCAGTTTTTATATTTGCTTTTTTCCTGATCTTCACTATCTGTTTAATTATCAAAACTGGACGACAAAAAAATAAAACAAGATCAATAGAATATCATTCGACTATTTTAATCTGGAAAATGTCAAGTGACCTTGCGATTTATTAATATCCCATTATTTACTCAAAACAAGTCATTAACCTCCGGAACCCGACAGGAGGTCTGAGCTTTTGCAGTCGCAAGCAATCGATCTATAATACGAAAACTTTGATAATCTTGCTTCCTTACTTGTTTGCACTTAGAATGTTTTAGATGGTATGAGGAAAGAAAGGGTGAATGAGACCAGAAGTAGTGGGAGGAGGAGAACAGGGGAGGAGGAAATAGTAGGAGGAGTGGAATAGAGAGAGTAGTAGCAGAAGCGTATAAAAAGGAGAGTAAAAGGATGACATAAATAAATAAATGACGAAAATAAAGAAGAAAAGCAGTGTAGTAGTAGTAGCAGCAACATAAGAGGATGGTGTGAATAAATAACTAACGTATATAAAGAAAAGGGAGTAATAGTAGCAGAAGCATAAGAGAAGGATGTAAGAGGATGGTGTAAATAAATAAAGGACATAAATAAAGAAGAAAACGGAAATAGTAGTATTAATAGCAGAAACAAAAGAGGATAACTTAAATAAATAACATATATAAAGAAAAGGGAGTAGTAGCCGCACAAGAGAATAGGTGTAAGAAGATGATGTAAATAAATAAATAATGTAAATAAAGAAGAAAGGGGAGTAGTAGTGGTAGTGGTAGTTTTAGCAACGTAAAAGGATGATGTCAATAAATGATGTATATAAAGAAAAGAGAGTAATAGTAGCAACAGCGGCATAAGAGAAAGAAGGTAAGAGGAATGTGCAAATAAATAAATGACATAAATAAAGAAAAAGTGTGAGTAGTGGTAGTAGCAGCTGCATAAGAGAAGGAAAGTAATTTTGATGAGGTAAAGTAAATGAAGTTAATGACATGAAAAAGGTAGTAGTAGTAGTAGTAGTAGTAGTAGTAGTAGGGAGAATCAAGTCAGCACCTCTACAAAGGAGCACTCTGGCCTTGTAAAAATTGCCTGGGCATCCACGTCGGTATTCCCCGGTTGTAGCACCTCAGGCAGTTAGCAATAACCTAACTCCAGTCCAAGGCCTGGGAGAGTGGACTTCCTAGGAGTACCCAAGACGAATACCTCAGCCCGACCGATAAAAAGCCACCGAAATGGCCCAGTTTCTGCCAGACTGATTGTTGGGATCGAATCCTCGACTGGTATGTATCCGCTATTGCCACTGGACGCCATATGAATGGTGTCAAAAGCTGTAAAGTAGCAAGAGTAGTAGCAGCGGTCCAGGCTGGAATAAGTATTTAAGAAATTGAAGTGAAGTAGTTTTTTTTTATTGTAAACAACAAAGTGCAACAATAATCAATAAGAATTGACTTGTCAAAATTAAATACTTCCACAATCGGTTATGAACACTAAATGTATACTCTGATGTACAATGTACCAACGGGTCGTTTTTTAATTTTTAATCAAAATAAAATACTGAAAAGAAAATTTCAGTTACCATGATTCTCATGTTATTCTTTTAAATAGTTAATGGATGTGGGTTCTTCTTAATAAATTGTATCCTAAGAAGATCGTTTTTCAAGTAACATTTATTTGCAGAGTACAATAAAAAGGTTAAAAATAGCGAATAAAAGTTAGTTCATTTTAATAGAATTGTCTACTAAGATCTTTCAACTAAAATCCATCAGAAGAGTAACGTTAGAATTTAAAAATTACTTATAAAAGTAGTTTTCATTATTCTTCAACTAACATTCAGTAGATGAGTGTAATAAGATGAGGCATGGGAGCTTAGGATAAAAACATGGACGAAGGCATCTCAACTCGAAACCATCTAATGAAAAAGAATAAATAATAATAATAATAATAATAATAATAATATAAACATTCGGGGGGAATTACAAAACGCAAACTGTTTGCATGAACACTACTTTATATAAGGTAAATCGTCAGGATAATGGACAATGAATAGACGAATTAATCCAATAATTACTTAAATTAGAAATATTGGTGTTTGTATAATAAAAAGCCGAAAAAAAAGTTTTTTTTTGTGTCTTTTAGTGTTGGAGAGGTAAATAAGGAGCAGGTAACTCTTCCAACGAATTTTAAACACGATTTTCCAGTAATTAAAAGTGATGGCTTTAATTGGCGTTGCACATGTGGCTACTGTGCAAGGAGAACGTCGATTAGACAAAAAAGGGTTAGGGTTAGGGGTTAGGGTTTGGGGTTAGAGTTAGGGTTAGGGTTTAGGGTTAGGGTTTAAGGTTAGGATTAGAAAAATATTGTTCGAAAGCAAGAGCTGTTGTGAAGAGTTACCGTCTCCTTATTTACCTCTCCAACACTAAAAGAGAAAAAAAAACTAAAATATTTTATTGAAATTAAAAACTAGCAACATTTACATATAGCTGATGTAAAACGATTGTTTAATAAACATGAAAAAAAAAACAGAAGAGCACAAGGATAATACTGGTTTGTACAGAATAAGCCAGACAAACACTGAGACTGCCCAGTAAACTAGTCAAGCAGCAGTGGGCTTATCAAGTTCCCTCGCATGATTTTGTCTGAATTAAAAGAAGTGCTAAACTATCAGTTTCCAGAAAATCGGTGTTGCAAATCTACTTTATTTGTTCTGTACACTGACTTGCTTATTAGCTTTGCTAAGTGTAGGTAGACTTGAATTGTATTGAATTATACTGTCCTGCCCGCCTTTGAATACATTTTTTTTTTCAATCGTCAATTAATTTCTAATTGAAAATCATATTTGCATGTCAAATTAAAAAATATCATTCATTTGCATTGATCAGGTTTGATTTCTGGGATATGTTCTTTATTTTTGTTTTCAACATTTTTTTTTTTCCCCAAATAGTGCAAACACCCAAGTCGTTTATGGGCTCTGATTTTGCCGAAGTTGGTTATGGGTAACTAAGTAACTGGTTCGTTTCACTTTTTAAGTCTATATTTCTATTAAAATGGTTCCGTTACATCTGGGGGGATGTGGTTGCTCCAGATTGTGAAGCAAAAGTCATAGATTCTGTGAAGAAGATATAGCATCCTTATTTTGGTGTCAAACATCCATTAGTAGTTTTTCTTTTTGTTAGTAATGATTCCTCACTTATTAAGGCTAATTGCCACTCGAGCATAGAGTTTAATGGGTGCTTCTGTATTGAAAAGCCAAAAAAATGTTTCTTTTGTCTTTTAGTGTAGGAGAGGTAAATAAGGGGCAGGTAACTCTTCACAACAGCTCTAGCTTTCGAACAATATATTTTCATAAAATGTAATTTAAATAAATTTAATTAATAATAACCCTAACCCTAACTGTCTGCGGTAAAATACAGTATATCTTCGAACTTGAAAGTGTTAACATCCATGTTCCTAATTTCAGAGAAAATCTTGATTAAAAATCGTAGTAAGAGTCACCTGCCCCTTACTTACCTCTCCAACACTATAAGACAATAAAAACTTTTTTTCGGCTTTTTATTACAGAAGCACCGTTTAATGAGATGTGTAGAGTGAATCCTTGCTTGGATATGCTATAGACGACGGCCATGTCTTTGAAATGTACCAAGACCCATGCTGACGATTAAAAGGTTATAAGTGACGAATAATAAAAATGGACAAAAAATGATTGTTGTGAATAAAAAAGGTGACCATTTAGCAAGTGCTAAATTCACCAAAACGGCGTTGTGAGATAAAAATACAATTAACGAACAAAGCATATTTTTATATTCATGCAGATTTACAGAATAGGTGTGAAAGATATTTTATGTGAGTGAATAGTTCGTTAGCAAAGTTCAAAGTTGTTATGTTTGTAGAACGTGCACAATGTGTGAAAATGACACGAGTGTTAGAAATGTGTATGTCTATATGTGTTTTTGTTGTATATGCAAGTGAAACATGGATTATACTGGAAGAGTATTAGAGGAAGCTCAATATATTTGAGATGAAAAGTTTAAGAACTATCCTTGGAGTAACTTTGCGAAATAGATAAAGAAATAAAGAAATGCAGATATCAAAAAGAGGTTTAATATTAACAGATGCATCAACAAAGTTATTCGAAAAAAGAGATTAATGTAGTTTGGACATGTTTCCCGGCTACCAGACTCCAGCTATGTAAAAAAATCTTATCAAGAAGATTTCATTCAAAAAAGATTAAAAGGACGGTCACCAAAGAGATGGGCTGACCAGATAAGGGTTGAGACTGGCATGCCGCTTCTGACAGCTGAAAGACTGATCAAAGACTGTAATAAGTGGCAGAAATTTGTTTCCAAGCATGTGGTGAAGCTTTATGTTTTTAAAAATTTTTGCTGACGAGATAAGGGTTGAGACTGGCATGCCGCTTCTGACAGCTGAAAGACTGACCAAAAGTTTATAAGTGGCGGAAATTTGTTTCCAAGCATGTGGTGAAGCTTTATGTCATTTATTTTAGCTCAGTTAACTCTCAGGGATCAATGGGCCCCTTCTTGGGGCTAACACTTGATTTCTTTATGGGATGCATAGATATCCGAGTGTTCATTTAAGGTTCTCTATTACTTCTCAAACATTGAGTTAATAAAGCAGTGAAGA
>OY744543.1:36053553-36081053 GCA_963556195.1 Sepiola atlantica
AGGTAGACAATCTTAAATCAATTTCGAAATGTATGCTATTTTCTTAAGTATCATTTTAGCTAAAATAAGTGCGATGTGGTAGAACCCCATTCGTTATTTATAGTGACAGAGAGAAACTTTGTGAATTAAGCTTGTACCATACTATTTTCTTACAAACAGAATCACTATATATGTATCGGAAACAAATGTATAGGAAATAAAATATCTTTACTACAAAAACATATGAATTCCCATTTATTCAGTTTCATGAATAACTTCTTCATTACATTATTGCTACTTTCTTTTTTTTCTTTTTGCTCTCGGTGACGGATCTAAGACGCATATAATTATTTCCCCTGTGCAACTAAGCCTTATAAATGAGCAAACAATACAACATATCTTTCATAGACGTTGTCATTTGATTCAGTTATTTGAAGCCTTGAAGTATTGGGGCGAGAGAAAACAAAGGTTAGCTTTGGAAAGTGTGCATCTATCTTTTAGTGTCGGAAGTTCTTTTAAAAATAATTGAACTCTTTCTTTTTTGTGTTGAAAGTGACTTTTTTTTTAATTATTTTTAATTATTGTATAGTTATATAGAACACACACACGCACATCTGTCTGTTTGTCTCTAGTTGTGTGTGTATGTATGTATGTATGTATATATATATATATATATATATATATATACATATATATATATAGAGAGAGAGATAGAAAGATAGATAGATAAATAGATAGATAAAATAGTTATCCACAGACACGTGTTTCACCATTACCGTAGCTTATCAGCGTAGCTGACTATAACAGGATTCGAAACCTCAATCACTGTCAGTGTCTGTGGATAACTATTTGATCTACAAATCTCTCTCTCTATCTATCTATCTATATATATTTATTATCATTATTATTAAAAACTGTGTTCTGCGGCTACGGTAGTCAAATGACATCCCGTAGCTGCAATAAGTCCTCCATGCTAGTCCTAGGCCATCTGGCTTTGTCATGCGCAAGTTGTCGTAGGCAATGAAGTTGTTTCGCTGTACGTAGTGGTCCTAGTCCCGCCTGCTTGAGGTCAGCACGTAGTGTGCCGAGCAGATTTGTGCAGTGCCGTCCTAGTCGCGGTTGGTAGGGTTGCGAGCCAGTAACGGCAAAGTCTAGTGCCCTTTGTGCGGGAGTGTCAGGGTTCATTCGTAGGACATGGCCTAACATAGACCATCTTTGTTCAGCGACCTTTGTGGAGAGGGGTTTTTCGTTGCACAGCTTGTATAGTGCATTGTTGCTGATAAGTTTTTTCGGCCAGCAGTGACCTGTGATGGAACGGAGGCGTCTGCGGTGGCACGCATCCAGCTTGTCAAGCATGGCTTTTGTTATTGACCAGCTGTTGCTATTGTAGAGCATGATGGACATGCAGTACGCATTATAGAGACGGAGTCTAGTCTTCAACGGGATCTTGGTTCGTCGACTCCAGAGTTTATGTAATGAATGAAACGCTACATTGCCATGTATACAGCAGGCTGTGACGTCTGTAGTGCTGCACAGCAGGGAGCCCAGGGTCTTATTCTTGCACCAGCTCTCATTGCCACGAAGGATCTTGCCTTGTGGGTCCAACTCTGTGGCTTCTGCAAGGTATACATGGCTAAACTCTGTTTTCATCTCGTTCATGAAGAGATTGTCCGTTTTCAGTTTCTCTGCCGCTATTGGCTGGAGCTATCTTTTCTACGTCCAGGAAATCAACGTCGTCTACATATTCCATTTCTAATGGCAGACCCAGGCTGGAGACTGGTGGGTTGGGCCTGTTAGAGCTTTCTCGGACGGATGAGAGTGCTGCAGCGAGGTAGCAGGTGAAGAGCACCGGTGAGAGGCTGTCGCCCTGGGGGGAGCCTATGGTGGTCTAAAATGAGTCAGACAGCTCGTTTTTCACTTGGACTCTTAGCTTTGTCCCTGCTAACAGAGATCTTACAAGTCTTAGTTCGTCATCATTGCAGCCTGCTTGCAGTAATACATCTAGGATGCGTTGTCGCTTGATGGAATTGAAGGCTCGCGACATATCAATGCCCATCTTGTAGAAGTCCCATTTCTTTGTCATCACTACTGAGGTCAGCATACGCTGTGCCCATACAATGTCTGCGCAGCTTCTGCCTCTTTTGAAACCACTTTGGTAGGGTCCCGTGAAGCAGTCGATTTTGTCTCTGATGCGGCGCAGGGTAATGATAGACATGATCTTTCTTATGCTGTTTAGCAGGGCTATTGGCGGAAGGTTGGCTGGTGGCCCAGGGGGCTTCTTTGGCTTAGGTAAGGTGATAAGTGTGCCTTCTCCTAGTGTCTCTATGGGTGTGTGGTGTTCGAAAGATGAGTTGATGGTTTTAGCCAATGGGCAAGAAACAATGTTCTTTGAGTGCTTAAACAGCTCGCTGTTCACACCATCTGGACCGGTGGCACGGCCATTTTGAAGTGCAGTGATGGCAGTTTTTACTTCCTCTTCTGTTATGGGGGTTTAGAGTGGCCTTGGGGTGCCCTCAAATGGCTGCAGTGGTTCGTCCTGTTGGTCGGTGAACTGCTGCTGGAACCAGTCTTTGATGATTCTTGCTTTGCCTTCATTAGTTCCCATGAGGTTGCCATTGGTGTCTTGGACAATGATGGGTGGGGTGGGTTTCATTGAACGAAGCTGTTTTGCTGCACGGAACATCTTTCGACAGTCGTCAATTGAGGTGATTTCATCTGCTATGGCATCTGCCTCTTCCACTGCGACTTCCTTCAACCTTTTGGTTATGAGGTGCAGGATGTTGTTGCGCTCCTTTCGGAGTGGGGTGCGGTTTTCACTTTTGCGATGTTTGTAGATCTTGAGCCTCAGTGCTTTTTGATGTTCTAACAGCTTGGTGACTATGGGATCAGCTGTGTGTTGTGTGCTCTTCCATTTTTTGATCTCGCCGACTGTCTTTGCTGCTGAGGTCTTCATGCAGTCCAGCAGGTCATTCAGTGCTTCATTGGAGTCTTGGCTTTGGTGGAGTTTAGTCAGTGAGTTTTGCAGTTGCTCCTGGTAGGACTGTTGCACTGAAGGGTCTTTGCAGAGCTTGTCAATGTCAATACATGCCTGGCCTGTGCCTTTGGAGTGATGCTTATGCACTAGATGTAATCTGTCCATCCTGAGTCGTGTGATGACAGGTTTGTGGTCAGAGTTCAAGTCAGTGCCTCCTTAGGAGCGCGAATCTTTTAGTATTGCAGTGAAATTCTTCTGGCATAGTACAAAGTCAATCTGGTTGAATACTGCCTTGGTGACCTTGGAGCCTGTCGCTCGATTGCTGTCAGCGATATGACCCGTTCATGTTGTTCGGTGTCTACCTGGATGTTTGAAGGCTGTGTTGCTGGCAAAGAGGCCGTTTGTTAATAGGAAGTCAAGAAGGGCTTCACCGTGTGCCCATACCGTAGGAGCCCATGTTTAGGTGAACGCCAGCTTCAGCATCTTCAGTGGTGAGTTTTCCCAGCTTGGAGTTGAAATCACCACAGATGAAGAGCTTCCATCTAGCAGGGATGGTTATCACGGAACCCATTTCTGTGTAGAAGTTGTCTAGGAGGGTTGGATCCTCTGCTGCACATTTGCTGGGCATTAACCACTCGGCATTTCAGTGGTGGTCCACTTCTGGTGGGGAGCGTGAAGTCTAAAGCGGAAACCCGATCACTAATGTACTTGTATGAGGTGATGTGGTTGAGAAGTCTTCGGCTGATGGCAAAGCCTAGGCCTCGATAGGAGGCTTCCTTCTGTTCCATGAGTATAAGCTTGTGTCCCGGCTCGAGTGTCTGTTCCGAGTGGTCTTTCATCTTTGTCTCTTGGATGCACGGAATGTCGATGTTATAGTGTTCACAGTCTGTGACTAGTGTTTCTCTTTTCTGAGCCGCGGACAGGCCGCGGACGTTCCATATACCGATGGCAAATTCCCACGGGGGAGGTTCTGCTCTGATGTGCCTGATGCATGTTCTAGGTCTCACATGGAGGGTAGACATAGTTGCTGAGGGTCGAGGGTTTATCCTTTTTCCCACCCAAAGCATATGCGGATGTCAGCCCGCAAACCTGACAGCGATTGGTTTCGCAGTGTACCTGCTACTTACAGGGAAGGCCGAGTGATTATTCACAGAAGGCTGCTGTCATATATATATATAAGTTCCATTTAGTGTTTTGGTCAAATTGCTGTATATAAGTTCCGAGAAAAAGGAAAGAAAATGGAACAAGAAATCCACGGAACTTATATACAGCAATTTGACTGAAACACTAAATGGACCATTCCGAAAATTGAAAAAAAATAAAAGTCTTATCAAGCAAAAACACTCCGTGTTATTTAATAATGTTTGCCTAAATTAAAATATGCTGCCTAAATGCACACAATATATATATATATATATATATATATATATATATATATATATATTGGTAAGATTAGTGGGAGAGAACCCCAGCATGGTGCTAGATTATTAAGAAAAATTAGAGCTTATTATTTATTTATATATGTATTACAGAATATCAGAACAACACCAGTACCGTCGGTTTCAAATACAACAAATGGGGAACAGTGCATGATCGCCCTTTATGGACTTTCCTCAGTCCTCATTACACCATTTTGCCTTGTTGGATTTGAAACCGACGGTACCGACGTTGTTCTGATTTTCTGTAATGCATACGAGACCTGTCTAAAAAGTATCCGACCTTAGGCCAAAAAAATATTTCAAATACGTTACAGGGTTGGGACCCTAATCCCCTTCAAAGTTGACCCCTTGTGCTTGCACACACTTAGCCACCGATCCATCCACTGAAAATTTTCTTTTAGAATGGTGTTCATCTCTGCGGTCACGTTCCGCATTTACACATTTTTTGCACTCTCTCAACAACAGCTCACTCCGAGCAGTTTGGGGCTTGCCAGAATGCTGGTCACTCTCCGCTAATGTGTGGCCATTTTTGAATCGGTTGGACCACTCCTTAATTTGTGTTACACCCATCGCATCTTCTTCAAACACCTGCTGAATCTAGCGCGACGGCGGAGATGAACACCATTCCAAAAGAAGAATTCCAGGGGTGTTTCCGGCAGTGGATGGATCGGTGGGCTAAGTATGTGCAAGCACAAGGGGTACTACTTATATATATATATATATATATATATATATATATATATATATATATATATAATTAACTTGTTACAAATATCCAGGGGGTATGAATCCGAAGGAAGTTGAAACCGGGTTTATGAGAGTGCTCAATGAAAATTCAGAGCAAAATATATATTTTTTTGGAATAAAATCAAAAAATATATATATATATATATATATATATGTGATTTTTTGAAGGCTTACCAAAGCATTCCGTTCAGGAGACCATTCATCACCACAAAAGACTTTTTCTTTCAAAGATTATTTATTTATCATATATATCCAAATTAAAGAGTTTTTTCCTACACGTGTTTCACTACCAAGCAGGTCCTTGCTTGGCAGATCATCAGGGGAATTAAGTACCTGGAGTAAGAGTTTCAACAACTGACAATACACAATGTAGTGTTGCCTTAATTGAGGTCACTTAGGAAGAGGACAGAAGAAAAAAACTAAAAAGAAAAAATAGAAAATGTCTTAAAAATGTAGCTCGTAAGATTTTCGCAGTATTGTTGCTACTAAGCAAAACAGCAAAGAATTAGTCCCAAATGCATTTAAAAAAAACAGGAACAATGTGCGAGAATACACCTTCTCATCGGGCAGCACAACGATGAAAAGCATCCCCCCCCCCCAAACAAAAATAAAAATAAATCACATATAAATGCTCTGTACCCTGTAATCGAGTATCATCGAGTTTATTTTTATTGGCCTTATCCCGGTCTTCACTGAATAAACTATCTTCTAAGTGAAAAATCTAAATATATATATATATACAGGGTGGGCAAAAATAAGGGTCCTATTTTTAAAAATTCATAACTTTTTTATTTATTGATTTAAAAAAATTTTTTTTTTTAGAATAAGTAAAGGACCCCTTCCGAAGCAAGCATGAGCCGTATTAGCCCTAAGGAACGTACCCTCATTTAGAAAACATTATTTTTGCTTAAAAAACTCAAAACAGTGTAAAAAACAATACTTTAGTTTTTGTAAGTTTTAAGAAGTGTTTTTCGGCTAAAATTTGTTTTGTTTATTTCAAAAAATCTCGGAAGGGTCAGATTACACACACATAAAGTTTGGTGAGTTTAACTTTTATTTTGTGGAAGTTATTCAAATTCAAGTTATTCAAATTTAAAGATAGGACCCTTATTTTGGCCCACCCTATACATATATATATATATATATATATATATATATAAGATACTAGGCATAACAATGATAAAATAAGAGTGCTATACATGTCTGTTGTTGTTCTACAAGATATATTTATCGTTCTTTATAAATAGCTCATTTTTTATCAGTGAGTTATTGTAAACTCACCAGTTTTGTTAGAGGATGAGTATCATTAAAAATTCTTTTTCTAAATGATCCCACGTTAATCAATCACTCTTCTGTTAATCAATTCGATGTGAGTCATCGGGTGACGCATCAATCTAAGTAGAAACAAATCATTTGAGTCTGATAGAGATATATGCTGCTTGCATGCGACCATGGAAAAGCAATATGGAATAATAAAAATGAAACATCTACCCGGAATTGTCCGGATAGATGAAATGAAAAGGAAAGAGAAAAGGAAAGTGACATTTAGTTGACATATTCAGAAGCATTAGAATAGTAGAGAAAGAACTTCCCATCCGTGGAAAACAACACCACGGGATTGCTTACCTGCTAACTACAACATAGGTGTCTTCAAGTCCAATGTCATCAAATACGTGTCCAGCCATCTTCTTATGTAATCAAATCCTGCTTTTTTCACCAATTGTTTCCAATCCTCTCATAGTATTGTTCGACATTCAATTGACAACCTCATTAGCCATTATCCTCGAGTAGCCTTTGGGCCTTGATGAGCGGTGACTCATTAGTATATAAAAACAGATAGAATTTTAGTTGACACAATACATAGTGGGAACAATCTTATACATAACTAGCTGTCCCTAGTTGGCGTTGCACGGGAGTCTTCAACTACATTCTCTTTTAAATTGTATTATGAAAGTTAAATAAGAATGTTTCCAAATTTCTTTCAAATGTCAACGGGTCAGAAAATAATTGTCAACTATAAAACAAAGATTGAAATGTATGATTTGTTTACGAATATTGTGTCAATTCTAACAATCTTTCTAGCCGGGATAAGTATTTTTTGAAAGAAACTAAATCGAAATACATTATTTTGTTGTAAAAAAACCTGGTTGAAGGAATAAAAATAAAAATTGGTGAGGTAAGAACAAATATCGATTTGCCTGATTTTTGTCAGCTAGTAAGCAAAGGTTAAAATGGACGACTTGTTTATGTATAATTTCTTCATTCTAACTATCTTCCCAGCAGGGATAAGTATTTTTTGGAAAGCCTAAAGCAAAATACATCATTTTGTTGTAAAGAACATGGCAGAAGGAAGAAAAAGACAAATTGGCTAGGTAGAATAAAATATCGACTTTTCAGATTCAAGACTATCGATGATAAACTTAAAGAAATAGACTGGCTTCATTTTATATATATTAGAAAGAAGTAGTCGGCCTGTTTCTTGGTAATTTATGGCAAATATCGGATGGTGTTCTTAAATAATATTATAAACAATTATTTGAACTCAAGTCGCTATCTTAACTATGGCTGGAAAGAAAGTATGAGTTTATATCGTTCCCAACAATATTAGCATGTAATAGAACATTAGCATGCTAAGTATTTTGACCTGACATTAGTTTCCCTTTTTTATGATGTACTCACAGGAGAAACTATGTGTGTGTTGCCAACATCCTCAGTGAAAATGGTGTAATAGGATTGAAAAGACTCAAACACGGCATGTTGAGCCGTTAATTAGCGCTGGTATCCATTTTACCACTGTAAGACCATGTGCCACTTCCCTGGACGATTACTGCCGACCCCAATGTTTGTGTGCCGTGGTTTTCTTCCTCATTTTCTTGTTCTAGCTGTGTCGTCCTATATTGGCAATCACCGTCGGCACGTGCACTGGTTTACAAATATACAAAAACAAAGCGATGCAGACTCACAAGAGAAAACACAAACTCCAATACATTGTGTATAGATCAGTTGTGCTCTGGGTTAGAGTTAGGGTTAGGGTTAGAATTAGGGTTAGGATTAGGGTCAGAGTTAGCGTTAGGGTTAGGGTGTGTGTGTGATACCGTCACAGAGAAAGACCCCTAAATGCTAGCGTCCACATCTTAGTTAAGACCTAATAATTTGTCTGTCGAGGCCATCATTGTCATTGCTCATCAGCTGATCTCATCACCTGCTTGTCTACTTCGATCTGCTCTCACACGAGTTTGACATCAATCTGTCTGATCTAATCGTATCTGCACTCTGCCGAGCTCTGACTCCTAAATATATTAACTTACGACCGGAAATCCTAAACGTCCGGTCTTTTGTCTCAGAGTGACTGATATGTGGAAATGACTCGCCCTCTCAGCCACTCTCAGCTGACTACCTGGAAACTATCAAACAACTTGTCTCATCACACTTTTCATTGCTTTTCCTTTTTGTGACTGATTTCCTCCCGATTCCCTGCGGTCATAGCTCTTTTTACTCATCTCACTCCCGATTGCCTTTTCTTTTTTGGTAAATCATTTCCTCACATTTTCCGGTGTTTTGGCTCTGGATGGGGGGGGGAGGCAGTCCATAGTATCATAGCACCATCACCTCCAAGAATTAGTTTCCATAGTCTTCGATTCTATCCATTAGGCCAATCCAGCCTTCACACTAGAATGACTAGTGCATAACATAAGCGTATCTCATTACAGGATGATTTATTTGCTTTAGTTATTTTCTGATTTTTTTTATTTATTTATTTTTATTTTTTTGGTGTTGGTGATTTTTCTAAAGATTATTTTAATTCCCGCAGGCAGTTTGTAAATCTGATTGGGATTATACCCTATTTGAAATATTTTCTTTTTCCGTTCCGTAGGTTATTCCTGATTCCACGGAAACGGTTGGCATTCAGCTGTTTTATTTTCAGTATTCGAGAGTCTTCAGAATTCTTGAAGTGAAAAATAAAATAAACGCAGAATGCACAGAGAATCAAACAACAGAAGATAATGAATTTTCTCCCTTTATGTTTTTAAACTAATGCAACTCCAATTGTCAATGTATTATGCATCATATATGCATGTTTGCATTATACATACTAGCTTATCATGATAAAAAAAATCAACCAGCAGACGTACCTGTTCATTTCTGGATTTTCTTAGTCAATTCTTGTCTTATTTTCAGCTTTTGTTTGTCTATTAAATCTTTTACCATACTCAGGTCAGCGAATAACTCTAAAACGGTTGCAATTAGTTTTTATAGAATATATGTAAGCGAGTGAATAAAAACTCCCCATGTTAGAAATATACAGTATGACTTCCAATAATATTCATTGAGACGCTGTGTGAGATGTCTAAATTCATAATATGTAACAAAGTGAGATAATCACCCTCCCAATTTATTAGTCAAATTCATAATATGTAACAAAGTGAGATAATACCCCTCCCAATTTATTAGTCAAATTCATAATATGTAACAAAGTGAGATAATCACCCTCCCAATTTATTAGTCAAATTCATAATATGTAACAAAGTGAGATAATCACCCTCCCAATTTATTAGTCAAATTCATAATATGTAACAAAGTGAGATAATCACCCTCCCAATTTATTAGTCAAATTCATAATATGTAACAAAGTGAGATAATCACCCTCCCAATTTATTAGTCAAATTCATAATATGTAACAAAGTGAGATAATACCCCTCCCAATTTATTAGTCAATTCTAGTCTTATCTTCAGATTTCGTTTTGTCTAGAGTAGATATTTTACCTACTAAGGTCAGCGAATAACTCAAATCGGTTGCAATTAGTTTTTATAGAATATTTTACAGTAAAAATAGTAGCACATTGTCTAAGTATATATGGGAACAATTAAATAAAGAGGGCTATCTCCCTTGATTGCATATGAATTATAGGAACAAAATACAGCTTTAATACAAAGTGGGAAATCTTAAATTTAGCTTTTTCTATCAACATGGATAGTAGAAACGGTAAATTATATGTATAAGAAAAAATACAAAATTATAAACTTAAAAAACTACATTAAATTTTTTATTTTTTATTTTTTTATGGAAATCGCTTCAGACAAGGCATGAAGCCACTTGATACAAAGAGCTAACAAGAATAAAATGATTATCAGACAGGAGATGCATATTGGCCTTAGTCTAGAAAAGATCAAAGCTATAGGTAGAAGGAAAACAGTCAGCAGGAAGAGAGTTCTACAAGCCTGTGGTTCTTGGAAAGAAGCTACTGGAATAGGAAGCTGTATTACAATGAGATATCAAAACAGCAAATTGATGGAGACCATTAGACTAACAAGTCAAAGAAGCTGGAACAAAGGAAGCGTGGAATAGATCAGACAATTCTGAAGAACACATACCATAATAGTATTTATAGAAAAGACTGAGACTAGCAACATCACGTCTGTTAGAGAGGGGGCACAGAGAAGAAGAAAGGATAGTGCCAATCAAATTACAGATACGTTTCTGCATCTTATCAAGAACTCTCAAATGGGACAGAGATTCACCAGCCCAAATATGGCAACAGTACTTCAATACATGGTCTGATAGTAGACTTTTAAAGATAGAGAATAGCCTCAAGTGTGAGAAAGAGTTTGGAACGATAGAAAGAACTGACTTTATGAAAAGCAGAAAGAACAATGGATGTATTAAGTACTAGCTGAACTACTCGTTTATGTTGTGTCTCAACTGTTTTTTTTTATTGCATGATAAGTAGTTAAAAACATCTATTAAATATTTTCCATCCATTTTTCATTAAAAAAAATTATTCAGCTTTATGATAGAGCCTTACTTTATAGCTTAAGTGAATTATAAAGTTAGCTGTTTTTTTATAGCATGATAAGTAGTTAAAAACATCTATTAAATACTTTCCATCCATTTTTCATTAAAAAAATTTATTCAGCTTTATGATAGAGCCTTACTTTATAGCTTAAGTGAATTATAAAGTTAGCTGTTTTTTTATAGCATGATAAGTAGTTAAAAACATCTATTAAATATTTTCCATCCATTTTTCATTAAAAAAAATTATTCAGCTTTATGATAGAGCCTTACTTTATAGCTTAAGTGAATTATAAAGTTAGCTGTTTTTTTTATAGCATGATAAGTAGTTAAAAACATCTATTAAATATTTTCCATCCATTTTTCATTAAAAAAAATTATTCAGCTTTATGATAGAGCCTTACTTTATAGCTTAAGTGAATTATAAAGTTAGCTGTTTTTTATAGCATGATAAGTAGTTAAAGACAGCTATTAAATATTTTCCATCCATTTTTCATTAAAAAAAATTATTCAGCTTTATGATAAAGCCTTACTTTATAGCTTAAGTGAATTATAAAGTTAGCTGTTTTTTTATAGCATGATAAGTAGTTAAAGACAGCTATTAAATATTTTCCATCCATTTTTCATTAAAAAAAATTATTCAGTTTTATGATAGAGCCTTACTTTATAGCTTAAGTGAATTATAAAGTTAGCTGCTAGGCGTAAGAGATCCAAATGTGGCCTATATTTAGTTAAGGAGGGAGGGGGGTAAAAATTCAGATACCTCCTAATTTTGTGAGATTTTTATAATAGATATTAGGAATCAATTAAGAAATAGTCACAAAATTTAAGTTTCTTTGGAGTATTTTAAAGAGATTTTAGGATACATCATATGGGTACAACCTCCAATTTTATAATTACAATATTTGAGATTTATACTAAATTTGATCCATAGTCTTTAGACACCAATGAAGCAAGATTCCCTAGAATTTCAATTTTTTTCTTAAGACCCCTTAGGCTTCAACCTTAGATTTTCAGACATTTTCTAGAATCAAAATCCATCTAATGGATTTTTATCAAAATTAGAACAAGAATTCTAGACATAAGGTTTAGTAGCATTATATGTTGATTTTAATCTTAATAAGGGGACATAAAAATGATGCAGAACTGTTCTGTTCGTGAATTAATTTTACCTGCCCTGAGACGGGTATTCTTCTAATTATATATATAAAGTTGATTATAATAGGAAGAATGAGAAAGATACGAGTGTCATTATAGAAGGAAAAATAGATTTAGAAGATTTATTTCCTAAATAAATTTTGTAATTTATGATTGATTAATAAGTTATTTTCAATTCTGTACATGATTCGTTTTTCCGCATAACTATTTTTTGTTATATTAGACTAAACTTAAAATATCTGATTTTATTGATATCAATCAATCGATCTCTCTCCCTCTCTCTCCCTCTCTCTCTCCCTCTTTCTCTATCTTGTATATTATATTATATTATATTATATATATTATCCATTACTAAAAGGAAAATGCACAATCCCCTAGAGTAATTTATATTTCAAAATCACACTTTTAACCACTAGCTAAGTTCCAGCTAACTCCCCCACCTGAATATCTAACATTTGATAGTTACAAAATATACAACTACAAAAGAAATTAATCTACAAACGATACATTTACAGCATGAATAAATATTTGAAGATATTAATCTCTTCGTTTTCACTTTTTTTAATTACCTGTCCAAAACAAAGCAGGTTTTTTTTTATTTGCTTAATTAACACTTTTATATTTGATTAAGTGAATTTTAGAATATTGTTTACAACATTATTAATATCTTGGAAGTTATAGGGGTTTTAAATTTAAATAACCCTAACCACCTCTTTTTCCTCCTCCTCCTCATCCTCCTCCTCATCCTCCTCCTCCTCCTCCTCATCATCATCATCATCATCATCATCATCATCGGTTTAACGTCCGTTTTACATGCTGCCATGCATTGGATTGCTTTTAAAAATTGACTTCCAAATTAGCATATCTCAAGCCAGATGTTTATTCATCCCTCCTTTCTCTCAAGTACATTTGTGGCACTTTTTCTCATGTTTTTCTTGCCCCCCCCCCCCCCTGTGAACCGACCCTGCTACCATCAACTATTCTACATCTACTAACCCAACAGCCGTCACTGACGCACTACCTTTTTGAACAGACACATCCACGCACCCTCAGTTGGTCTGTTATGCTTCAGTTTGACATATGTTAGTGCACTTATTTCAAATACTGTTTAACTTACACAAGTTAGTTAGTTATTATAATTAATCGTAGTACCATTATAACTATTATTATAACTATTATTATAACTATTATTATTAGTAGTAGTAGTAGTAGTAGTAGTAGTAGTAGTAGTAGTATCTGCACTAGTATCACAATAATTTCGTTGGAAATTGTTGCTGTCTGAACAACCGCTTAGCCAAAGCCACATCATGCGCTTCATTACTTATCATAAACTATCTGATCACATCAGTATCGCAGAGTTGCGAAAACTCACTGACATCCCGTCAATGTTCTCTGTCATCAAATGTAAAGTCTTGAGATTGTTTGGTCACGTTAAGCGTTCCAGTGTAGGGCTATGCAAAATATGCATTGAAAGCATAATAAAAGGAAGCCGGTTAAAAGGTCGACAAAAGAAAAGATGGATAGACAACGTTTGTGAATGGACGAACATGAACATAAACCAAGTGAACATCTTGACCCAAGATGGTAGGGCTTGGAGGACACTCAGCCATGTTAGTGCATATCTTGCAGCTTGTGAAGAAAACGTTTAATAATAAAAACAACCGTTTGGTCAAGTAAGAGATAACTAAGTCGTAAAACCCTAATTCTTTTCTCTTGTTATTCATCCTCGTTCCAAATATTAATCCTAATCTTCATAAATCAGTTAACTTGTTGAAATAAACTTTTAGTGTTGACCTTCAGATTATGAGCCACATGGGTTTTAAAGCAAAGTTTTAATCACAGAGCAATTACAAAGTAAGATCTGAAATCTCTGCGCCGTTCCTGTTTGCGAAGTGTTCATCGTAAAAATGAAAAGACTCATTTTCAGATATGACATTGTCAGATCACAAATGATGCTCTCTAATCGCCACTCATGTGAGTTAAGCCAAGTTGTAAATCAGAGCTTTAATGGTAGGGATATTTCAACACACTGTTTTTTGGGGTTTTTTTTTTTACTAAGGAGCCACTACTTATCAAGGCCCAAAGGACATTCAAGGATAAGGGTTAATGAGTTTCAGGCAAACGGTGACAGAACATTGTGATGATTGGTAATAATGGTGGAAGTTTGGCAAAATTTGATTTTTAGGAGGGCAGCTTAACAAGAATTGGTTTAGATTAGACTTGACATCGACAATGTTGTAGTCAGCTGGGAAGCAGTCACGCGGTATTTGAGTTCTACAGACGGGTAGTTCTAGGAAAGAAACTTTGCTTATGGAAGTTTCGTTTAGTTTTAGGCAGAGAGAGAGATAAAGAAAGAGAGAGAAAGAGAGAGAGAGAGAAAGAGAGAGAGAGAGAGAGAGAGAAGGAAATTATTGACAGTGGTTGTAGCTAGACGAGTTTTTGCTGTGAATGTTTTTTTTTGGGGGGGGGGGGGCATAGATTGAAGCTCAACCGAGCACCTGTCATGAAAATAACGATAGAGTAGAGAAAGACTAGCAACATCTTTTCTGTGAGAAAGTGACTGTAGGGAAGAGAAGAGGACATCCCCCACTAGATTTCGAAGTCGGTTTTGTACTCTGTCAAGGCGGGAAAGGGTGCTATGTTTGCTAAGTGTTCATCATTGTCAGACTACAGCCGTATTCTCCAATACCCACCTTTCTCAGTTAAGTAAAGGGCGATTCATATGTTACAAACCAAGCTTTTAAGCATAAGGTTAGTCCAATACATCGGGAAAAGGTCAAGGAACAAATAAAACCATGAAAGCTTTGCCCCTTCTTTTCCGTTTGCTAAGTGTTCACCATTGTCAGACCACACCTATACTCTCCAAGCTCTACTCCTCTGAGTCAAGCCAAATGTTGTTGATTCGGAAAGCTTTACTTGTTCAACAGTTCGTTGCGGCTTCGATTTAAAGCCAACGAACAAATAAGTTAATCGATTGTTTCGATTTTGTTTGCATCATTCACTCCCTCACTCCCACCTCCACCCATGTAACGGCAAACTGTTGATCAGACAATCTCCAATCTTTAATCACACTCACGCACACACACACACACACACACACACACACACACACACACACACAGACAATCCTTCTTATATATCCGAGCATGAGGCGAGGAGGTCAGTCATAATATGCATGTACATTTTATGCCACCTCCAATGGAAGTGGCAATCGTGTTAATACCAGCATTTTCTAGGCGTTCAAAAGGCTTTCAATTTAAATTTGTAATATTAAAAACAAAGCATAGAAATTAGAAATTGACCATGGCTATTTGTCTTACTCGGTGTTGTCCGGGATCAAAAATTGTAAGATTACAGTATCACTTTTTGTAACTGGTATATATTAAATCTATTCAGACTATTGTCCTTTTTTCAACATCATTTATCTTTATATTATTGTGAAATTTGGGGGGGACAACAAAATTAGGAATTGGCCGGGACTATTAGTTCTACTCGGCATTGTCCGGGACCAAAAATCATTATCACCATCATTTCTCTTCATACTTTGATTTTAACGGTACTTTAAGCCAGTTCTGTGCAGACCTCCTTACTAACATTACAGTATTAAAAGAGAAAGGAAGAAAGATAAATAGACGGCTAAAGAGGGAGAGGGAGAGAGATAGAGGTTTCAATATAAAGATGTTACACATGTTATTTAACTTCTATTTTGTTATTCATGGCCCCGGGCAACGCCGGGTAGCCCTGCTAGTATATAATAAATCTTACTTACTTCCAGATTTCTCCTCGGTCACTAGTATATCACAATATTTTGAGGATATACCCCCTTTCTCAAGTGTTTCTATTTCTTTATCTTAGGTTACTCTCTGCCTCGTGTATATAGCTTTTAACAACAACAAAAAGAAACTATACACACGAGGTGGAGCCAGAGAATAAACTGGTTCAATTATCGTATTTTGATTGAACAGGATCTTTTTACATTGTACGATATCTTTGCACGTTTCTTTGTATTTGCTATGTTTTATTCTGCTTGAACAAGTACAACAAAAGGGTTTTCATTAGGGTTTTCATGAGATAATTGTGTATTGCTATTTGTTAACAGAATTTGATCATGTCTTATTTGATTTGGCCCATGAATTGACATTTGACAAGTTGAGGGAAAAGTGTGACGAGTATTTTCTTTCTTCTTTTTAATGTGTAACTTTTAAATATTACTGTCACGTAATATTTAAAAGTTACACATTAAAAAGAAGGAAAGAACATACTCATTATTATTATTATTTGTACTCACTACGAGTTCTCACACAGATCGTCGTCAGTGATTGCTCACCGACAACAACCAGTGGTATTTTCTGGAGTCTGAGTGACAACAAGCCTCCCCAGATTTCCAGTATTCTTCGCCTCTTTTCGATAACGATGCGGTATCGCAACAGCCTCTTACCATTGATTTCTCACTGGTAAGGACAATTGGGATTCTCTGGGATTTGGGTGGCAATAAGCCTCCCCAAGGTCACAGCATTCTTCTTCTTCTTCTTCTTCTTCTTCTTCTTCTTCTTATTATTATTATTATTATTATATATACTTTAAAATTTAAGGGTTTGTTTATTTTGTTTTGTTTCATTGCATATTTCATTACAGGTTATTTAATTCCGAATCCAGGCATTTCAGTAAAAATAATTTTTTTCTGTAAGTTCTTAATATCAAAGTATATTTGGAGGGCGAAGCTGTTGAGGTTGTTAAGACGTTTTTGTTACCATTGGAGCACACGTAGGAGAAGATGCTAGTATGATTGCAAGAGTTAGGAGCAGATGGAGTATGTTCAGGAAATTTCTGCCATTACTAACCAGCAGAGGATTACCACTGTCGACGAAGGGAAGAGTCTATCAGGCATGTGTACAAAGTGTGATGATATCTGGAAATGAAACCGAACCAGTGAGGGGTGAGGGCATGTGTTGCATAGAGATAAATGATACGAGAACAATACGATGGATATGTAATGTGAGTCCAAAAGACAGGCTTAGATCTGATTATTTCAGAGGAAGATTAAATCAGGACGGTATAGGGAAATGGGTATAAGGCCGGAAACTTCGACGGTATGACCACGTTAAAAGAATAGATGTGTGTTTTGGTTATTAGATGTAGAACAGTTGAGATAGCAGGATCCGTTCACAGGGGAAGGCCAAGGAAAACATGGGAGGAAGTGATAAGGATGAACTTGAGAAGAAAAGGGACTCTGAGAACGGGGGATGTTCATATAATAACTAGGATTTTGTTCAAGTATGCTCTGGAGTTTTCTCTAGAAACATCTGTAAGATTTCTTTTTTGTTCAAGTATGCTCTGGAGTTTTCTCTAGAAACATCTGTAAGATTTCTTTTTTGTTCAAGTATGCTCTAGATTTTTCTCTAGAAACATCTGTAAGATTTCTTTTTTGTTCAAGTATGCTCCGGAGTTTTCTCTAGACACATCTGTAAGATTTCTTTTTTGTTCAAGTATGCTCTGGAGTTTTCTCTAGAAACATCTGTAAGATTTCTTTTTTGTTCAAGTATGCTCTGGAGTTTTCTCTAGAAACATCTGTAAGATTTCGTTTTTGTTCAAGTATGCTCTGGAGTTTTCTCTAGAAACATCTGTAAGATTTCTTTTTTGTTCAAGTATGCTCTGGAGTTTTCTCTAGAAACATCTGTAAGATTTCTTTTTTGTTCAAGTATGCTCTGGAGTTTTCTCTAGAAACATCTGTAAGATTTCTTTTTCTCTGAAACTGACATAAAATCACATTATGATATAAGTCTCATCTGTCACATTTCGAACTTCAGTTAATGTTTGATCATCAGGTGAGAATTTGTTAAATAATTTCAATAATTCTTATCTGAGAAATATCGATAGAAACTCGTGTAGTTTATTGTAGTGCTGGAAGTACAAGGATGACCCCCTCCTTCTCTCCACATATGCAAAAACAAATAAAAATGCCACCTATGTCATCGTTAATAAAATTAACAATGCTTTCTGCTATCTATCCATATTTGTTACAGATAAACTTCAGTATATGTCTGACTTGTCCACCGAGTTGCAACCATGAATGTCCAGCAGTCTTTTATCAGTTTTGTGAGCACAGCTGAATACAATGTGCACAATTGCAATAACTCTGACACACTCCCCTCTTGGCGTTGTCCTGATTTAGGCTGTGATGATTCTCGTCATTTCAGGAATAGTCTGGGGATTGTTTTGATAGACATTATCTTTGAAATAAAAATCTGGGTTGTTATGGTCCGGTGAGTGTAAAGCCCATTCAGTATCACACCTCCTATTGAAGAGACGATCACCAAAGTGTCCCCGCATATAATTGAACAGCGATAAAATAAAAACTGTTGGACATTCATGATTGAATCTTCGTGGACAAGTCAGACATAGACTGAAGTTTATTTATACTAAATATAGTTGGATAAGAGAAAGGATTATGAATATTATTAACTTTCTGATCTCTATCCACTTAGTTCTATTTCACCTGGTCAGACAGCTTCGCACTGTCTGCTAAGAAAAGTTTCGATCAACAGGCAATTATTTTGATTATTAGAGTTCCTGGCTTCAGTAAATGCGTATTTTCTGATGTTTGATTAACTAATATTGATTAAAAAGTTAAATAATTTCTAATTATCTCCCTGTTCCTGTCTATCTTTGAAAGCCATTGAAGATACTTTTGATGCAAATCCGTATATAATGAGAGAGTGATTCCCGATGCAGTCCTCTGCCTATGTAAGAGTCAGATACGCCCTAAGATGGGGGAGGTACTGTTGCCACATCTGCGGAGGTGCCACTCAGAATACTCTTTCTTGACTTTGCATTCAAGTGAGGGATCATCTCTTCTTTACCGTCTCTTTCTCACCTTGTTAGTCTTTCTCTGCTCTATCGTTATTTTCAATGGAAGGTGCACGAGTGAGCTCTAATTTCTGGTTCCTACTCGTAACACATTCACAGCAAGAACTCGTCTTCCTACCACAACTGCAAAGAACTTTCCTTTCTTCCTTCTTGTACCTAAAATTAAACCGAATTTCCATGAACAGAGTTTCTTTCCAAGAGCTTTCCATACAGCTTATTTGCGTGCTGTCTTGAACTTCAATGTCAACAAATACGATACTGAGAGGGGGGGCGGATCTCAGAGCGCTCTTTCTTGTACAAAATCGACTTCACAATCTAGTGGGGGGGGATCTCTTCTGTTTCTACAGTCCCTTTCTCACAGAAAAGTCGTTTCTAGACTTCCTCTATCATTATTTCCATGGAAGGTGCTCGACTGAGCTCCAATCTCTGGTTCCTCCTTGTAAAACATTCACAGCAAGAACTCGTCTTATTACCACAACTGCAAAGAAATTTCTTTTTTTCCTCCTTGTGCCAAACATCAAATGAAATTTTCATCAACAGAGTTTCTTTTCAAGAAGTTAAAATCTGTGGATTGCTTCCCTAAGGGATACAACACGGTGGTTTTCAACTCCAATATCAACAAATACCATCCTCATAAGGAATCAAATTTTGTTCATCCCATTCATCAGTTTCAATCCTCTCATACTATTCTTCATCATTCAATTGACTATCCATTTCTCTTATTACCCCTTATCCTCGAGTGGCTTTTGGCACTGATAAGTGGTGTATTATTAGTAAAAAAAAAAACAACCCTAACCCAACATGCACACATGATTCTCTCCTTCGTCATACTCGGCCCCTTTTCTGGTAGTAAATTCAGAATAACGCTGCATGCTAATGTTTCCAGCAGGCACTTTAAAGGTAAATTTTAAATTCGTACTTTAACTGACGTCATTTTGCTTTTCTAAATACAAAAGTTAGGGGTTTGTTGATTTTCTTAAGCAAGCGGGGGCGGGGTGACAATCATCATTATTGCCATTGTGAGAGAAGATGGCGGTAAAGTCACTGCCGAACTAGGCTGGTTACAACGTGTAAGCATCGTTTTCGACGCATATGAATGACTACTGTTTTCCCATGACGTCACAACCAGATATTTATCTTCCTCCCACAGCTGTAAGATGTGACACAAGGTCGGGAAAGTGGGATTTGAAAAGCCAGCGCCCGAGAAGGTGAGCACTCTGGCCTACAAAAAATGCCTGGGGCAGCCCTGTCGGCATTCCCCGGTAGGCAGTAAGCAATGAACTTACTCCACCCCAAAGAAGGAAGGCAAAGCCTGGGAGATGGACCTCCTAGAACTGAACAGAACAAACCCACAGACCGGCGGAATTAAGACCCGAAAGCTAAGATAATACTTGTCTATAGGGTGTAGTATCCATCGAAACAGATACTACACTTTGATTTTGGCCAAAAGGTTAAGAAAGAAATTCTCACACTTCTCCACGTATATTCTTTATTTCTCACTTTCTCATTTTCTCTCTTTCACTTTCATTATACACAAGCAATGACACCTGGCGTTGTTCCGCAATGACCGAGGGTCAACTGTATGCGCCTGCTTGAAGTCCTGAACCCCATTTTAAAATTTTAAAAAAAATTTCTATAATTTTCAATTTTCAAGTTATGAATAAAATAAAGAAAAACATCGTCTTTCTTATTTATGTATGTCCGGTACGAACGCAGACCCCACGTTATTAAAAAAAAACACACTTGATTTTTTAAAGTTATAAATTAAATAAAATCTAGTCTTTGCTGGTTAAAAGTTGAAATTATTATTTGCCTCTTCTTTCTCTTGCTCTCTCTCTATTCTTCGCAACCTCTCTCCTTATCACTCTCTGTTCCTCTTACTCTCCCCCTTTCTTACCCTCTCTCTTTCTCTACGCCTCCCCCTTCTGCATATCTCTCTTTCTTTATTTCTCTCCACATCTCTCTCCTCGCCCTCTCTTACCCGCTCTCTCTATTCCTCCCCTACATCCTCTCTCTCCCCCTCCCCATCTCTCTCTCTCTCTCTCTTCTTCTTCTTCGCAACCTCTCTCCTTATCACTCTCTGTTCCTCTTACTCTCCCCCTTTCTTACCCTCTCTCTTTCTCTACACCTTCTACATATCTCTCTTTATTTCTCTCCACATCTCTCTCCTTGACCTCTCTTACCTGCTCTCTCTATTCCTCCCCTACATCCCCTCTCTCCTCCTTCCTATCTCTCTCTCTCTCTCTCTCTCTCAACCACCCTCTCTTTCTCCTTCTTCCTCTCTTTAGTACTCTTGTTCTTCTTCGCTCTCTCTTTCTCAATCTCCTTCCTCCCCTCTCTTTCCCTCTTCTCTTACTCTCTCTCTCCTCCCCTTGAATTCCCTTTCTCATCCTATCTCCCCCTTTTCAACCGTCTCACACCCTCTCCCTGCAACACAGGTTCTTCATTTGTCACTGTCATCCATCTGTCGCATCAGTAGCTGCACCAACCTCTGCATGTCTCTGTCTCTTGCAAATAACAACGAAATTCTTCTTTCTCTTCTTCGTTTTCTAATTATTTAATCTCTCTCTTTTTCTCTTTCTTCTTTGCGTTTTCATTTTCTTTTTTTCTTTTTGCATTTTGCGCTTTATATTAATTTTGTCTTCAGGTCACTTTGTTTATAATTGGTGCCCCGATTTATAAAATCAGGGGACTTATGTTTTGAGGCATTTCCGTCCGTCCGTCCGTCCGTCCGTCCGTCCGTCCGTCCGTCCGTCCGTCCGTCCGGATTTTTCTCCACAACCATCCATTGAATTTCTCTGAAATTTTACATGAAGTTGTAACTTTTGTCAGGTTAGAAAGTGACATTCTCCGATTTTTGAAAACAAATCTGGTTAGCCCCCCAGGGGGTCAAAACGCCCCGAAATGGCAAAAAATGACATTTTTTACCCCATAACTTTTCATCCATCCATTCAATTTCTCTGAAACTTGGCCAAAATGTGGAGGCAATTGTTCCTAATAGAAAATAAGTATTGCTGACCTTGGAAAAAATCTGGTTCGCGCCCCCAAGGGGTCAAAAGCCCCTTAAAATGGCAAAAAATGACCCCTTTCTCCCATAATGTTTGATCCATCCATTCAATTTTTCTGAAACTTGGCCAAAATGTAGAGGCAATTGTTCTGGATATAAAATGAGCATCTTTGACCTCAGAAAAATTCTGGTTCGCGCCCCCAGGGGGTCAAAGGGGGGATCAAAAATGCCCAAATTTATTGCATTTTACACTCGCCACATCGAGTCACATACAGAGGGGGACCACGCATGCGCGGCTTGTTAATTCTTTCTTTATGCTGTTTTTTTCTTCTTCTTCTTCTTCTTCTTCTTCTTCCTAATCTTCTTCTTCTTTTTCTTCTTCTTCCCTTATCTTCTTCCATAATCTTCTTCTTCTTCTTCTTCTTCCATAATCTTCTACTTCTTCTTCATAATTTTCTACTTCTTCCCTTATCTTCTTCCATAATCTTCTTCTTCTTTTTCTTCTTCTTCTTCCATAATCTTCTTCTTCTTCTTCTTCTTCATAATTTTCTTCTTCTTCTTCTTCCTAATCTTCTTCTTCTTCTTCTTCTTCCTAATCTTTTTCTTCTTTCATAATCTTCTTCTTCTTCTTCTTCCTAATTTTCTTCTTCTTCCTAATTTTCTTCTTCTTCTTCTTTTTCTTCTTCTTGTAACTTTTCCCTACCTTTCCCTCTTTTCCTTTCATATTTGTGTTACTACGTGTCTCTCTTTTACTCACTTTCCAGTGTATGTATCCGTAATCCCTTTCATCTATCTATTTTATTTAGCTAGTTAGATAGTTAACTAAATCGACAGCTAAATATCTTAATCTGTCAATTATATATCTTAATCTTTATATTATCTATCATAATCTGTACATAATCTACCTATCAACCTGAATCTGTACATCATCTACCTACCTTAATCCATACATTATCTACCTATCAATCTTAATCTTTACTTTATTTGCAAATCTATATCAATCTATGCTACATTAATCTGTATTTTATCTATTTATCTTAATCTGTACATGCAATATCAAATAATCTATCTTAATCGGTACGTTATCTACCGATTTATCTTAATCTGTGTTTAATCCACCTATCTATTTTTATCTGTACTTGATCTGCAAATTTATAATCTGTGCTTAGTCCACCTATTTATCTTAATTTGTACTTTATTTATCTTAACCTGTACAATATCTACTGATCTATCTTAATCTTCGGGCAGGGTAGATTCTTGGATCTTATCAGCTAGAATCTCATTGGATGTTTTGCTCCACTTTTCAAACTTTGAGCAGTGGTAGCAAAACAATAGCACCTTCTTTTGTGCAACAGTCCATAGTTGGGCTTTTAAGCCTCTTATGTTTCTTTTTTTTTTCTGCATTTGATGGAGATAGAGGACCAGGACCTTTTGTCTCAAGGTCTGATGGCTGACCCTGGTTGGCATCTGTATTGGCTGGAGCACCATTTCTAGAGGCAGGAAGGTTTACACCATTGCTTACATCTTCCCGCCTGGTGTATGCACGGGTTGATGGGCCCTTTTTATCCTGGGTGCCGGCCTGCCAGTATTTATTTTTGTTTTTATTCATATTTTTTTATTATTCATTTCTTCATTGTCAACGGCTTCTAATTGTTTATTCGAAGCTGCCCTCTATAGGTAGAGGGGGTGCCCCCGTCCACAATTCGGGAGACGTGCTGGATGGCTTGAGGAGACAGCACACCCTTTTCTGTGAATATTTGGTCAGGGTTTACTTCAAGTAAAAAGTATCCTCATGTCAGAGTCTCTGACAAACCCCTGTACAGAGAGACCGAAGACACCCGAGGGTGATGTCTAGTAGGCATTCAAGTCCTCTCCTCAATCTGTATGTAATCTACTGTGCTTAACCTGTATAGTATCCACCGCTCTATATCAATATGTACATTATATGCTGATCTATCTAAATCTGCGTATTATCTACCGATCTATCTTAATCTGTATACTATCTATTTATCTGTCTGAGATCGATAGATAATACATGGATTACTGTAGATCATCTATCTTAATCTGTACCTTATCTGCCTTTTGGCCCTTATGTAACACAAGGGTGTGAAAACGTTATTGCTTTTGCGTAGGCCAATTTAAAATGTACATATAATACATATTTATAAAGCTTTATCTAATACTGAGCACCTTTGAAAAAAATTGGTTTAAGCTCATTTTATTTATATGCTTTAACTTGTTTAATTAATATATATATATATATATACTTAAAAAAATAAATATATATATATATATATATGTATATATATATATATATATATATATATATCAATATGCATATAATCTATTTACATGTATGTCTTAATCTGTATTTTATTTTTCTAGCTATATATTTTAACCTGTACATTATATAGCTATCCTTCTAAATCTGTGCATTATTTTCCACATACACACACACATACATACACACAAACACACACACATACACACACACACACACACACACACACACATATATATATATATATATATATATATATATATTAGTTTTTCATGTATCCACATGAAATTTTATAAGGAGATATACTTTTTTATGTATCAATTTTCAGTATTTACTTCAACAGTGCTCGATACGTAAGTAGAGATAGGTAAACAGAACAATAGAACAGGACATAAGAAGTAACACTAACAAAACTTTTGTTCGTGGGAAGCCCAACGATTGGCTGAGAGAAAAACAAAGAATCTGATTGGTTAACTAGCTAGCCGGGTATATAAAAACACCCGGCAAAAATATCTCCATGCCTTTTATGCCTGAAGATCCCCCCCGGGGATGAAACACGGGAGCCTCTGTGCAACTTAATTGCCATAAATATATTTTCATAGCTTACTTACTATATACATATATATATATATATATATATATATATATATATATGATGAATGTATTCTAATTTTATTATTTACCAGTGGTACCCATGTTACGGCGTTGCCGGGAAAAATTGAGTAAATCAAGAATCGCAACTTCCAGATGTAAAGACTAGACTGACTCGGGTCAGTCTCGAGGTGTCTATGGTCTCTTTTTCAATGTATCACGTCATCTCTGTGTGACGTCATAACAGATTTCCCCGGGGTCTTCCACCTATATTTAAGTCGATGACACCATCTCTTTCTGATGTCATATCTTTTTTAAAATCTTTTTTTGACACTATAAATGAGTTTATCATCCAGTGTGAACGGAGACAAACAAACAAGATTCGCAGAGTTTTAGTGTATATATATATACAATCTCGACCACAGCCATCTGGTCAAACACCCCCTCCCCCTCTTCCTCCAATCTCTCTCTGCCATCCATTTTACCCCTGCTCATCCCCCACCTCTTTCTCTCATCGCCAGCCACAGTAGTCCTCGCTCCCTCCACCCTTTCCCCTTTTTTCTCCCACTCATTTTCATTCTCTAACAAGTACGGACGTCCAGCAAGACGCTGCCATTATTTTTCATTTTATTTTATTTTTCTTCCCAACATGTCTACCCTACATGTATCTGTGCTTGCATGATATCTTTTCCCTATATCATCATCCTGATGAAGTCTTATAAATAAAGACGAAACGTTGATGTACACATAAAAAACATCCAGTTTTTGGTTTTCCTTTTTCATTTTACCATCACGTCGGATTACCTTCATCCTTCTCTTCCCATATATATATATATATATATATATATATATGATGAAATTAGTGATGAGAATAAAAATTGGCAAAAGAACAATATTTATTAAATCATCAAATAGTTTAAACAAGGAATATATAAATAAACATTTTTCCTTTCCTTAACCCATGGATTTTCAAAAATGCAAGCTTTTATCACCAGAGAATAACAGAGGGATGAAACAGTAAAATTATATTACTGTTAGCACATATTTTAAAATATAAAAAAATATACAGACATGCAAAAATATACAAAGTTTTTCAACAAAGAGAATCAACTTCGATGGAAAAATGTAACATATTTATATTGTTGTATTGTAATATGTTTATATCATATATATATATATATATATATATATATATATATATATATATATATATATATATATATATATATATAAAGTGAAATAATAAAATAAGGTGCGAATCAAATTTTATTAGAATTTAATGTTCAGGCAAAATACCTTAAAGTCCTTAATTCATGAGTTTTCAAAGAAAAGTCTTCTCAGAGGACCATTACCGCAATGACATTACTGCAGGTAATAAAATTAAACTTTGAAAACTCATGAGTTAAGAACTTTAAGGTACTTTGCCTGAACATTGAATTCTAATAAAATTTGATTTGCACCTTATTTTATGATTTAATTTTATATTATGCTATTAATGCTCTATCCAGTATATTGAGCTTCAGTTTTATCCGGATGCTCACTAATTAAAGATATTAGTTGCCTCTTATATCTTTTGTTGGATTAACTTTTTATATATATATATATATATATATATATATATATATATATATATATATATATAAAGTTAATCCACTCTCAGGGATGTTAAAAATAGACTGTCAAAAATCACTAATGTAAAGTTCCGAATAAGTTCGTAGAACACTCTCGACTAGTCTTCTATCTGTGCCCGCTTCTAGGTACATATAGATCTTAATTTCCCTTAATTACGTGACAGTTTCTGTTGGCCGAGTGGATATGGCGACTGCTTGCAGATTCTAGGCTGACTCTGTGAACCAGGTTCGCGCCTCTCGACCATCTGAAATTGTTACTTTCCTGCACTGATGAGAGCAATAAGCTTGAAACGCTAGCGTCTGTAGGTATTAATAATTTAATATTTATTTATAAATATTATATATATATATATATATATATATATATATATATATAACATTAATCGCTATTCATGCCTCTCTATTATTCTCTCTCTCTCTTTCTCTCACATCTTGTTCATTTGTATATACCTGTTCATACCTATTTATCTCTCATCCATTCTTATCATTTTTATCTTACTACTTCATTCTGTCTACTTTTCTGACTCTTTCTCCCTCCCTTCGTCCCTCCCCCTTCCTTCTCTTCCCCTCTTTTTCATTCTCAATCATTGTTTGATTACTCTCTCTTCCTCTCCCTTCCATTCCCTTCTCTCTCTCATTCTTATCTTATTCGCTTGTGTCACCCTTTTCATATACATTTTTCGTTGTTGTTGCTTCCGTAGCATCTGTCTCTTTCCTTCCCTATATTTCTGACCGTCTGATTCATTATCTGTTCCCTTTCTCTCTGTCTCTTGCTGCATTTCTCTTTCTTTCTCATTCCTCTCTCTTTCTCTCTCATTTCTCTCTTTCTCTCTCCTCTCTCTCTCTCCCTTTCTCTCTCCCTCTCTCTAAATCACTCTCTCTTTCTCTCTCCTCTCTCTCTCTCTCCCTTTCTCTCTCCCTCTCTCTAAATCACTCTCTCTTTCTCTCTCCCTCTCTCCCTCTCTCCCTCTCTCTCTAAATCTCTTTCTGTGATTATCTCCATTTGACGATCTCTTTCTCTACTTTCTTTATCTC